>CAFUXE010000058.1:32188-69308 GCA_903364295.1 Serranus cabrilla | reverse complement strand
TGAATTAAACAACAGCCATTCAAAACAAAGTTATAAGGTGAAGTGACACAGTATGTTAATAAGAGTGGATCTAGCAGAATAATAGAAATATAATGTAGTATATAATGTGTTAAGGTAACATACAGATTTTTTGTTCTATTTTCTCTCTATCTTTGATTTTTTTACGGTTTTGTTTTTAATTTTAATTCAAAGATCCTTATTTAAATTTGTTTTTCTGCCCTTTGTCGTGATGCTTTTGATGTCCAGTGTAAAGTGATTCAAGCTTTTTTGGTGAAATGAAGTGCTATATATATATTAAGTTACAGTAAAGTATAAGAGAATATAGAATACAGGGGTATGAGATATAGTATACAGTACACTAATAATGACTATAATAATCTAATGTAGTCTAATATAATCAAGTGCTATGCAACAGGAAAGCAGTATTGTAAAGTAATCTAGATGGTTTTAGTGTGAGTTAATGAGTGTTTTTATGACATATGTTATGAGATCTATACGGCACTTGTCTTGTGTTGGTCAAAGAAAAAAACATTTGAAAAGAACTAGAAAGAAAAGTGTTTGGTGCAGATATCTCCAACACTCAGTCTGGACTGATAAGTACAGGTGAGATTTGTGGTGAGCTGAGGACGACCACATACGTTTGTAGGGCATCCTGGAGCGAGTCTTCAGGTAGAGCCTCTTGCTGTTGCCGCTGCGAACCTTCCTGATGTTGTAGCCCAGAGTGTTGCAGCGGTTCTTCCGACAGTCCAGACACACACCTTTGTCGAAAGCGCCTTCGTCGCTGCACCTGTAGGCCGTGCTCTGCTTGTCTTTGTTCATCAGCGAGTCGATGAAGAGATGGACGGAGCGCTCGTGAGCACATTTCACCGTCTGCTGGAGTCCTACGGAAAAACAAAAAACATGGAGGACATTTAAAACGTTAGATATTGATCTGAAGTTCCAGAGGAAATAATCTCCTGCGGACGTGTGGAGAAGCTAAATCACAGCGTCCGACCATTATGTGTGGATTGACTTCATTATCACGGAGGGCTGACATCTATCAGAGTGTCCTCCTGTCACAGCATCTCATTACGTCTGCTGCTGGCCGGCCCTGAAGGCCTCGTGTAGCCTGGAGGCAGCTCAGCTCAGAGGGACGGACCGAGCCGAGGAGGGCACATGTTCCTAATTAACTCCCAAGGATGACAGATGCTTTTATGTGGCTCTCACTGTCATATCATGCAGATGTGTTTTGGATTGAAAAGCACCATAAATCCCAGAGCCACTCGTGTTCGACTGGAGGCAATTAAACTCATCTGCCCGAACACAGAACGAGAGACTGTCAACATGCGGGGAGATGAATTGGTGCCCGAGATATTCCTTCTGAACCCGTGTTTTGAGGTGGCTAGACCAATGAAGGAATAAAAACATGTTATGATAGAGCAGAGGAAGAGGAAACCAGTGAGTGGTTAAGCACCAGAACACACTGCTCTGACTGTTGGTGTTGGGCTGTAAACGGCACACAGAGACACCAGAGAGCTCAGCGGCTGCACGGCTCACCCTCAGGAGGGACTTCTTCATGACGTCACAACTTAAAAAACAACGTAACATCCCTGTAGAGTCCTGGCCAGTTTTTGTTTGATGATGACAGTCAGAGTAAAACCAGAGATAAGGTCAAATATATTTACTATAACAATATAGAACTAGATGTATAACTCATGTTTTATTTGTAACAAACATTTTAAATTCTTAATTGAGCTTGATTGTGTTTTAAAAGTAAAAAAACATCATTTTTATATTCCAGTTTTATGTTTATTTGTGCATGTTTTTTGGTTCAAAATGTTGATCCAGTAAGTCAAAGTGATAAAAAATTATCAGGTCATATAGGTGAGGTTGTGCTGAACAAAATGAAGTGGTTGAATAGGCAGAAGTATTTAAAAACAGATAAAATAACCCAAGACTCAGATATCACAAACAATCATCCAGACTTTAGGGGAATAATTCACACTTAAAATGACCGTCTGTATAACAATAACTCACCTTGTGTTACCTTGAATCTTTCTTGTTTGCCTCCACGGTGAACAGAGAATCCAAAAACTGAGAACATTCTTGATGAACTGAAGTAAATTTTCTCCATTTTGGGACTTTCTGTTCACCACTGAGGCATGAAATGTTGTGAGCTTTAAACTAAAGGAATTGTAAAACGTATGGCTGACTTTTCAGGGACACCATGACTTTTTAAAATCACTATGAGGCCAGATTGTTCAGTTTGTACATAAGAAATATGAAAATATATTATGTCATGAACACTTGAAAACATATTCAGTGTGCTCTGTAACGTACCGTGCAGCCCGTATTGGCTCAGATGCTCGTAAATGTTGTGCAGGTTGCATCCTGGCTGGAAGTCTCCTCCGTTGGGGTAAAAGTCATAATGTCCCACAGCCTGTTTGATGCCCACGCTGAGGCCCAAACGCTCCTGAGTGAAGGTGTGGATGGCGTCCACGAATTCAGCGTCATCAGGAGACAGTCGGTCTGACGGATGCATGCCTTCAAACAGCGGCCCCGCGGGATCCAGACCTGCACAGGTACGAGGACAAGGACTTCAGTTTGGCTTTTTTATTTGACATTTTTGAGTCTATTTTTCTTAATTTGGAAAGTTCAGTATCAGCTTCTATAATAGGTCTATAAAAATATGTGGCCAAAATCTAGAGGCAAAAATGTCCCCATTGAACATTAAAACCACCGTTTTTCCTTCCACGGCCATTAAAGTGTAAAATCATGTCGTTTAATCAGCTTTCAATCAAAAAGGCCTGGATTCAAAACTGTAGTTGTTCGTTTTTTCCACCAGATTGAGCTATTTTCTTTTCTTTGCCCTACTGGGGCTGTTTTCATGGTCGTCACTATGGTTACTGATGCTGTATTATGGGAAAATAAAGCGCATCAAAATAAATGTGAAAAATGTATTAACAAATTTACCAATCATTTATCAGACAGACAATAATTTGTGTTTTTTCCCATGAAAAAAACAACAACAAAAAAACAATTCATTAAATAATAGAATCTAAAAAAATAAAATTAAAGTATAAAATATTAAATAATGATGATGATAATAAGTTCAAGTAACTCATAAAAAAATATCACTAATATATTTATATATCTTTTACCCTCTAAGGACATCAGAGCAACCTTAATATAAAATTTTTTTTGCAGATAATATTTATTTTGGCCAGTGAATTTACAAATCACAATTATTACCGTAACAATGAATAAAAACTCACCAGTAATTCTTCCAATCTTCTCTGAACCTTCCAGGTGGCTTCCAGCAAACCCAGAGATGTGAGCGCCGAGGCTGTAGCCAATCAAATGCACCTTTTTAACCGGGAACTGGTAGTGAACCTGCGGGGGTTGATGACAAGTCATTTTTTTTAGTTATTTAGGAAGAATCACGGTGCTTTAAGCTGCCTCTTCAGTGTTAAAATGCATGAACGTATCAGATTTGACTTCCGACTCTGAAGCTTAATTAGAGAATCTGTCCTGACCTGAAGTGACTGCAGCAGGTGAGCGATGTCTTTTCCAACAGTGCGGGTGCTCTGTGCAGCTGTGGGGTAGTGCTGGTGAGCCAGCGGCAGCCAGTCGGTAATCACCACGTTGACGTCTATTAGAGTTGTCTTCAGGGTCGAGGCTAACCTGAACACCCAGCCCTCCATCATACCGTCCAGCTGAGGAGAAACAGGGCACAGTGATGTGAGAGAAAGCTCAGATATCCGTGTGACCTCAGAACATATTCAGCTTCATACTTGTGTTATTGGTTCCTATGAGAACATGTTTAAGTGCTTTACTGTAAAAAAAAACATACCGTCTACCTTAATATTCCTACAAAGACCTATTATTTGAAAACTATCAACTAAAAACGACTACTTTCTCACAGGACTATTTATTTATTTTACTGCTGGAATTACGTTCTCGATGTTATAACAACTCGTCTCTCGGGGATCGGCAAGTTTATGCTGCCAAACTGACATTAGAGAATGAGGTAACGTGATGGTATTTGGTAAAAAATTAAGATTTTATTAGTACCTTTTTTGGGTTTTGGCAGCCAACTGCACAACACAACATGTTCAAACAGATTATATCTCTCCCTGTGATTAAGCCTTCTTCTGATTCTTTCTGCAACAGGAGTCTGGACTCTGATTGGTCAGTGTTTCAGAGTCTTCTACATCTCTGCATCTCTGCACCATCATTCAAGTAAGTTTAGTTGCACAGTAATACAGGACATACCCTTGAAACAGTCGCAGTTTGATTAGGTTTAGACGCCAAAACTACGTGTTTAAGTTTAGGGGCGAGAAAAGAGAGACACAGTTAATCACCCAATCAGCTCACAGACTGTAGCCGTGTTTCCATTAAAGTCGAAGCGAATTTTGAAGCGAAATTTGAAATGTTGCATTAAAGAAAATGCCAGTTAGGGACGAAACTGGTTTAGAGCAAATAAAAAAAGCTTAAAGCATAAATGTACTTTGGTCAGAAGGTGGCAGTGTGATGTGTTGCTGTAGGCTAATCTGTCAGTAAACAGCAGAAGAAGAAGAGATTGTGTGAGAGAGAAAAAAAAAGAGGTTGCTAACCACCCATCTTTTTATTTTATTCCTATTTATTCTTTATTTTCTCAGTTATCACATATAGAATTTGCTGACAATGTGATAGATTGTTTGTATAATGTATAACAATGTACAACTATGTTAAATATTATAAATAATAGTTAAAATATAGCTTGTAAAAGTGGTTCTCTGGGTACATTTGCAGAGAAATTGGTGCACGATCCACATAAAAAGGTTTATTTTCATTCCAGCTCAAAAAGCTGCCATATCAGTTTTCAAGGAATTTTCCCCCTCTAAAATTAGTATTGCAAAGGTCTAGAAAATTCCATATTGGTCAGGCTCTCAACTATATACTATAGTTTTGACATCAAAATGTCATGGAAGTACTAGTGGTTTATTTAAAGCCTTTAAATTAGTGTTTGCAGGGTGTCTGTTCATGTTTACTTCATGTTTAGTTATTTCAGGATACTTCAGGGAATTCTATGCAACATTTACATCTGAAACTTTGCCCGCAGTCATTCATCCATACAGGCCTGAGTTCCATGTTTTGTATGCAGTGGTTTAAGTCAGTGAAGTGGAAGAAAAGTTGACCTTACCGACCACCCGTGAGTGATGATGATGAGGGGATTACTGCTGTTGAAGCCACAGGAGGTGAGAGTGTGCAGCTGCAGAGGGTCCAACGTGCAGTTGTCCTCACCTTCTAAAAACATCCTGAAGGCTGAACTGCTGACGTGCGGCTGTTTCACACTCGGGACGACCCTCTGCACCACGTCCGCTGCACCTGGGAAACCAAACAGTACAGGAGTTATCTGTTTGTTCTCAGTGGTTACTCTGCATATCAGAACATGTGGAGGTACGGCATGTGTTTGCTTTGAGGTGAATGATTACAAATTACAGAGCAAAATTAACTTCACTCGTCCACTCGAGAGCAGGAGAAAAGTTTTAATTTTGGTATTGATTAAAATATCTGAGAATACATTTCCTGCTGAGGCCATGGGCCCCAGCAGCTCTCACACAAGGAACCAGACACACAGACTTTACTGATGTTAAACCTCTTTTGTTGTTGTTTTGTGTCACATCATAGGAGTTTTGTATTTTTAGTATCTTTTTGTCTGTGGTTATTTGAGCCTTTGTGTTGTTTTTCTGCATCTTTTTGTTGTTGTTTTGTGTCTGCTTGCACACAGTTTGTGTATCTTTGTAGCCCAAAGTTGTTGGGCATCTCTTTTTAGCTGTTTTCCTCTTTTTGTAGTTGCTTTATGTGTTTGTACTTATTTTGTGTCTTGTTGTACTCATTTTGTCTTTTTGTAGTCACTTTGTGTCTATTTGTAGTTGTTTTGCCCCTTTCCAAAGTTGTCAAAAAGTTTCTTTGCAGCTGTTTCCCTCTTTTTTGTAGTTGTTTTGTGTCTGTTCATACTCATTTTGTGTCTCTTTGTAGTTGTTTTGTCTTTTGGTAGTCACTTTGTGTCTCTCTGTAGTTGATTTGTCTTTTTTGTACACAAAAGTAGTTTGTGTGTTTGTAGTTGATTTACCCCTTTCCACAGTTGTTGTGTCTCTTTGCAGTTATTTGCCTCTTTTTGTATTTGTTTTATGTCTGCTTGTACTCATTTTGTTTCACTTTGTAGTTGTTTTGTCTTTTTGTACTCTCTTTGTGACTCTTTGTAGTTGATTTACCCCTTTCCAAAGTTGTTGTGAGTGTCTTTACAGCTGTTTGCCTCTTTTTGTAGTTGTTTTGTGTCTATTTATACTTATTTTGTGTCCCTTTGTAGTTTTATTGCCCTTTCCGAAGTAGTTGTGTCTGTGCCCAGTGGGCCTGTTCAGTAATCCCTCTATGATTAAGGGCCCATTTGGACTGCAGGCTGACCAACGCCCTGTCAGAAGCACTTTGCTGTGCTTCCAGGTCATGCAGACCTCTTTGGCGTATACACACAGATAACACTTCACAAAAAGTCCCATCAAGTGGATCTCTGCCAGGCGCTTCTCGTAATTTGTTATATAAGCTCCTCCTCACTGAACAACCACAGCCCACAGTCACTCTCAAACTTTACAGATCCTGCTCCAAAGAACTCTATCATTACATTTCCTTTATGGCTCGTCATTGATTCATGTCCAGCATTTTTATTATTCTAACTTTTAAATGATAATAAAGCCAGAAACCCAGGCGCCTGAGCGCTCGCTGATACAGTTGCCATCTAATGAGCTCTGGTTGCTGATAAAATGAAAACATTTTCACAGTAAAAGTAATGAAAAATAATTATCCATCAATCATCCGTCATCCTCCCCTCGGATCATTAAATCCCACATTTTCCTTGGTGTGGCTCTTCACTGTTATGACTGTTTATCCGTAAGAACACGGAGGTCAATTAAAAACAGTATGACTCATTAGTAACCGAGCACCAGAGTGTACTTTACAAATCTCACACTGTAATTAGTTTAATACGGTTTGTGCAATAATGCTGAAGGATACAAAAAAAAAAGCTGTTACAGATTTTGCATGCACTGTGTTGATGGTTTCCATGTGACCCTGAGATGGAGTTTACTTTACTATTTAATGTGGTAATAAACCAAATCAGATGAGGGAAAACTCAGAAATTAACATAATTTTAAATTCTATGATTATTCTGAACAAATTCAACAACAATGCAACTAACATAATTTAAGCAAATCTAAGAAAAAAGGCCAATATTCACAAGCTAATGCACAGCAGTATTTCTTTTCCTTTCTTTTCCAATATTTCCAATAATTTATGTTCAACAACTGCCACCATAATGTTCAGTGTTGCAACGATTTGAGAAGTGCTGTAGAATACCATTTCCATTTCCATTTTAGCTGTTTAATATATTTCTAGGATTGCAGAAATGTCAGTGGAATTTTGCAATAAATAAATAATAAAAATTAAATAAATAAAAACAACAAGAACAATATGTGAAGAAATCAGGAGCTCAAATCTCAGCTCATGTCACAACTATGTGTTGTTCAGTAGATTTTGTTTTTGGGATTTGTTTGATATTTATCTATTGTTAATCAGTAAGTTTATTTTAAATGCAAGAGGAGAGACGATCCCTAAATTCCCAAAGATTTTTTAATGGTTAGTCTGTAAAGCACTGACGTTTTATTGGTAATACTTTACTCTGCATCTTATACTTTTAAATACATTACATCCAACATTTTTATAGTAAGGTTTACTATTGATGTAAATTGTAAATTAAACTCCTGCGCAAATAAAACAAGTTTAAAAAGCCATTTTTTTTAACTGCAGTTTGGTGCCCCCTGTTTGAAATCTGTCACCAGGAGCTTCAGGCTGATTACATAATTAGTTTCTTTGAACATGTGAACTGTGTGTCAGGCTGACTGGGAGTTATACAATTATATTTAGGGTGTCGACTAAAAAAAGGCAGTTGAGCCGATGCAACTAATATGAGCAACAGTTTATAATCAGGGTCAAATCAGTTAAATGATGTTTAACTAATGTTTGGTAAATTAATGTGGGAGGATTCATATGTTCCTTTTATTTACCATTAACTAACTAATGGCTTTATGTGATTCCTTCACATTTAACAGATCATAAATGAAAGATTGTTAATTCACAGCTACTTTACACATTAAATGAAATGTGAGCAATAACAGTCAAATGTTTCATCCAAACCAAAATCATCCAGCAGGGGCCAGATGACAAACTAGAGGAGATTTAAATGGATTTTAAATAAAAATTGCTTCAGATTTCTATGATAATTTGTACTGCTCTGCTTTCAAGAAGGATGAGCAAATGCACTGACACATGCTTCATTAATTCATGCATTAAATCATCAGTCATGCATCAGTTCAACATCACGTTACTGAATGATTTGTACCCCAAATATCTTTTATCACACGATCACGACATTTCACTCACCTGCTCTGTTGCCTCTGATTTTCTTCCCCTCATTGAGGTGATACGTTAACAGCAAACAGCACAGGATTTTGAGCACAGACATGTTGCCGCACAGACACTTTGGTAAATTCCTTTGAACCAACAGGTGATGCCTAAACTCTTTAGCAAGGAAAATGCATGTAATG
Source organism: Serranus cabrilla (assembly GCA_903364295.1). Lineage (NCBI taxonomy): Eukaryota > Metazoa > Chordata > Actinopteri > Perciformes > Serranidae > Serranus > Serranus cabrilla. Next base: position 60,687 of record CAFUXE010000058.1, on the reverse strand, counting down.
TAAAGCCTGCAGCTGAGATCCTTTAGTGCAGAAATAGTTTTAAAGAAGCCTTATTACTGTCAGAGAGGGAAACACATGACACTGTACTGTGCAGAAAGAGAGGGGACACCAGGAGTCATGGCTTATGGGTAAGAGATTTGGTCCTGTCCTGATTGGCTGGAGGCCGGGCAGTTTGAACACGTTGTAAAGGAGCAAAGGTATGAACAGGGAGGGGTTCTGGTACAGAGTGCTGATAGTGACTGAGAGGTTGAAATGACCTCAGATCCTTTATTCAGACCCTCTCATCTCCATGTTCCAGCTGCAAGTGCAACAATAACTTTAAGTGTTTTTTACAGAAGAACCAGGTTCAAGCCGAAATGTATCTGTGGTCCAAACATGAGAGACTAAAGCCATCCAAAATTTAGGAATGTGGAATTTTTCCCGCATTGTCGCAACACGTGTTTGAACAAGTGTAAAGCAGCACTTCATGTACCCGGTGTACTCAGGCTGACCACAGATTGCATTCAAACCCTGAGGTTATCTTTTCTGTGATGGCTGAATCAACAAAATCAATTACTATGAAAACTAGATTTCAGCGTGTTGTTTCAGGATATCAAAGCAAACAGCAACTCAAACACAGTCCACATTTCTGTTTGTAGCATCTGTCGTGTTACAACTCGCAGGAACTATCACATTTACACTGGACGCGTTTCAAGAGTCGGTTTGCTGGATGAGAGGAAACACAGTAAGCAAAGTGGTCACACCGTGTTTACAGAGACTCACAAACTGAGGCTGTCTGGAACTGAACGACTTTTATTTTTTACCTCTTCTGCAAACAAATTTTGAATAATCGCCTGCAGTGATAGAATGTAACTAAATACATTTACTCAAATACTGTACTTAAGTACAATTTTGAGGTACTTGTACTTTTCTTGAGTATTTTCGTTTATGTAACTTTAAACTTCTACTCCCATTACATTTTAGAGTACTGTACTTCAAATACTGTACTTTATACTCCACTACATTTACCTGCCAGCTTAAGTTACTTTTCAAGTACATTTAACAATAAATAAAATGATTTCAAATGACTATGCATTTTAATAAATTAAATCACAAAAGAGTAAATAAAGTAAAATATTAGCCCTTCCTGGAGAGTAAACTGCTGCTTCGATAAATGCATCAAAAATAATAATACAAAAATACATTTGGAATATATAAAACAATCTGAGTGGGTCCAATCTACTTAAACTTTTGATACTTTAAGTAGATTTTGATGCAGATTTTTTGGTACCTTTTGGTACTTTTACTTGTAGTGGGGTAATTCTGCAGTGTGGATACTTCTTCCACCATCTTTCAAAATTAATATATAATATAACAGTTTCAACTTGCATTATTCAACATCTATGATATTAAAGAGAGCCCATCATGCTCATTATAAGAGAATTCAAATTCAAAGCCCAGTCTGTCCTGATTCATCAACATTTAAAATGACTGTACAGAGTTCTGCTTCTTATCGCCAAAAGCTCCTAAAACAAACACTAAACAATCGAACATGTTCCAGCAGGATGTGATGCGAAATTGGGGAGAAAATGAGCAATGTTGGCAACATAGATTACAGGTTTCCCGGACGTTAGCACGCAGCTACAGGTGCATGTAATGTAAACACTGCAGTCACGTGTCGGAGAAGTTAAACATATATAGAAATCGGTCATAAGCTGACATCAGCTTTAGTGTTCAGGGAAACCTGTAACATTACATGTAAATGACAGAAAGTAGCACAAAAAAAATATTCTAATGGAAAGGGAGAAACATGAACACAACTCCAACTGGATGCTAATGCAGCTCAATGTATGCTGGAGGTTTAATTACCTGTTATATTCTGTGTATCTGTCTGCTTTGTTTTGATGATTTTCTGCATGTTTCTGCAATAGTCAGAAAAAACTAAAGCATCTAAAAAGAAAATGTCAGCTCACTGTATTGTTCTGAAATAAGGCAGGAAAATGATGAAATATATTAGATATTTATAGACTATGTCAGTAAAAACTGCCCCATCAGGTCAGCAGTCACACATACTGTACATTTAAACACATCATATATATTGTTCAGGCTCCAGTGAGTTCCCTCTTCTGTTTGCTACATGAAGCATGAACAGAATAACATAAACATGTTCTTTAAAGCCTCGTTTCCGTCCAGCAGCGAAAGAGTTAACGCAGTTTGTCCAACGGGTGATGTCACAACTGCTGGGGAACAGTTTGGGAGAGCAAACATGAACCTTTGCTTTTCCAAGAACCATGTGTATATACATGCATGTGTGTTTGTTTCTGTGTCTGGGCATTTATGAAGCCAATCACTGCCTCTATTAACACATAGAACAAGACGCTGAACGAGACTGGTGCTAACATAACAGTGCAAATTCAAAATTCCTTTTCAGATTTAGGATAAAAAAGGAAAGGGAAACTGGGGTTCATGTACAGTAGCTGGTGTGGTCCATTATTAAGTCAAGCTGTTATTATTCAAGTCAAAGACAGGATGCACTCTGGGGAAGAGCTCTAAAACCACTGAACCGCAAAAACCCTCCTCATCTATTCTCCATTAGGTTATATAAGGATTTCCAGTTGTCTTCTTTAAAATTTTAGTGTTTTTTTCTGTACTTACTACATCTGTACTCATATAGAGCTCCGGACATCACGTGACTCGATTTGTTTACGTAATGGAAACGTGAGCGAAATGAATGGTATTCATTTCAAGCAAGGAGTGTAGAAGGAGACGAATGTCGCAATCTTGCTTTACATCTGTCGACATCATTGTTTTTTGAGACTGGGGGAGACCATATTTGGACTGTGAGGCACAAGGACAGGTGTATCTAACAATAAAGAAAAATTGAACAGCTGACCCTTGGAGTGTGTTTTAGTGCAACCGAATGATCAACACACTGTGAAAGGGTCAAAGATCTGAGACGAAAACACAGCAAACAAGTTCAAGGCTATTTGGATGATCATTTAGGTAACTACGCCCCAAATCAAAAGCTTCTTTTTCATCTGTTGTCTTTCTAATAGGAAAATTATTTAAACAAGTAACATCATATTGTCTTGAAGAAGCTCTGAAAGACTTCTCAGTCTTATTTTGTATTTAGATAGATAGAACCGGAGTTCTTTTGACCCCTGCTGGACCTTTAAAAGGCTGCAGGCTTAAGGCACTTCCGCATTTGCTTCACTGCTCAGACCAGGTGGTCGCTACCTGCTCCTGACCTGCAATATCCAGACATCAACAATTACCTGAACAACTTTCCCTCATCCTACTACTCTGGACAGTCTACAAAAGCTTGGAGGGGTATAAATGGACGCAATCTGGATTCGTGAATATTGCTCAGCTGTGGCTTCTACCGGCTGATAATTGCTTCGTCCTCACTGGAAAGGTAAGCGGAACTTCAGTGAACGTTAGCATAGCCGCAGGCAGTGTAACCGTTGTGCTAACGTGTATGTAGCGTTAGCCAGTATGTATCTTCTAATGGTTAACGCTACCTACATCAATACCATGTGAATACGTTTAAACAGGCACTGCCCCAAACATATCAAACCTTTACAATAAACAGCAGCCATAAAAAGAGTGTCAGGAAAGTATCAGTGAATCAGTCCCAACGGTTAAATTACCCTTAGCTAAAGCCACTGGTGGTAGTGCAATGGATTAAAGCGTGACCATGTTATCTGATGACTTTCAGTTAAAAGAAAAAGATTTTACGTTTAAACGGCCTCAATAGAGTAATACATTTAATTTCGACTTTTTTAAAACCAAAACATAGATGAAAGCTTTACATTGTCTTCCTGTTTTCAACAACTGCCATTATTACGACAACCAGCAGCACATTCGGCTGAAAGTCACGAGTTAACACGGGTCACTCTTAATCCGTAACACCGGTTGGGAAAGATGGCGTTGTCTTTCCGCCGTAATAAATGTTAAATGAATAAGATATAAACCATAGACTGTAAAAATGATACAAACGTTATATTCTGTACCTGATATGAAGTAGTCACCACACAGTCAGAATCCGTTGCTTGCGATTATCCTGTCTGAGTTTTCTTCTTTGCGTTCCTAACGTTAGCTTGCAGTTAGCTAGCAGTAATCCATTTTGCCGTAGAAATCTGATTTTAAAATACTCTCCTTTGACTTGTACCCGATGGTTCTGGCACTCCAGCCCAGAACATACGTCTAACATGCTCTCTCTGTACGGTATACATACAGCAGGCGAAGAGAAACTAGCTATTGACAGCCATTAGCGCTTTTTTGCTAATATGGCGTTGTTTTGATTTCGAGTAAATCCGTGACGTCACCTACCGGAACAGTGACGATTGTTGATCGTTAATAATAAATAAATAATTAAATAAAAGCTAGTTTATACACTTAGCACTGTGTGATTAAGCGGTCTGGACTGCAGTAATAAGATCTTATTTGTAGAATAATGACTTGTCTATAACAACTTTTGTGTGTGTGTTTGTGTGCGTGCGTGTATGGGTATATCACACATATATATATATATATACAGTCTATGGGGTATATATAAATGTACTCTCTCTCTGTCTCTACATAGCACTATATGTATATTCATTGTTTATGTTATTATTTATACAATCTGCATAACATGTTATTTCAACATACTTTATTAAACATACACGGAATAAGAAAGAAAAACAGCTGATTCAGACTGATGAAAACATAAAGACAATCAGTGTGAGGAAACTATCATAGAAAAAGCAAATAAACAACAACAAAATAATTGTTACTTCCTGACAGGCTGCCACTCAGGACAGAAGCACTGACATCAAAGTGTGCGACAGGGAGAAACAAAATATACACCACAGATTCAGTGAAACAAACACTTTCAAACATGCATATTGTAGTTATTCTGATTCAGACGCAGGCCAGTACAGGGTTTTAAGTATAATGGGCACTCTACATGAGTGTTAATCTGGACTGCCTGTTAGTCCATCTCACAGAAAAATCATCATGTGCCTCTGACTTCCTTTACATGTTTTTCCCTTTTCACAAAAACAAAACAATCAAATGAAATTTAAGTGATTGTCACGTTGTCAAACAAGTGCCTGATATTGTAAAATGATAATCAGTGCAGTGCAATATAATCACACAATTAGTCTTTGCATAAAGGTTCAGTCTCAATTGACAGATATTCACAATAACATCAGCATAGGGCTTCATGCGTCCTGTTGCGTCACTATGTTACAAGTCATATTATTTTTTTTAAAAATCACTTGTTGACATTGTGTTAGCCTTTGCATATTCAGAGTTTTGTGTTCAGAGATTACTAAGCATTATAAATATTAAAAAATAAGCAATTATTAAATGCATTTCCAAGTAGTATTTTTCCTTTTGCAGTAGTCTGATTCTGGAACCAAACCTTAAACACCAATTTGTGCTTTATTTCACAGTTTAGGTCAGCTTAGAAGAGTTTCTCATGTAAACATTTATGTTTGCATATTGCCCCTGACGCAGCATGTACACAATTCATCAAGGACTTTGGTGACATTTGCAAAAAATTCTGCTGAAACATTTTTTTTTTTTTTGCAGAAAAGCAGACATTTACCTGTTTTTATGTTGAGTTATGGCTTTTCATTGTCAAGGTTAAATGAGTAAATCTGTAATCCAGCAATATAACACAAGTCTGTGTGAAAAAGCAAGCAAGTAAACTCATTTAAGGCTGGATTTTCTACATACATGTGTTGTAGGGCTGAAACGATTCCTCGAGTTATTCGAGTAATTCGATTACTAAAATGCGTCGAGGCAAAATTCTCTGACTCGATGCTTCGTTTAAGCCACTTCCGCTTTTGATGCCTACATGTCCGCGCAAAGTGCGGACTGCAAAATAGAGACGGAGACCGACGGAGATGAGCGACAAGGAGAGCAAAGAAAACGACGTAAACTGTCTAAAGTGTGGGGCCATTATAAACTAAATCGGACGCAAAATACAGTACAATGCGTGTACTGGAAAACAGAATAAGCATACCATAACAGCACTTCTTCAATGCTACAGCACCTGAGCCGAAAGCACCCGCTGTATGCATCGAGTCTGCCGAGCGGATCCAACAGGAAAGTCTAATGTTAATGTCACGTTCACAAAAGTATTTAATTTAGATCAGTGATTGCTAGTGTAGATTACGGCACGTAAAGAACATACACGTAGCTGAATAATGGCTGATTAACAGGGGAAATAATTGTAGTGGCCACATAGCGAGATTATTATGATTGTGCCACGCTCTCTCACTCACACACACTCGGGCGCGCGCGCGCGCGCACACACACACACACACAGGAGGTTGTCAGACCTGGTCATTGTCTGTTATTTATTTGTTTAGGTATTTATTTTATGACAATATATTGGGTTTATTCATTTTAATTCTATTGCAGAGAGTAGGGTCATCAGTTGTAGATCACACCATAATATGTACATTAGCCATTAATTTAGGCCTAGTAATCAATGAATAAATAACAAAATTAATTATACTCTACTACTTCTTTTTTTTCCAGTAAATCGCAGAGTGGTACTTTGGACAGCTTTGTACAGAGGGCTCCATCATGTTCAACTGCGCAAGCTGCTGAGTTCACAGACATTTTGTCATCTTTAAAATCCAGAATATGCCAATGAAACTTAAATGCACTCTTCTTTCTTTAAAGAAGCAGCTACCAGTTCAGTTATGTTAAGTCTAACTGACTTCTGTTATTTTCTCTGCCATATATTACTATTAAATTAAGTTCAAGTAATAAAATGACATTTAAAAAATTTTTTTTATCCGATTACTCGATTAATCGCCAGAATAATCGATAGAATACTCGACTATTAAAATAATCGTTAGCTGCAGCCCTAATGTGTTGTAAACACTACAATGCTGTAAGCAAGATAAAGCAATCAATAACACACATGCAAAGGGTGAAGTGAAACAGAATAAGGAAGTCACTCCATCAAACACATCATGACTATAACATTGGCTAAAGGTAATATAAATTACTACATTTACACATCAAATCAACTGTTTCCTAAGTGCTATATTTATTTAATGCCCCTGTTTGTTAGGGAGACAGTAGTAAAAAAAAAAAGAAAAAGAAAATAAATGCTGTACAGAAACTTGGCAAATATTTCTAACAAGAGGAGATGATCCCAGTTAGGAAATAGACTCTATAGAATACTGCATAGGTACAATGCAGAGGAAACTCTCCATAGTAGATTATGATTTCATGAAATTAAAAGAAAGCTTTATATCTAAAAAATAATGTTTATCAAGATAGTTTTGATATATGAAAGAGCCCCCGGCAGATAAAACCAGAAACCCCAAAATAGACCAGTATTTCTACAAAAGGAGACTTTAAAGGCTTCATTAAACATTCATGCATCATTTAAAAATGCTTTTGTAGTCAGATGCATGCGCTGTATTATACTGTTTGCTATAAATTTCCTCAAGTTTTATCGTACAAATGTATAAAACTGCTTTATCTAGATGAGCATTTTTGCCTTCTGAGGGTGAAAAATTGGCTCCTTTGTTGCTTTGCTCTGAAACCCTTGTTCTAAACTTTAACTCATAGTTATTATTTCGTATTTGTCCTGGACATTGTTCTCCTCCTGTTTTTCGGGCTCGGGGTGGTGCAACTCAATGAAAAGGAAGTAAACGCCCGCTCCTACTGCTCCGCCCACCATGGGCCCTGCCACGGGGATCCACCACCAGCAGCCTCCAGCTCTGCAGACAGAACCCATGTGTGTTAATAGCTACAACAAAATACAAATTAACAACATAGAATCTGGCTAAAATTAGGCTGCATTCACAGCAGACCAGGTGCTGCAGTGTATAGTGCATGGTTGCCCATGTGTGTGAAATCAATGCACTGAGAATGTCGCGTCCACATCGACAGAATTAAAAAGAATATTTACTTTCATTAACTACTCAGGATACGAGGAGTGCCAAAATGATGGGTTTTAAAATGGTAGAGAAAGCCAAATTGAGTGACTGCATATGAAATATAACGTTACCCTTTCAGTCTGATTGCTGTTTTTTTCATTGGTCCTCATTACGGACATTGTGAGAGCTGCGTTTTTCCAAAAGTTGTTATGAAAATGTATGCTCTACAGTTCATATGATATCTTGCGAAACGGCTGCATGATTGCTGTTTTAAACAAATGATAACACTGTGAAACAGAACTATTTAGCCAAGCCGAGCTAACCAGCTGTTTTCCATAATGTTCTTTTTACAATATTAACATGATATTCTCATACTCTGATCATACTCTTGGTAAGACTGCAAATGAGCCTACCTTATAAACAGTTCAACTATTCTTTTAATTACCTGGAATGGCAGATTTTCTGACATTAGACATTGTTAGTTTAGTTTTCAGACCCCTGTGCTGACACATCATCAGCCACAGATTTCAGAGCTTTCACTAAAGTTTTTCATTCATAACTACGACATTGAGGTAAAACTTGTAATTATGGTTACTTTAAAGGCATAGGTTGGGATTTTGGACATTAAATTGTATGAAACATACACCCGTAGTGTAGTGGATACAAAGCTTACTTTAGGAGCTCCAGTTTTGGAGTTCTGGCCGGTTCCAATTGCAGGATAGATAGTAATGACAAGCTGGCATGGTCACGAAACTACAAGGTTTTACTCCACAAAATTACTTGTACACTAAAAGGTCTCCCATTCCACCACAAAACAATGGGCCTCATGTATATAAGAAACCAGTTTCACTTAGCACTATTTTGTTTAATGAAAAAAGCCAGCTATATCTATTCCATGATCAGAACCGGCCACAACTCTGACTCCAGTGCTTAGAAAGTAGGCTAATAGCTTTACATCCACTACACTACTGGCAAGTATTTCATACAACTTAATGTCCAAAATCCCATACTATCCCTTTAATATAACAGAGGTGAGTTATACGCAGTTATCCCAGATTACACTAAAGTCTTAAGGAGCTCTGTGCACTGCATGTGTCCTTATTCTCACTCTGGCCAACCTCGCACAGATCCGGAGGCAGATTAAAGTCCTGCTGGTAAATGTGGCAGTTAGGAGCCTTCAGTGCAGGTGAAAGGGCTTCAGTTAACAGTACTGATGCACAGGCCTCAAGTAAACAAGCGTCTGAGCAGGTCATCTCTCTCCTCTGTAGGCGTTCAGGAAGTAGACTAGAGAAGGGAGGCGGCTGGATTATAGACTTTAATCTATGGCCAAAGCTAAGATGATCAGGCCAACAGACAGTGGGTCACATTGACGCCATGTGGACATTGTATGGAGCCAAGTGCCATCCTCCAGTGGATCTGAATGCATTTGAAGCCGCTATATTTATATCATAAATGTGAAAGATTATGTCAGATTTAGCACACACATCATGCATGCTATGAACCTTATAGCATAAGCTTATATGTGCATTAAAGCAATCTCGTGCTATATGTATAAAGTTATATGAGCCATCTGGTGATAGTTAAAACTGCGACATGGAGACAGAGAGGAATAGTATCTGTTCCATAGCCTCAAATCTTTTTATGTTATATAATAAAGTCAATGAGGTCAATCAAGAACTCCTTTTGTTCTATAAAGAACCTTATTGAACAACCTTTTTACTCACTCAGGTCTAACTTATGTTGCTTTTATAAAAACGGCATATTTATCCAAATTGCGTATTGTACTTATTTCGACGGCCATATTTTCCACTCTTAATGCATGTCAGCATGCACAGACACTTTGAGGGCAGAGGTGAAAAAAGGGCACTAGATGGGGAACTGAAGGCAAAGACAAAAACATACATTTCAACACATGAGTAGAAGAGAAACTTTGATTTTCGCCCAGTTGACATTGAAATTCTACTTTTTTAGCCATAAATATGTTGAGTATGACTGTTTCTGAACTGCTGAAATCTGTTGTATTTGTGACTGCTAAACTGCTGTTTTAAACACATTGTAAACATGTGACCATCGTAGTGTACTTCCATACATAACCTCCTACAACAGGACCCATAAACTTTACTTCCGGACAAAACACTTGTTTTAGAGTGGCCGACAGGGCTTGACAAAAACTTAACTTAAAACGAATGTGGGCCTACCCCTTCACTTACAGCACCCATGTTCAGACCACAACCATCTTCAAGCTCTACCTTCCTTTTTCTTTCAGTAACACACCTGTTAGGTTTTGTGACAAAGAGACAAATAAGAAACGTAGAACTGCTTCTGTAGTTCATGCTACAGTAGGTGTTTCCAGTTTCTTTTGAGCACCTCAAAGACATTCTAGTAAAACAGACATTGTTCTTAGGAAGAACAGCACTGACTTTCTGGGGAAGCTGTTAAACCCCTTTGAGATACAAAACGTGACCTGTAAGGCTCTGAGCTTGCAGTATCCCTCGTTGGCAGAGTTCATCGGTCAGTGAGAAAGCTCCACTGTGGAAAGGTGCCAGGGGTGGATGAGATCAGCTTCTGAATTTCAGTTAATATGTACTAGAGATTTTGGAGACTCAGAACTGGCAGAAGAGTCCGACCGACTGACCAAGTCACCGTCCGACCAACATAACCAACCTCTGAGCCTGAAAAAGGCGATCAGAGGAATGTGTTCCAACTTTCCAAGGGATCACACTACTTTGCCTCGGTGATAATTAAAGCTTAAGTAAAGATACTGGAAACAAGACGTGACTTCAGTAAGAACTTATGTCCATGCCCAACCAATCATACCACAGTCTGCATGATGTCTTACGAAAACTTTTGCACCATTGCAGAATCTTTGTAGGCAACAACACTTGATTAGGATTCAGAAAAGATCACGATTTGTTTTAAAATTACTACATTTATTACTAAACTTATGTCATCTATGTAAGTTAAGGAACCCATGAACAGCAGCCTGGCTGAAAGTTCTGTGTTTCTCTGACCTGGTCATCCACCCCAACCTCCTGCCTACATGAACTTTTTCGCTCACCTGCCTTCCTCCTTAGAGGACTTTCTAGCTCAGATTAATTATACTTTTCGTAAGTATAACTTTGCGCAGCCTGCCACGTGACATCACAAAACGTGCCAGGTCATGACACTTTGTTTATCCAGCCTGTATGTGTGTTTGTAGATTTTGGAAATGTTCCAGGAAGTATGCGCAGTATACAGAGTCTGCCATTTAGTTTATATACATGGAACGTGACAGCTTTGTTTGCATTCTTGACAAAGTCCAAACTGAAAGTGAGACTGGGTGCATCTTGTCCCCTCAGTATCTGAAGTGTAAAACTTGGTGACATTGGAGTGGTGTCTTCGCTGTGAGGTGTGAGACTTTTTTGTTTACTAAATGATGCATTTTGTAGTGGTTGAAGTGTTTGGGCATATCCTGTTGTCTGGCACCTTATATATAAGATTACATAACTTGGTAAATTATATGTAATACCTCTGGTTTGAATTTAAATCAGTGTGTATGTACAATAAAGAGAGAACAAAAAGAGGAAAGAGACAGAGGAGCATATATTGTGCCACTTCAGTAATGAAGCATTGAATATTTTATATTTATGTGCATGAAATCTCTCCCTGTTCACTTCAATCCCAGTCCCCTTTTTCAAACTGCAGGAAAAACACGAATGGTCTTTGAAATATTAATTCAGATTGTGAAGAGAGCAGAGATGGAGCTACAAATGCTGCTCTTCATGTGAGAGATAGAAAAGAGCAGCCACTTGGTTAACCTCGGAGTTTCTTACATAACGCATGTACAGTGTTTCAGGCAGTGGAGTGGTGAGAGCTGCAGTGAATAATGGACTCCTCGTTCTCTCAGGCAGGCGACAAAAATGTCTTCTGATAATCCACACTTTTAAAACTCTCTCTTTCATAATTGGAGTTTGTAAAAACTGTAGTTTTTACATGAGGACAGGCGACATTTTGTTGCTGTATCGGTAAAATTACCTGAATACGTCCATCCCCCACCCAGCCACAGCCGTGAAGAATCTCGGGCCGAGGTCCCGTGCCGGGTTGATCGGATAGCCGCAGTTCAGACCCATGGACACTCCGATGGCCAGGATGATCAGGCCGATGCACAGAGGCTCCATGCCTTTCGGAGCGCCGATATTCTTCCTGTCCGTGATGGCCAGGATGCACAGGATCAGCATGGCAGTTGCAATTACCTTAAAAAAACAATGATTAACACAAATCAAGACAACAATTAATTTGGTCGTAAACGGAAGTGAACTATTCCTAAATATACAAATAAAAGAAGATAATTAATGAACACTTTTCTGGTGTTTGTTGTTGTTTTTGAGTTACCTCATCTGCTGTTTGTGACCTCCGCCCTATACTATGTTGCCTAAGCTTATTATGGGGCTTCCCCTTCCCCCGGTTTCAGTCTGTATAAGGCAGCTTTACTACGTAGCCCCATATGGCAGTATTTTTCAAATTATAAACAAACAAGCATTGTCTAAATTTTTTTTATTTTATTTAGATTCTTATATTACCATTTAATGATACAAGGTCTGTATTATATCACCTTTCACTATATTTCTCTGATGGTATAGCCACTTTATTTAAATCAGTAATCCTGGCAAACATTGGCATAAATCCTGAATTTATTTTAAAATCGAACCAGTTAAGAACCTCAATGTTAAGTTTTCATAAAAAACACAAACTGTTATGAATGTGAATGAATCTTAATGTTCATTTTGATTAAAAAGAAAGACATTTCGATGCCCTCAGCCTTCACAAATACACAAACTAACACTAACATGTGCATCTCGCCTCGTACACACTCAGAGCAGATGGTAGTTATTCTCAGCATCGGAGCAGAATTCTTCATACATCAGCAAACAATTCACATGTCCATTTATGCTTACAATCATCCATGACTGCACTAAATGTATGCCTACGTGCATCTTTGTATGCTCTGGTGGCTTCAGTATACACTGAATATTCCTGCTGGAAAATCTCAGACATCAATAATTCTATATAAAAGAAGGAGCAAAAGCCCTCCATAGCTTTTACGTTCATTTCATCATAAACTGGTTAAAGGAACTAGTTAATTGTAAGTTATTATTAGTCTTAAGCCCCACCTGATCGACAAATCCATTCAGGACTGAGAGATGTTTTGCAGGGTAAGATGCAAATATGTTGGCTGTGGCATTTGCACCAGTAACGGCGAGTTCTCCCTTTGTATAATCCATCAAAGCATCTGTGGAAAAGAAAGATAAAGATTAGCAACTGTAGTTAATTACAAGTGTTTTAATATTTGTATTTGTATTACGAATGCATCAGGCATTAAAAAAGTATTGCGTTATAACGGGGAAAATTCTTTTCAGAGACATGGCATCTGGTTTCCTCATAAAGGTTATACAGATAACTTTCCTCTCTGACACAGTTCTCTGGTGATGACATTTACACGCACCATAATACAACCCATAGACTGCACAGGATCCAGCAAAAGCCCCCAGGAACTGTGCCACCACATACACAGGGAACTTCTTCAGAGGCAGCTTCCCCAGGATCACCATGGCCAGAGAGACCGCAGGGTTCACATGAGCTCCTGGAACAAAGAACAACAAATGCAAGTGACAAAAATATCAATAAATCTATTTTAGAGCTCTTAATTTGGGCTGCAATTTAAGATTATTTTCATTATTGATTAAACTACAAATTATTTTTTACAAAATGTTAAGGAAATGGTGAAACATACGGGATTTATGTTATGCTAGTAATGGCTAGCTTTAGACCTTTAATGTGTGAAATCAACAGAGTTCTCCTTTGAATGATTATCGACTATTCAACGAGCTGCTGCTGACTAATTGATTAACTGAGTAATCATTTCAGCTCTAAATCAAATGTCACACATCTGTCACCATGCTCCAAAGAATGACTCGGCCTGGCGTTTGAAAAGCCTCTCGTGTCTCCTCATGCCAGACAAAGTAAGCTGAGTTCAGTTGATTAGAAAACACAGGCTGTCTGATCATTTAGCGCCTGTGTTCAAACCCTCTCGAGCTCTTTCATTCATAACCTTCAAACAAAGAGCACTGGGTTTGTTTTCCTATATTCTGCATTGTCTTTAAGAGGCGTGTTTGAACACATTCCAGCCAAATGTTACTGGGCTGTGATGACAGTGTGGGGTCATTTATTTAACACTCTGGGATCTTGGCTTTGACCTCGCTGTGGTCACACCACTGGGGGTATCAGCCATGCGCCCATTGTTAATCTCCCCATCCTGTTCACAAACACTGACCACGACAACCAGCCAGACCGGCCTGTCTGAATTGCATCTGACATAATCTGCCTGAATCTGCTTAAGGCACACGTAGACTGCAGGTCATTAGAGTGACCATGATGTGTCACACTTACGGTACACTGTCATCTAAAATCTGAGACTACAAAGTGAAAACAATTGTGTTTTCTTCTCCTATGGGGCCGCCCTGCCAGGGAAGCCCAGTAAGCCAGGCTTGTCACACCTGACCCCCCTCCTCTCCAGAGACCCATGCCCCAGTAAAGCTCATTAGTCCAATACCTATGATCATCTTCAGAGATGTCGTTGGACAGAAGCTTCCCACTGGGCTGTGGACCCCGGGGCTGAATGGCCCAGTCATGCAGCAAAAGCTCTCCATATATTAACCTCCCTGTCCTCAGGCTTTTCTGCTATTCCTCTGAAGCTTTTCAACTCTTCTCATTAAACATGTAGCACAAGTAACACTCTTACACTACTCAGAATGACCAACCACAACAGACATCCTAAACAATAGAGATGAAAAGCCTGTTTAATTTTTTTGTCAAGTTAAATGTTAAATTTCCCGCTGAATGATTTTAAATCTCTTCAAGTATACAAAATATATCCGTGTCGCCGAATCAGTGATGGACAAAAATACATGACAGAGGAGAAATCGTGTTATCATAAGACTGTTTAGTTTTAAATAGAAAAATCTGTATGGCATGGGCGTTTTAAGATTTCAAAAGAATAGCTCAATATTTTTTTTCAGAAATGTGCTTATTGGCTTTTTGCAGAGAGATGGATGAGAAGATTAAAACCACTCTCATGACAGTATTATAAATATGTAGCTGGAGCCAGGAGCTGGTTGGCTTAGGTTAGCATCAAGACTGGAAAATGTCAAATTGTTGTTCTTACGTTACAGCTTTTGTTCAGAAAACATAACAAGTAATTCATAAGATATTTATGCCTAGTGTTTTTTGTGGCATTTGTACAACATTTACTTGCAGCCTCTCCTGTCCTCTCCTCTCTGCTCTGTGTAAACAGCCTGTCTGATTTTCAATGAATATTTGTCACGTGACCGTTCAGTTACAGCTTCTTAGTTGATTTTGACAGAAATATCACATTTTAAGCTTTGTTTAGGTTAATTTTTCTCATGGAAACTTTTGTTACCTATGTTCAGTTCAAGGACAGTCAGAATGTTCCCATTTTAGACGACAATGCTTGTTTTTACAGTTTCTTTCTACGATAAGTGCTTATTTTTTGGCAATCTCTTAAAGAAAAAATGTGTTTCATTGCTATGGTTCAGAGGGTCAGATATGAGAGAATATGTGTAAATCTCAAAATGTCAGACTAGAGTGGCACTCAGAGAGCGCAGACCTCAGCAAAGTCCATAGGTTCATGCACGTGCTCCTTAGATGGTCCCATTTCTAGAGTTGGGAAGTCGGTCTTCCCACTTTTGTGTGTTCATGAGCTATTAGTGGTGATGTGGAAACAAACGCTATGCAGAATATTTTCAGTATAAGCTTGACAACAAAGAGTCAAGGAATTTTCCCAGTCGGCAACTCATTTTTGATTATTCCGACCCCACAAGAAGGCAACACAGATGTGCTATCTTGCATGTTTGTGTTACCGCTTTGTGATTCGGACCCAGTCCAGAATTGAATGGGTTCTTCCTTCGCCCATGCCACACCCTTCCACCAAGTTTCATAAAGATATATTTTTTCCATAGTCCTGCTGGGATGACCTCCTTGGAGGTAGCTATCTCTTCACGCTGATTTTCCAGGTCACAGCAGTGATGGAATTGGCAGTGTAACCAGATGCTCGACATAATGAATCCTTTATTACTGATTAATGGACAGTCACCATTCTGGCTCAGCAAGCCCATGAGAGGCACTGTGACATTTAACAACTTCCTATCTCTGTCAGTGTTGGCAACGCACAGGGGGCTCCTCTTGCTGTAATCCCATAGGAATGTACCCAAAAAGTCCCATTTGAACATCAGGACACAATATCTCCAGGACTTAAGCACCCAGACACTCGTACACTGAAAATCCGCCCATTAGAAATGGTAATTACATCAATTTACTATAAAAACACTCCATTAGTCTCACTATTTATTGCCTTCTGGACCAGAGAAGAGGTTAGAATATATTGAATCCATTATGTAACACTCAGTCCATGGCAGGTCCACCTGGTCTTCATAGGTCATTACTTTGTCTAGATCAGCTGGCACTGATATCAGTCAGTGTTGTGCTGTGAGAGCAAAGAGACGGACAGACATCCACGACCAAAGACCGCATCTCCTCCACAGACAAACACTGAGTGGCGACCTTTGTCACCAGCTTGTAGCTTTTTACAGGCCAAAATATCAAACTGTTACCGCATTTTTCAGACTATAAGGCGCACTTAAAATCCTTAAATTTTCTCAAGAATCGACAGTGCGTCTTATAATCCGGTGCGATTTATGGCCCGAAAAATACAGTATATGTTTTCCTTAGTTTTCTGTCAGTGAGAATCCCAGATGGATGAAAAAATCTGACTAAAGAGAAAGAATCTTTATGGCATTATGCCAACAGGCTTGAAAGTAGATCAAGCAGTATCTTCAACAAACTTAACTAACATCTCTTTGCTGTAGCTTCTTAATTGTGACAGTGTGTGCATTGTTCTCTTTTATGTCGCTGTAAACTGAGCTGAACATTTTAGTGAGCGATTAATTTATTAATCTGCAGAATCATTCATAGTGGAAATAATCATTAATTGCAATAGTTGAGAAAGTGGATGATTTACTGCTGTAATGAATGTGAGCTGTGCGTGTGTACATAGTGCTGAGCGATACGCCAACATCTTCTTTCCTGTTGTTGGTCATTCCATATCTCCATATCACTTCAAATTACAGTAAATATTGTGTTTTAGATTATTTTACAAATATTTTTTTTTTAAATACAGATAATATACATCTGTATTTTTTTTTAAACTTTTTTTTAATAATTCCTTTTAAATATTCTTTTGTTTTTACATTAAATTGAAAGTTTTACCTTAAAAGAAAACAAAAAGTTGCACATCTGGCAAGGTGGTGTGTATTTTTCTATTAAAATATATATATATAATTCACAGTAATTAAACTTTCAGGACCATAAAGCAATTGAAAGATACTGTAAACAAAGAGCAACAACATAATGTCCCAATGCATTCACAGATTTCAACTTACATTTATGGAAGTTCACAACAGCTTTTTATATTTTTCCTAAAAGTAATTTCCTTTTTTTATGGCATCTACACTTCATGTGGAAAAAAACTAGAATTTAATTTCTTGAAAATAACTTATTTTTTCCCCCTTTTTACAGTGCATGATAATGTCTATTTTTGCATACTTTGTATACTACTTGATTTTAGTGTGACGTGATCTTTAAGAGAAATGAATATATATACACGTATATTATATTTGCCTGAGAAATTTTAGCTAGTTCGTGTTTGTTATTATGAGTTCAGATTATTATTATGTCATGGTATATGATTAAAACACAATATGACTCCACTGAAAGGCCATAAATGATGGTATTGAGTTATCAAAGTGTGGGCTTCTTTTACCTGACACTCCTCCTGCCATGTAGACGGCCATCATGACTCCCAGAGTGAAACCCACATGGATGGTTAAGGGCTCCCCAAGAGCCCCTTTACTCAGCACCGTCTGGGCCACTGAACCACATCCAAAGAGCTGGGACACAGACAAGAACAAGAGCACAAAGGGTGGAGGTAGAAAGACTCATTGTTTTTAATTATTCCAATTATACCCGCCATTAACACTAGCCCACTTGTCCACCAACAGCCTGTGACTGCCACAGACAATTTGTCCTACTTGGAGCCTGGAAAAAAATAATGAATCCCCCACTTATTAGGTAAAAGGCAGAAGTAATTCAGACCCCTAAAAAAGAGAAGTGTTGGTAGGAGAGCAGTCATCCAAAAAATTAAAAAAAAAGCTGCATCTCCACTGTGATGTGGCATTAACTGAGAGGTGGCAGGTGGAGCTCAGGGGGGACAGGTGGAGGCGAAACCAGGATAACTGAAGAGCAACCAACTCTTTCAAGGAATAATTAGGAAATGAACTAAACATTTGCTGTAATTAGTTTAATCCCATGTTGTTTTTATAACTCCCTAGCTGAGAGACTCATCACAGTTGATATTTTATGTTGCTTTGCACTTCTGGAGGAGCTGTGAGGAAGAAAAACAGCTCCACATCAGTCACATCTTGTTATGATTGTGAGGAGCAAATTACAGCTGCAGCACATCAAAGACAAAGTCTGTTATTCCCAGAATATACTATCTGTTAATAGAGACATATGAGAGACAGCAGTCGGAGTCCCCGGAGACCCAGTTTGACACCTTATTAGCAAACTGGTTCAAAGCTTTAAAGCGGCTGTTTAAGCTGGCTGACAGGTGCAGAGGGAGGTACTCACTATCAGGACAAATATCCCCAGAAATTCCGCCAGGAACTCCTTAAAGATGTCCCGCCTCAGGCCAAATCTCTCCTTCATCTTCCTCTTGCTCTCATTTTCCATTTTTTTTCTCTTTTCCCGCGGCTCCTTGATGTCTTCCTCCGACCAGAACAAACAGCTAACAACTATGTGGGAGTGTGTGTGATTGTCGGTGCAGGTTGCCGCCTCCCACTCGGTGCGCTCGGACCGTGCGGGCTGACAGGCACGTTAAGCTTTCTGCATCTATTTCCCTTTATAACCACAAGGGGTCTACTTTTTATTACCAATACAGGCTCCACACATCCACAGCTCACAGATACTGCAAGCATTTTGTTTTTATCGCTAACATTTCAAAGCTTCTTTTTTTTTGTTTGTCTCCACACTGTAAAAAAAGAAAAAAAAGATATTACACGATTTAAGATGACATTATCGCACAATGAAAGGGACATTATTTAAATGATAGGATGCTTTGTCAATAAAACTATGTAAGATACGATCAGATAAGATAACATAACATAAGATTGACCATAGTTGTAGTTTATCAATAAACTCACAGACACACTAGTTTTTAATATCAAATGTGTATAAATAAGGAAAGACTTGGGACGAAAAAAGTAAATGTACCCATTATCTCCAATTATATTATCTTTAAAATGTATTTATTTATTTATTTATTTATTTATTAAGGCCATTCAGAATTCAACTCGGAGTTTAGGATGGTGAAGTTTTAAAACGTAATCTTGACTCAACTTGACTAAATGAAGAACTTTAAGTAAATAAAATGTTTATTTATAAAACTCTGTTTCTAACAGAACTTCATGTGAATAATATTCAACATAAAGAATCACAGATGATTGAGCCCCTAAAGTGTTTTCACTCGACAGACCGTATGTCCATTTGAAATAATGTATAGCTTCCCCTTCTTCTTCTGCATTTAAAATAAAAAAATATCTTTGGGAAAATAAAAAAGTTAAAAACTAGCAATTCACCTTCAAATCGGCCAACATGGGTCTGTATAAGTCCCACGATATTGTTTTACTTAATAGTAAAATGTATTGCTGAATGCCGAAATAAAAACCTATTTTACAAAGTGATATATAAAACATATTTGTATATATTTCAGCTGTATTTTAGACAATTTAGCGAGTGTCAGTCTTCACAGACGCAGAGTCTCATAATGAGTGTGGCCTGTTTTATGTTTAGGTCCCACTGTAAAAAATATATAATAAAAAACACCCGTAAAGATTTGGCAGCTAAAGTTGCCAAACACTTACCGTTTTATAACCGTAAACAACCACAAGTTATTATTCTGATTTATGGTTTTAGTTCACTAAAATACGTATACTATACTAATATTTGTATTTAAGTAGATCTGTAGAATAATTAAAGGTTTTTATTTTTTTGTTTGGCAACTTTAGTTGTCAGACTTTTTAACATTCAGTAATATGATGTGTATTTTTCTATCTTTACATAAAATTGACTGTAATTTAACATTCAAGACCATTAAGCAATTTAATAATCCTGATAAAAACAATTATTTAATGTCCCATTATGTTAATTTACGGACTTCACCATCCATTTTATGGTTAATATTTGTAATAAAAGTAATTTTTATGGCATTTGCACTTGGTGCACCCTGTAAAATAATACAGTAAAACCCTGGAAAATAACTTTTTTCCCCCTACAGTGTACAAAACAAAACCAGGTAGCGTCTGTGTGCGAAAATCTGACGGAAAACAATTGAGCTTCACTTTACAAAACGTCCTCAACATGATGTGTTTACTGTGGCTCTGTTGTTTGGATGTGCAAACTCTTTATAGACTTTTAATTGATAAAAAAAATTCTATAAAAAACAACAACTTCACATTCACTTTTATGCAATTAATTCATTCGTATTATTTTAAAGCTCGGTGGAGAAGCAGCTCACCAGACCTCGTTGCTTTTTTTGGCACTTTTTTCTTTGAGTTACATCAGGAAGTTTGCAGAGTTTCACACTCACCTCTCGTCGTCCAGCTGCTGTGGCTCCACTTTTCGGCCACATTTCCATTTACCTTGTGTAACACCTTCCTCGCTGTTACAATCACCATCCCTTTTATGGCTTTTAATCCGCTCTTTGTAAATAGTGTTAAAACTGTGAATAAGTGAGTGAGGCTCTGCGGTGTCCGAGGCGCGCTCCGTCCAACAGAGGGAGCTCCATGAATACATTTGAGCTGTGAAAGTTTGTCACACCGTGTCTCCCCCCGGTTAGCTTAGGTATGTCTTATCTTCCGTTCACTGTGCTTTGTGAAAAAGGTGAGGCGACAGGCTGAGGATGGGATGTTTTCACTGCATTAATCAATGTCACGTCCTCTTTGATGTGAAACAGACACTTTGAGAGTGTCGCCCATGCTGTGAAAAAAGGCTGATGTGCTGATGGAGAAACAGCATCCTCCGGGGGTTTGCAAATGATGGGCCTGCATCTGTCTCCACACTCCTTTGTCCTGTCAAGAGGCTCACGTTATCAAATGTAACATTTAAAGCCGATTGTGGGGATCATGCTTTGAGGAGATCAGTAATCCGGCTTGTTTCATATTCTTTTTTTTTCATGCATATATTTTTTAGATATTTTTTTTTACCATTATAAAAAAATAAAAACAAAGTGCCCTTACATTCTTAGCAATAACAACAATAATACAATAAATGGATAAAATAAATAAATAATATTAATAATAATTAAAGATTGGGCTTATGTTCTTTTTTTTGCATAGACTTTTTTAGATTTTTTTTTACTATTATAAAGAAAATTTAACATCAAAGTGCCCTCACATTCTTAGCAATAACAAGACATTTAAATAACTAAAGGGAAATAATAATAATAAATCCAGGGCTTGTTTTTTTTAAAATAATTTCTGTGTACATCGATTTTTATTGTTGTTTTCTATCATTACAAAGACAATTTAACAACCTCTGCAAAAGTTTCTCAGCAAAAACAAAAAAGGAATAATAAATAAACAATAATAATAAAAAAGCAGGCAACCATCTATGTAACAAAGGCAAAAAAACAACTTTTAAGGCATGGCTGGCACTTATTTTTTCAACTAAATCTCCCGGTCCTGGTTTCTCTGTATCTCTTTACCACCTGTTCTTATTTCCTACCATCATTTTCTTCCTCGGTCTTCTAAAAAGGGAATTCCAATAACAAACTAATGGGATTACTCCAGTCCAAAACATATCTGCCCTTCCTAACAGTGTTCAGGAGGGATGCAGCTCCTCTTTACATATGCAGTCCTATTGAATCCACAGTCTAAACCTCTGATCTGTTACCTGAGTGGCTTCATGAATGTGTGAAGATGTGTTAAAACATTTGCTTTTAATTCCTTTAGTTTTTTGCCTGAGACAGGCCGCATCTCTCAGCTAATTGGTGGATGTTTATTGGGAGGTTTTAAAGGAGGCGCTGGAAGGAATTATCACCTGCAGGACAAATCTCTGCCAACAACACCCCAGCAAGTAGCAGTCCACATTAACATAACATCTTAGAGCGTGGAGCGATGGTGATAGTGAGCCCAGGAAAGTAGTTTGACACCTTTATGTCACTTAGGAAATGGTTAATGATGATGTAAGAGTGTGAGTTTATATATGCAGTAGAGAGAAAGTGAGGATTTGTGGTCAAAAAGGAACTTTTAGAGCCAAAATGGATAGAAAAATTAAGTTTAAACATCTAAAATTTATAAGGAACTGGACTTTTATGGATAGAAAAGTTTAAAATATCTTCTTAATGGAGGTTCTGGTGATATTTCTTGTCAGAAATAAGTGTAAAGGTTTATTTAGACGATAAGTTGCTTTAAGTTTCACCAAAAAGGCCGGTTTAAAACCACTTATAATGGGTCCAAAGCCCTTTAAAACTCACAGCCTCATTGTAAAGTTTAGATTTTATACCTGTGATTAACATTAGGATACTTTCCAGTCTCTTTTGTTAAGTGTATGTTGTGTTTTTGTGCGTATAAAACTATGAATTACTGTAGCAGAGCAGGGAAAGTGAGTGTAGGGAGTGTGAGGTGGGTGGGGTGGATGTGTTTCTCCTCCTTAACACGCATGGCTGAGGTCGTTTATGTAAATGCGTGAATTTAATTTTCAAAAGGACAGCCCTTTTCTCTGCCCAATGAAAATGAACCGCGGCTGACACCTGGCTATAAACCCAGGAAGAAACCCAAAGTCCTAATCAGAAATCTGTTGAAAAACCCCCCGAGAGGCGCAGCAGGCAGACAGAGTGGAGAGAGACGGCCGCGATGACTTCCAGTCAGATCGAGATCCCCGGAGAGGTGAAGAGCGACCCCGCTGCTCTCATGGCATCCCTCCAGCTGATGCCCTCACCGGTGCCCAACCCGGAGATCAAGTACACCAAGGTCTGTTTCTCTCTCTGCTCACTCCGCCGACCGAGCGACTCGCTTTGCGCGGAAACACTCAGCTCGCAGAACTTTTGTGTTTGTGTCTTTAACTTTAAAAAAAAAAAAACTTCTTTTAGCGTGTCAGCAGCTGAAGCTTCAGTATCAGACCGCGTAGCTCACTCTCACAGGCTCATATCTGGACTAAACTTTCTAAACTTCCAGTTCAGATCCCGAGAAAGTGACGATCACAGTCCCGATGAGTCTCTTCCTCTGCGTCCACGTGCTCAGTGTAGCTCTGAATTTAATCATGCAAAAACCCGCAACGACATCAGTTTGACTTAAGCAGTAGATCAGGACTTTCTATTTTTAAATCAACAATACTGGTTTGCGAGTGTGTGTGTGTGTGGTTGTGTTTGTGTGTGGGGTTTAGTTAAAGTGTGTGTGCTTGGTCTCCCTGGATGATAAAAAGCAGATTTTTACTTTTTGAGTCATAGCATAAATCTGGGATTATGATAGACGCATAAAACTGATTTTACATGTAATTATAATTGCAACTAAATGACCGGAAAAAGGACGTAGGCCTATTAATTAGGGCGTGTCATTTGGAGCTCTGCCTTAAAATTAATACATAATATATATATATATATTAAAAGTCACAGGACAGTTTACTTTTTTAATTGTTATTATTTTCTCATATTTTTCTTAAAATGTTGTATTTATTTCACAAATGCATCTGAAGACTTAGACCAATGTGCTTTCATGTTACTGCATAGAAAGCAAATTAATATATATATTTTTTAATTAATGTGGCCTAATAAATGTATATAAAAGAAAGCAATTAAATTTGTTCTAATAGAAACTGGAATATTACAATATTCAACATTTTTCTTTAAATTTTTGCGTTTTAATTATAATGTCTCACTTTAGTGTTTTTGTGCTGGTAAATGAGTCATAACGTCTTTAATTAAATTAATGTTTGCTTGCCAATGATTTTCATTGGCAGAGGCTGTGTGTAAACAACACAGCCCAAATTCTTTCTTTTCTCTCAGTAATCACAGTAATAAATCAGGCGATTTCTCATCATTACAAGTTTGTTTAACGATCAAATGTTTAAATGTAAAATGCACGTTGCCAAAGAACAAACGTGTTATCAGTGCAGCTCTTGGATTGTCCTGCAGTCAGACGTGTGTGGGTGGGAGAGAGAGGATGCAGAAACAGCTGGAGAAAGAAGGAGCTTGAGTCAAACAAAGAACTTTATTTGAGTCATGAAACAAATCATGAAAAAAAAAGCTTTCAGAGAGATTTTGATGAAAACATCCGGTGTGGATACTGTATGCAAGTCTTTTATTTGATAGTTAAGCGCTTAAAGATTTCATCACCATAATAAAAAAACAGTAGTAGAAGCAATAAACATACTTACATAAGTGAATCAATCATTAACAAGTCAATCACATTCTCTTATTTTCCCATTTAAGTTTTTGAGCTTTGAATGTGACCCTGCAGAGCTACACATGCTAGAAAACACTTCAAACGCTCTGTTTCCTGTTTGATAACGTCTCTGCAGTGTCTTTTTATTTTCTCATTAAGCTGTGCACACACTGAGAGACTTTGTAGTGCATTTAGGTCATTAGTTAAAGATTTTCTTCAGTCTGAGTTCATCATCAGCCTCAGCAGCCGTGCAGGATGAAGCCTGCTGTGTGTTGTGTTGCGTCTCAAAGTGTCTTTTAGCTGCAGAACAAGTGTTTTTTTATGATTACTGAGATTAAAGGGCACTTCTCATAGAGGTCAGATTCGTGATAGCGTGGTGTAAGTTCAGTCGGTGCTGTAATTGCTTTGTGTTAACACATACCTCAGTGTTTTAAGTGCAAAGGGCACGCTGCTGCTGCGCCGTAAAGAGGACGGTACATGCTGTATACAGGCTCGCTCGTTTTGTAAGCTTCCCATTCCCTCACGCTGCAGAGTGTTACTTAAAGGGGTCCAGCACACCGGTACAAGAGGAAATTTAGGGAGCGACTTGGTGAATTAACCCCCAGGAATTTGGTTCATCGAGTCCCTGTTGGTTTGGTGGACATAGGGGGCAGAAGGGCCCTGATTTATGGGAACCCCTGGCGTGGGCTCTCCTCACACCCTGTTCCTGTTCTCCACCCCACTGCCTGCAAGGGAAACAACCAGCGCTGTTCTCTGGCCTGTAGGGCGTGTGGATGAGCCTGCAAGATTCCTTCCTCAGATATTGTTTTTACACTGACACATTTAACTTTTCCTGCAACATGAGAGCAGTATTAGGTTTTTCCTCAGTTACATAAAAATAAAAAATCTTTGTTTTGCAACGCATGGATGACATGTAAGCGACCCTGGAGGCCGAGATACGGCTGATACAGTATCGTTTCTGAGCAGATTTGCTTCTATACTTGTGATAAAAAAGGGTTATTGCAGTCGAGGTTTGCCCCTTGTCCTTTTCACCGAGTCATGAACTTCTCACCGTCAATGACACATTGATAGTATCAGTAAAGCTCTCTTCCTAGTTCTGTGCATCTATATAACTTTGGACTTCCCCTATGTCTCTGTTAATATCCACATTGTCTTTCTTGGAGCTAAAAGCTTTAGGAGGAAAGTCTCTCTCTCTCCTCTGTCCCCCTACCCCCACATTTCTATCGCTAGAAGGCTCCAACAGCTGGCTTACAAGACAGAAACAGTTTAAAGGTTGATAGGACCACGAAGGAAGCCATAAATAAGAGCCCTGATAGCTATTTATTGTTGTTTTCCACTTGTGGCAGAAGCAGAGAACAGAGACTCTAATTCATGAATAATTAAAGCATACAGATAAACTTTTTCCTGCTCTTTTTATTGTTAGTGGGTGATACTTTTTTTTTTTTTTTAGGGTTTTGTGGTTGTTCACACCGTTCAGTGATAATGAGTTGTTAAACCAGACACTTAGTGAGACAGATTTTATAGGAATGCTAACAACTCTGCTGCTTTTACTTTGAAGGAGCAGTCTGTTAAAAAAGTTAACAGCGTGATTGTATTTTAAAGCCAGCGGATATGAACATGTTTTGATAAAAATCTGCATTTAAAGAAAAGTGGTTTGTAGTTCCAGTTCTGTTTGAGTGTAACCTAATTATTTAATAGCGCATTAATGTAGGAAATAGAACTAACAAGGATAAGATTGGTCTTGTTGATTGTCTGAGTTATTCCACAGTTGTAAATTTTCTTTGTTGCTTTGCTCATGGTGGCATTAGTGCAGTTTCACCGTAGGAACCTTTGCAGAACCTGTCTGCTGAAGACCCGAGTATTTGTAAAGCAGTCTGTAAAGCAGAGACATCCACTCAGTTTGGATGAATAAGAGGCTCCATCAATCTGTCACTGATTGAGATAGCACAGATGGAGGCTTGGGGCTCCCCGATGCTAGGTGCTGTCCACCGGGGTGTAAATTATGACCCTGTCTCACTGTGTGGGTTAGTGGCCCTGCCTCGCCAGAGCCTGACCTGCAGTTCTGGAGTTTTTCACTTCAAAACCACCATCTTACTGCGATCAAGATCAAACAGAGCCAAAGTTAGGGGATACTGTGCAACTAAATGATTTATCACAACGAGCACAGCGAGAACTCTTCCCCCCTCCTTCCTCTGCCTTTGCTTACACAATCTCCCTGTTCGCACACACATGGCCACATACTCTCTAAAACACATCTCTTTGATTGTGACAGGCTAAGTGTGCACCGCCATTAATGTGTCCGTTGGTGTGAAATGCCTACTTGTGCAGCGAGTGTAAATTATCATCTTAGCAGAGACGTCAACATCATGTCCCCTGTCTCTTAATCACTGTTTAAGGAAGAGCAGTGACAGCGAGGTTACCCTGTTAACTTCCCACACCTTCAGTCTGCAGCCCTCTTGACAAGGAACGTGTAAATCCTTATGGTGTCATTATGAAAAACACTTGGCTTCATAAATCTGCTGGACTATAGGCTGTTTCTCCAGCGTGCACCAGGCACAGCAGAGACACAAGAGCTCGCTCTGGATGTTTATTTGTCCGCGGAAAAGCTTCACATTTCTTTAAAAATTACTTCCTCTTCGTCCACTGATCCCACGAGTAAAACTACTGTTCTTTAAACATTTCCTTGACCTGAGATTTGGAGAATGGTTAAGTACACAGGAAACCCATCAAACCTCAGATGTTCCAAGAGAAAAAAAAACACTATGTGAGAGGAGAGGTCATTTTTAATGTTGATTCATGAAAATCAAACTGCGTGCAGCTTTTGTCTCTTAGCGATTTGAACAGAATGGATGATGTTCTGTGATGTTGTGGACTTTATAGAGATGTTGCAGTGATATACTGGTATAAAAATGTAAACTTATCATGCCGTAAACATTTCCTTATCTACAGTTTGAAAAAAAAATGTAAATTTATTTTCCAAAGGGAGACTTTTTATACATATTTCAGTTCAAGAAAAGCGTTTTAAGTTTTGATTATGAAAGCGTTTGTTCAGCCAAAACCTTCTTTTTTTATTTCCTTTATGAGTCATTCTAACTGATAATAGATAATAGTTGTGTAATACTTTATACTGTGAAACCTGCAACCCTTGTTAATATAATTTATATGAATCTGAATGGTGATATGTTTTTGTTGATAGATAACACATTTTCTTGCATTTGGCTCTACTCAGATATGTGAAAATTTAAATTTTGGGGTTATTAGATGCAGATTGGATTTATTAATGACTTAACTAACTTCTGGCGTAGGATATGCATTTATTTTCTCCATGTTTTCGGCTTGTTTTGTCTGTTTGTTGGCAGGATTATAGAAAAACAAATGGCCTGGTTGTAGCAAGAAGCCATTAACAGAGATAATATAGGCCCTGCTGTAGTTCTCTGCTCTCCAAATGCACATTTAGTAGGAAAGAATCTGCCCAGAAACGATGCATTCAGCTGTAAAAACCAACTGTTTTACAGAAGTTCTTTAAAAAATTAGCACCATGTAAGCCTAAAAAAGGCTTTAATCTACACGGTCTGCTGCACAGTCTCTCTGACTACTGGAAGAAATGCATCTCATGGGTGAATCAACAGAAAAAGTGAACAAGAAGTTGTTTGTAATTACAGCCTTATGTCAAATTAGGGTTTCTCACATAACTTCTGAGTCAACAACTTTAACCACTTGCCCACACACACCGACGAGACAAAGACGTTTGCCAGTCGGTGACAGCGAGGTCGCCCTCGCCAAACCCAGGAGCGCAGGGTGGCATTGTCTGTGGGTGTGTGAATGAAAAACATGAAGGCTCCGTGGTGTCAGACATGTGGAGAGGAGTAGGAGAAAAAAACACCAGCTGCTCTCCACTTTCACATGCTCTCCACTCACTTGTAACAGTAGTAATTATAAGACTTTTGAAAGCCGTCCAGAGAGGAAATAGAGGTCCTGTGATAGGGGAGGATATGAAACTTCCTGCGCAGACGAGTGTTGCAGGTGCCCGGGTAGTGTTCGTCTGGCTGTGGAATCTTGGCGTGTTGTGCAT
>CAFUXE010000058.1:14377-29885 GCA_903364295.1 Serranus cabrilla | reverse complement strand
ACACCCCCCCACCCCTTTGTCTGGATGGTGGAGCACTCCCCAGAGAGCAATGCAAGACAGGCAGGAATCTCTGTCCAGATTTCCAGAGATTCTCCCATATCCCTTACACAAGAGCCTGGAAGAGCTGGAGAGGACTGTTAGTCTTTCACAGCCTCAAGTACAAGCATGTGATGAAATGATTACTTAACAAAACATACATATCAGGAAAGAAAAGGCCGTCTCTTTCTCTCCCTCAAGCACATTTTTTAATTTGGTGTCGAATTAAGTAATCTTAAGGGTTTTTTTTACATTCCGTCTGTTTACTAAGATATTAAAAACTGCCTTTTTTCCCTGCAGATCTTCATCAACAATGAGTGGCACGACTCTGTCAGCGGGAAGGTCTTTCCTGCCGTCAACCCGGCTACTGGAGAGCAGATCTGTGAGGTCCAAGAAGCAGAGAAGGTAAACGCTCGACAGCATTGGCATCTTCCATGATCCGTCTTTTTCATTGAAAACAGGGCTCACGTATCAGTATCAATTCATAGTTTTCATGTGACATCATGGGCTTTTGGGAACACTCACCTGGAGGGCAAATAGCGCTGCCAGATGCATGAGAATTATCTTATTTGTACGATAATTTAAAAGAAAAGTGCCATAATGCGTGATCATTTTACCATTTTGTGATGCTTACAATTTATTCATTTTAATGGATTTACTACATAAGCTTGCTTTAAAAGAATGTGGGTGGATTTGTAGACGTATAAAAAAGTTTTTTTTGATACGCTCTTTTGTTCTGGGGGCTATGACTCGTGCGATAATTTTCCTTGAAATCGGATCTTTTTAAGCCTTTCTTGTGGTTCTTTTGACATGTGAAAACTAGCTGTAATGTGAGATCGATCTGATCTGATGAGCTGGCAGTTGTTCTAACCCTGTCTTACACAATGTTTAGTTAAAAAAAAAAAATGCACTGAAGATATTTAGATATTCAGTCTGACTGTGATGAAAAGTGAAAAACATGTTTTATAATCAGGATGTTTCTCGTCTCGTAGGCTGATGTTGATAAAGCTGTGCAGGCGGCTCGTCTCGCCTTCTCTCTGGGCTCTGTGTGGCGAAGGATGGACGCGTCTGACAGGGGACGTCTGCTGTCCAAACTGGCCGACCTGGTGGAGAGAGACAGTGTCTATCTAGCTGTAAGTCGCCCAGACACTGAATGTCTTGTAACGGCAGAGAAACTGTCCATTATTCCTTTGTCTGCTTATTTAATTTTGCACTCTGAGCTGCCGCTGTGTTTGAAAATACTAATAAAGTTGCTTTGCCTTAAAGAGAACATTGTAACTGTAACTTAGGGGCTGTATTTGTAGTTTAGTGTTATCTTAGTGTCACATTTCACCCGCGGGAGAGTGTAAAGACTGGAACAGTATGGAATTATGTGAGGATCACAAGGTTATATCACATATTTCTCAAACGTCTCCCCCGTCTCTCTTCAGACTATTGAGTCACTGAACGGTGGGAAGCCTTTCCTGCCCACCCTGTTTGTGGACCTCCAAGGAACCATAAAGACTCTGAGATACTTTGCTGGATATGCAGACAAGATCCACGGCACCTCCATTCCAATGGGTAAGAAATGGGAGTGATGGTGGGAGATTATCGTATCAGGGAGGATTAGTAGGATGATAGTCTTGAGATGTATTTGAGATGAACAGTTGCTGTTTAGGTGAAATCCCCAGCTTGTTATTCCCAGGACTGAATTGTGTCTTCATTAACCTGCTGAACCCAAAGCTTTTTAACATTCTACATTGTATTTCACTGCAATATATATAAGTCCTAAGTGGGAACAACTCGAAAATGTCTTTTGTGCAGAATAACACAATTATAATGACATCAATCATTTAAAGTTGAATTTATCTGATTATTTTTGATTCAGAAATTGGAAGAAAATGGAATTTAAACACAATTTTCAAAGTGCCCACAAGTGTAATAAATATTGTAAAAAAAAACAATTGGGTTTTCACATGCTAAACTACTACTCTCCGACTACTACTTTTTAAGTGAGACATGTCAGAAATATAAAACATTTTTCAGAATTCCCCCTACGCTAACCCTTTCCTTTCTAAGTGTATAGAGATCCCACAAGCCTTCAGGTAAAGTAAAAATGAAAAAGGCCCTTTCTAGACCCAGTGTTTGGTTTGTCCATTCTGGGCTACTGTAGACACATGACACAGCGGACTCCATGCATGAGAGATTAAAAACCTTAAAAATTACTTATTGGCTAAGTCAAGTTTAGTTAACACTAGAAACATGATTATTTTTTGACATGCAAAGGTCAGTTAAACACAGATACATTTCAAACCTGCAATAAGCTTTTTGGGCTTCGTAGTTTTAGCAGAAACAAGCTGTAAACTCATGACTGACATATCATAACCTTTTGGTAACCAGCTGTTTTATTTATTAACACATTCAGCAGATTTGAAGCAACATTAGTATTTGCAGTTGTGTTTCTGTTCACCTAAAGACTGTAAATGAAATATTCACTCTATTGTAGCTCTATTTTTGGTCTCCACCAACTCCTGAGGGAAATGTCGGACTGTTTAGCTGCTCACCAGCTAACTGTGTTGGTCGGCATATTTAGTTAAACTAAAAACAAATGATCACTTGTATACTCGGCAAAGTAAGGCATCAAAGTGACGATCAATCCAAACACAACATTTATTGTCCCGAGGAGGCTGCCACCAGTGTCACCTCTTCACGGAGGGGGAGAGGGAAAGTTGGCCGTCTGTTTCAACAGGAAGCACAAAAAAGGAAGATAGAATAAGGGAGAGCACATGGGAAACCTCCGGATACCACCGTATTGTCCCTCTCAAAGCTTCTCTTGTACACTGCTGCCAAACCAACCGCGTCGAGCATTCTGCCAGGGCTTTGCTTTAAGCTTTATTGCTCTAGTAGACTTTAAGAGCAAATAAACAAGGGTATTCCTGCAGCCCGTGTGATGTAAGGCTGCGTGTAAATGTGTCCGTTCACCTGCGAGGAAGACATTTATTATCAGAAACCCCTCGGTATCTATGCGCCTCTGCTGAGATTACTGTGTCAGTATCACAGACGGGGTGAAATGAATGGGGAGTGACATTATGTGGAGCACCTTTTGGCTACACAGTCCGGTTTAGTTTACACTGCGTGTTCCAAATTGAAATATAAGTCATCTTGTAGGAGTCATACTTTCAAACAAACCTCGCCGATACTCGAGCTCCTCCTGAAAATCTCATGTATAATAGGTTTATAGTTTCACTCTCCAAACAATAACAGCTTTGAAAGAGCTCACATCCACTCTGGAATTAAGGAAAAGGGTCGACACATGAGAATCTGCACTGCAGTTCTGTGTCCATTGTCACACTTCCACTGCATCCTATTGAAAATGATTATCCGGCCTGTTGGTCATTCCAGTCCAACATGAGGCAATGTTTCATCAGCTGACGACTGTTGTAACAAACTTATACACACATTTCTCAATATCAATTGTTTTTGTGGAGAATGAACAAGCATGGCACACCCTCAGTAAGTACCTCCTTTTACTTAAGTAATGCAAGAGGAATGAGCAAACATTTCCAGCATAACACCCATCTCCATGACCTAAAACAGTTACACACATGCCTGTGCTGTAGGAGGCTCCAAATGTAATCTCTCACCGGGGTAAAGCAACCAGGAATGTTGCGTGTGGATTCATTTACAAATTAACATGTTGAGTCAACAACAGCGGGGTATCAGGTGGTGACATTTTTCATGTGTTTCAGGCTTATTATTTAAACTACTAAAGCTGGAAATGAATAACCCTGTTTATTCTTTTTTTCTGTCTGTGTGTGTGTGTGTGTGTGTGCTGCACGTGTGTTCCTCCACAGATGGAGAGTATCTGACATTTACCAGATATGAGCCCATTGGAGTTTGTGGACAAATTATCCCTGTGAGTATAACCCTTCCTACAAGTGACATGCATGATGGATACAAATGGATTTTGGAGGGGAAATAAAAGATAACAATGAATTGGCTCCAGTTTAAAAGAGACGTGGTTGGTTGTTAGTCTTGCCTGTTTGTTGAATTAGATTCTGCATTTTCCAGTAATTCCCTGACAGTCACTGTTTATGTGTGTAAATCCTGCGGGTAAGTCCCCGAAATAACGGTGCCAGTGAGTTTGACTAATAGAGAACGAGAAGTGAGCAGCAGGAAAGTGAGCTGAGGGGATTTAACGTAGTGGGTTTTGAGGAAAGGAGAATGGTGAGAAAGCAGGAAAAGATCAAGGAGAAAGAGACACTGTTGATTGTGCAAGAGTGCAGAAAGCGTGTGGTTCTGCGTTGAGCCCCATGGGCTCCTGTGTAAAGCAGAAATAACACAGGCCTGTGTTTTGTACAGTGATATGGGTCTATTGCACATGTGTTGCAATTTCCCGGCTTTCTCAGAATACTGTGGGAAGAGAAAATACTGTACAAGTGCCGAGAACATTTTCTCACTTGACTATGTTTAGACAGAGTGAAAATGAGAGTAAGTGACTTAAGAGCGATGAGTTATTGAGCTTGACTTGTGACCACCCAGTGTGTCAGTCAGATGCATGATGTCTTTTCCTTGTGTGTGTGTGTGTGTGTCAC
The DNA here is from genome assembly GCA_903364295.1 of Serranus cabrilla. Lineage (NCBI taxonomy): Eukaryota > Metazoa > Chordata > Actinopteri > Perciformes > Serranidae > Serranus > Serranus cabrilla. Next base: position 25,275 of record CAFUXE010000058.1, on the reverse strand, counting down.
ACAGTGGAACTTCCCTCTGATGATGACAGCATGGAAGCTGGGTCCAGCCATCGCATGTGGAAACACTGTTGTCCTCAAACCTGCTGAGCAGACACCGCTCACCTGCCTCTACATCGGAGCTCTCATCAAGGAGGTAAATGACAGGATCTCCTCTGCCAACCACACATGTGTTCACCAGGCAGTTTGCCAGCGTTTTATTCGGGCAGCCCCAACGTTAATACTCCCAATAACTGAATCCGAATCACTTACAGGCTTCGGTTTGCCAAGAACACAGTGTTCACTGTGAATCAGGCCAACACTTTATTTGGATAATCCAATATCAACGTAACCACGAGGCGACAAAGAACAGATGTTTGACAAAGTGTCGCTTGTCTATCGGGCACATTTGTAATCCTAATTTCCAGCCTGAGATTAGCACGAGACAACATGTTTACTAGAGTTAAAGGGACAGTTCACCTTAATCATACAGAAAATTGTAGTAATGTTGTTTGTGTAGCAATGCAGCAATTATAATTTTATCAACTAAAGTGATTTCAATCTATGAGAATTTCCCTGCTACCTCAATACAAAGGAAGTCAAGAGAATCCTTAAAGGGACAGTTCACCTCAAAATAAAAAAAATATTTAAATACTTTTTCTCTTATATATAGTGTAGGATTTTTCTCTCTGGTATAATTCCTGGTCACAACATGATCTGTGGATTATCATGAAGAAAAGAGTAACGATCAACTCAAAAATGTCTTTCAACACATTTATAACATGCATCATAAAAAAGATGCTAATTAAAGAAAAAAAAACAATATTACATTTATATAAACAACAAGACTCCACTCCCCTGTCCTCTCCTCTCGGCTCTGTGTAAACAGCCTACAGTTCTGTCAGATTTTCAGTGAATATTTGTCAAAATGTGTAATCACTTTAAATTTATTGTGTTTTTCATGTTAAATCTGCACGGTCGACTAAATGTAGTGACGTAAAAAGTACGATATTTGCCCCCAAATGTAGTGGAGTAGAATTATAAAGTGGAAATACTCATAATCATACCTCAAAGTTGCAGTAAATACAGTACTTGAGTAAATGTACTTGGCTACAGTCGACCGCTGCAGCAGGGTTAGTGAGCTGTGAGAGTAAAACAGGAACAGCATCAAATGTTAATGTAGAAAAACGTAATCACGCTGTACAGATCTGCGTGTCCACATCCTCCCCGTCCCCCCTGCCCTCTCGGGCCTCGCCTCTTTCTGGAGACTATCTGTCTGTCGCCTTCTTCTTTTTGATGTTCTCTCCGTTCTCTGCTGGTAGGGAGGTTGGGTTGGGTCCGGATTCCCCCACACCGCCTGTGGTTTTGCTTGGCTCTGCTGTCATCTCCGCTAAAGCTTGTTTCCTCTCATATTGTTTTGACAGGCCGGGTTTCCACCGGGAGTCATCAATATTTTGCCAGGATTCGGGCCAACGGCAGGAGCTGCGATCGCTTCGCACATGGGCATAGACAAAGTGGCTTTCACAGGATCAACCGAGGTACTTTTTTCTCTAATAACTCAGATCAACAGCTGCCGACTGCTCGCTGCTGTGACACAGTGACCAACATGTGCAGAGCATGAGAGCGGGCCGGGTAATTGTGTGCCTGTATTGAAGTCTAAATGACAAACAAATGGGGTCGTACATATGCTGTGTGCCCTGTCATTACTGCTCATGACAGGGGGCTCTGATTTTATCTGGCACACATGCACATATTTGCGCTGTCAAGAGTATACAAACACGTCTCTGTGAAAACACACGGCCTCTCTCCTGTTTTCCCTCCGCTGTCTCTGCCATTGAACTCACTATCAGGACCGAGTCTTGTAACTCCGTAGAGCAGTTAATGTACAGCTAAATCATCGAGGACACACCATGTTAGGTGTCGAGTGCTCGGAGGTGTTGAAGTCCAAACGCATTCTTCAGGCCACAGCGAACAGCCAAGAGTGACAGCAGATTCTTTCACTGCAGATCATTTATAAACATCTGGTATTACAAACTGCTCTCTGACTCTGGTGGCGTGTTGGAGAGGAAGTGTGTATCTGTGCTGTCAGCAGCCTCCGATAAGCCCACACAAGTATCGATATTAAAGGTTAAAGTCATAATGTCAAAGATTTCCGACTACAGAAAGTCACCTGACACCCAGTATCTAGTTAACCCTGATCATTCTGCACCCTTTTATTGAGATGTGGGGGCTGTGAGCAGGGGAGTTTTAGGGGGAGATAGCAGGTCAAACATGAGATGATGTTGAAAGCTGTGTGAAAGCTGGAGGTCTGAAGATGAATTTGAGATGCAGCTCAGCACTGAGTGTCAAGTCATTCTGGTCCTAAAACTCTAATACTTTGACTTAATTTCCGAAAACATGAACCAATTAAGTAAACCTATTAAAGTGTATAAGGGTTCAAAACATTAATGTTTGGCTTTCTGAAGTCCATTTCCATGCTGAAATTGTTGCAGCAGTTTTTTGGGTTGATAGCATTTGTAACACACATTTGGTGCTGAATTAGGCATTTAAAAATAATCTGAGAATTGATAAAGATTATCAAGAACCCTCCAGAATATCACATCAATACTCCAAGAGCTTTGGACCAACAGAGGAAAAACCATGCAGTAGTTTGGTTTCAAAGACTTAAAACATGGAGGTTTCTGTATTTTTCATTGGTTGTACGAAGAGCACTTCTGTTCAACAATACGTCTTTGTCTTCTGAATGCTCTGTGTCTCTAGTTTATGGTTATAAAGTTTCATGAGGCCAGAGATTCATCAGATCTTCTAGTTTCATATGATATCAGTAACTTCCCTTCTAGCTTTAAATTTGAGCCCGCTGCACCCTCTGAAAGACAAAAACAGCAACATAATCAGATGCTCCACCAGTGGGTCAGTGGGATGCTAACATGTCTTAAAAACTACTTCTTTGACTTGGAGAAACTGACAACTTTTACTTTTTTCTGACATTTTTACACCAAATTAATATCGCTTACTGTCACAGGTACAACCAAATCAAACTCAGAACTTTGGGATTATAACTTTAAAGTAACCAATCCAACTTAAATGACAGAAAAGTTGCTTTGTACATACCACACAAAACGACACATATGACTGTTTCACGGTTCATGGTTCACAGTACAGAGCGAAGATTCTGAAATTCACCCACATGTCATTAAACATATTCAAGGGTTTCCTTGAATTTTGGCTACACTACAGTTATCTAGGTTTAGGACAAAAAACGTACAGGTAAATCATTATAAAAGACAGTTTAAAAAGTAAATAAATGTGCGTAAATGCTGGAAGTTCAGTGATGTTTTAAACACATTGTTTACTTTTGTTTTCACATGGGACACAAACCCTGTTTTCCTGGGTGAAAGTTCAGAGTTTGTTAGTTTCATCAGTCTGAAAGTAACTGATGACAAAGCCAACAAAAAAAGACGACATCCTGACAACAAATACATATTCATCCCATGTAAGAATGACTAGCATTGTTATTTTCCATCTCAGTATAACATAAAACATGCATTTTCCTATCCCGATCTCTCACACACACACAGACACACCCAATCAGTGTGTGCACGCGAGCCTGCATAAATGCACCTTCTAACACAAACATCTTCTTTGTTTTATCATCTTGTCCTGATTGAACATTTCCTTTGTGAGTGGCCCAGTTTTTTTTTTTACTAGTTTTCCTGTTGTTTCATGTGATCTGGAGTCAATTACTGAGAGAATGAGCCAGTGCTGTAAGAGGCTGCCGATGCCCAGACAGTGAGTCACCACGCTGTAGTAGCAGCGGTGGGTGGGGGGATGCTCGCCACCACAGCATCTCCCCATCGGGAGGAAGGTGGCGGTGAAGCTACAGGTGGATTTTAGGAGCTCCACTCATCCTCACAGTGACTCACATGTGGCTGTGACTCCACATGGAGGAGCCTCGCAGCCCAGCGTGCTTCCTCTGCCCCCGAATAAACACACGCGAGCCTCCCCTTAGTCAGCCGCTTTGTGTTTCTCATCAAAGACAGACAAAACACATCAGAAACACTGAAGCAGAGCCAAGTATTGTTGTTTTTTAAACAGCTCCTGTACCAGCCGCAGCTCAGCACTCGATTCAGTTCTTTTGTGTTGGTCTGAATTATATCTTAGCATCTTAAAGCGACTCAGACCAGACAGACGAGTTAGATAAAGAGTGAAGATGAGTCTTTTCCATGTTGGAGGTGGGGGTTTTTCTGTGAACACTGAGAGGGTATTTTTCCACTTTATCTTGTCAGTCTGTCGGAAAATAAAACAGGCCGTATGAGTAACAGGAAGACGCATACTTGTTTAGCGTGCAGGGCTGTGAGGGAGGTGTGTGAGCTTTCTCAGGCTTGTTATCTTTTCAGCTGACACAATATTTCATGACATTGAAAAAAGGTCAAGCAGCTGATTCGTCCTGCAGTTGAGACTCATGAGAACATTTTGACACCAGAGGAAATATTTTAAATGAAAGCAAATCAGAAAAAGTATAAAAACTCTTTATATGAATGACCACATCAACACTGTATTTTATCATAGAGGAATCGTGTTCACCAGGCTTGGGGTCAATCTCAGCAAAGACTTTAAACTGTTTTAACAGTCACAGTAAATAACAGTAATAATGGCATAAATCATGAAAAAAGAAAAAAGGCCAATTGAATTTCTCTTGTAAATATAAATTCCATTTTATTCCAATTTTTAAAAAATATTTATAACACTTTTCCAAGTGCCCACTTGTGTCATGAATATTGGAAAAATTATACATATTGAACTATTTGCATTTTAACAGCCTCTCCTGTCCTCTCCTCTCAGCTCTGTGTAAACAGATTTTCAGTGAATGTTTGTCAAGTGACCGTTCGTCTCCGCAGAATCAATCATGTCTTCACAGAGTCTCTGAGGAGCAGAATTTAACGTTTTTAACAGGATCTAGTTATTACAAATGGTTTATTTTTGGCAACGTTTTAAATGAGACATGTAGAATAAAGTGATTCTGGCAAGAAAATGTAAATTTCAAAACATAGTAAAATGTAACATCAGTGAATGCAAACATGATAGTCAGCTAATTTATTTTCCAACCCCAAGAAAAAGAATGAAAGTCGTCATTTTCAGCTGAAGAGTTAAAACTGGCAGAAACACGAGTCCATCCCTGATTCCCTTCTGTGACCTTATCAAGCTGTTCTTAAATCTACTATTTATTAGTCCTCATGTTGTTTACCTCATACTGAGCAGAAACAGGGCTGATAGGAAGATAAAGGAAACAAACCACAGTGAATCCCTTGTGGTCGTCCACACTGACACAGCAGTGATCCTTACATCACCACCCACACACCTTCCTGCCCTTCATTAGACTTCAGATGCTGAAACATTTTATTTTCCTGTTGCTGTCTCCAGAAACCTGTAATAGATATTCATTCTGTGTGTTTGCAGAACTCATGTTTCAGCTGGCCTGCCGGTACATTCCCTGTGTGGAGCTAACCAACCTCTTTAAGCTATTTAATGGCTCCAGCTGATTTACTGATCTGGCCGCGGGCCTGCTTTTCTGTGAGTAAACCCCGGATCTGTTTCCTTCGCTAGGTCGGCAAGCTGATCCAAGAAGCAGCTGGGAAGAGTAACCTGAAGAGAGTGACGCTGGAGCTCGGAGGGAAGAGCCCCAACATCATCTTCGCAGATGCTGATTGTGAGTTTGCGAGTAATGTTTTATTCAGCGCTCCATTTCCTCGTCGTCCTCACTAGGTGGTCCGCCAGCCGCCGTCACTGTTTTGTTTAGTCATGTGTCCCGTTCTCCGGAGCTCCAGTCTGGGAATAAACACACATGGACTGAGATTCCTAAAATGCTCAGAAGCTTTGTAGTGCTATGAAAACCTGTGGATGGATGGGTTTCATATGAATTCTAAGTGGCTCACCAAACTGGGGGTGCTGAGGCTTTCAAATGCTTTCAGCAGCCGTGAGAGGGGCTCCCTGAGGCCTGTAAATCAGGAGAATGGACCCTGACTCAGTCGGGTGCTTCAGACGAGACCCATAAATCACGGGGGTCCGTTAACCCTTCGTGCACAACAGCAGGGTCCTGTCTCTCATGTGTCAGGTATCAGATTTGCACAGAATAGCTCCAATAAATATCGGGGCAAATTTTGTAACAATACACTTCAAGAAATACTTAAAAAAACATGCATTTAGACTTGATGATGATTGTTTCTGTCTACATCAAATTCAGATTTATTTCACTCTCAAGACAGACTTCTTATTTAAAAAGTAGGCATTAGCTTTTCCCATGATTGTTTTTAATGAACACACATTGGAAAAACAAAAACTTAAAATAGCTGAACAACTGAACAAAAAATGTTTAGTTGTGGTATAAACTATAGCAGATTATTTCTGTCAACTTTCTTATTTAAGTTTCCTGTGTAAAGTTAGTCTAACATCATAATTTAAGGTGGAAAAACTCAAATATTTTTATTGATAAAAAGAAAATTGTCTGAATCAAGGTTAATTAGTTGGCACAACTTTTATTGTATAGTATGTAGAACTCTAACTTTGAGTTATATTACATATAAATGATAAGTTATCTCAACAGAAAATAATAAGTGATCAGATTAAAAGACAGTTCTCCTCAAAACAGACTTTTTTGTTGGCCTCAAAACTCAAAAATCAGATGCAGAAAGTTACCTTGACTTTGTGAGTTTTCCTCACTTCACTTCATTTTCATAATGAACATTTATCGAGCTGTTGATGAACTAAAATCCTTTTCTCTCCATCAGTGGATCTGGCCGTTGAACAGGCCCATCAGGGCGTGTTTTTCAACGCGGGCCAGTGCTGCACGGCCGGCTCGCGCATCTATGTGGAGGAGCCCATATATGACGAGTTTGTTCGGAGGAGCGTGGAGAGAGCCAAGAGGAGGACAGTCGGCAGCCCCTTCGATCCCACCACCGAGCAGGGGCCGCAGGTACAGAGGGCCGGGACACCAGGGCTCAGGGGAAAGAAATGTAGATATTTAAGCAGGTCGGGGCAGAAAATGGCAGCGTAGTCGACACAATAATACAAAAACTACAACAGCTTCCACTGTTCAATTTCTGTTTTTTATCAGCTTATGTTGCTTTTTTCTGCACATTTGTTTATTCAATATTTACATTGGATTGTATCTTTTCTTGTTGTGCAAATGAAATTTTCTCAAACTGTTTTTGTTCTCAGAAGATAATCTCAACGACATTTTTGTTTCCTTTTTTTATTATTTTAAGAACACACAACAAATCACAGCAGCATGTCTGTACAGTCAAATTAAATTAGAAGTTTCCTTAAACTGCTGCCATCATGGACAAATATACACAACAATCTAAACAAGTCGCACAATATAAATGCCAAAAATAAGCAAACAAACAAATGAACAAAAGGGAGATATTTACAGCAGAAACACCAATAAATACATTTACCAAAGTGCTATTTACTGCTGACCAATCAGAACTAAAATACACACAGAGGACGACCAATGTTTTACAAACTCATCTAAAGTTCCTTGCCATACATTAGAAAGCCTTTCATAAGGAAATATTGATTATCATACCAACTTGATAATGTAGTTTCAGCCGTTTCAGAAAGTGTCCTCAGTGTAAATGAAAACCTCTGGATCTGTATTTGTATCTCACCTTCACTGTCTTTCTCCATGTGTCCTCTCCGTCCTCCACGTCCACAGATCAGTCGGGAGCAGCAGAATCGTGTGCTGGAGTTCATCCAGAGCGGCATCAGTGAAGGAGCCAAGATGGAGTGTGGAGGCAAAGCTCTGGGCGTGAAAGGCTTCTTCATCGAGCCGACCGTGTTCTCCAACGTGAGGGACGACATGCGCATCGCCAGAGAGGAGGTACGATAACTTGAATAAACATATTACTATTATACCATTATATATACATCATTTTTTTTCATTCAAGTCAATGGCAATGCAGTAGAAACTAAACTAAACATAATGCTTTATGTACTGTTGAGTTGTTTAACCCTCTGAACCTCAACAAGCTGTTTCAGGCTGTTTATTTCTCTTTTTACATTTTATTCACTGTGTTCTTGTATTTCACAGCAGCAATATATAAGTCAGGATCTGGTTTTTGGTGATATTTTAAATGAGACATGTAGAATAAAGTGATTTAGACAGAAATGTCAGCTTTCAGCTTTGTTTTGGTTACTTTTTCTTTTACTTTCATAACCGATGATCCACTCAAGGACCGTTCAGATTCAATGATTATGACTGTTTTTGCAGTTTATTTATACCATAAATTGTATATTTTTAGCTGTGTTTCAAACAAAACTTTTAAATGTGGGGTTCAAATGATTAAAAATCTATAAAAATGCATTATAGTTTATATGCTTATATGTAATTTATCTAAAATCTCATCATGCAATGTAACTTAAGCTATGAAATAAATGTTCAAATGTAGGGAATGGATCAAATGTTTCTGCAGGATGATTGGTGGTATCCGTTTCCTTAACCCTTCACTCACTTTACATTCTGACCTGTTTGCAGATTTTCGGGCCTGTCCAGCAGATCATGAAGTTCAAAACTATCGAGGAAGTGATAGAAAGAGCCAACAACTCAAATTATGGTTTGGTTGCGGCTGTTTTCACCAGCAACATCAACAAAGCCATGACCATATCCACAGCCGTGCAGGCTGGCACTGTCTGGTGAGTCTCATCTGCTGCCGGGTTTCTTTAGCTGCAATCAGTAATATTTTTCATGTGGGAAGTATCAACCATTTCAGACTCTGGCATCCAGAAACTGTAAACTGGCGACGTGCCACTTCACTATCATTACACACAAGCCACAAAGAAATGTTTTCCTTCCTTTTTTTCACTTCTCTCCCTCCGCTCAGACATCTGAGATATAAAAATACCAAAAGCAACGTGCCAGCGCAAGACAACAACGCAGAATGTAAATTGTAAATGTAAACCGACACTCTAATTTTATAATTTGTATAAATGAAATGATCATAAAATGTTAGTTCTTGAGTTCACCTAAACTTGTTTTGTTTCTTTTGTAATTACCTGCAGATGGCTCCGAGCAGGGCTAGAATTATATCTAACGTCCAGCGCCTGCCAAGAGTTTTTTACCACTTGTCATACAATCCCATCCGAGCTGAGGGAACATTTCTCTGCCTCGTCCTTCATTCCTGATGCCGCCCCTCGCCCTCTTTTCCTTCCCCAACAAATCCTGCTTTTTCTAAACATGATTCCCTCGCCACAGTGATCGCCTCTTATAATGTAAAGACATTTGGCGTTGAGTCTTCTCCTCATCTTATAGATATGAGTTTTACCTCCAGGAAGTTACTGGACATAGCAACCTGTAACATGAGACTTTCCTCCCTGAAAACAGCCCCATATGTCATTTGTACAGCAGCTTATTATGACCCATATTTATGTGTATTGTTTAGAGGCTGCAGTCATGACGGGAGCCAAAGTAAAAGAGAGAATATGTTGTATAAAGAGCAACAAAGTCCACTCGGCGATACACAAACTTTTCTCTCTTCCATCCCCTAATATCTGTTTTAACAGCTACATTTACTCAGTTTAACCCTTTGAGATTTGGGCTATTTTGTCTGTTTTTTAATACTGTTTATTCTGCCTGTATATACCACTAACAAATGTTTACCATGCCACGTTGGTGTCATTTTTTCTTTCAGCACAACCTCACTTATATGACGTAATAATAGGTTTTTCTCTATGACTTACTGGATCAACATTTTGAACCCAAAGAACAAACAAAAAAAACATGAAATCAGATTTTGAAAATGTTTTTTTTACTTTTCAAAACACGATCATGCTCAATGAAGAATGTGAAATGTTGCAAATGTGAACACAGGTTGCAGATATAACATATAAGAGGTAAAATGAGGTTAACATCTAGTTCTTTGTTTCTATACTAAAGATATTTGACCTTATCTCCGGTTCTACATCATCAAGCCAAGACTTTATAAGTTGTTGGCAGAGCTCGATGTTGCTTTGTTTTATAGTTGTGCTGCATGAAGAAGTCATCCGACTCCAGAGGGTTAAATCTAAAAACTTTTTGTCTTCAAGCTGCTTCTTTATCCAACTCCCACAATCCCAAAGTTCTCCACTTCTGCTCCTATTTTCTCCGTCGCTCCGTCTTTCCCAGGCTGCTGCTGCTGCAGCTCACAAATTCACAAATATGACAACCTGACAGCTTTCAGCTGTGTTTGTTAAACAATAATGGAATTATGTTGTTAAATCCAGAGGGTTTTAGGAAAAGCAACGACGGTGACAATAAATCAGCTTTACCGAATGTGGCTTTAATACTTTTGGACAAAATCATGCAACATTTTACGATATCAAACCACAGGAGTCAAACGCACCCGAGTGATCAATGTTTTGTGTATTCTCCAGGATAAACTGCTTCAACGCTCTGAGCTCACAGTGTCCATTTGGAGGATATAAAATGTCTGGCAATGGACGTGAATTGTGAGTATGACTTGACCGCCTGCCCACTGAGCTCACAAATTAACCACAATATTACTAATAGTGACTTTGTGTTTTGAAAACCTACTTTCCAAAATTGCTTCACATCCCATTAATCTTTATCTGGGAGGATGTTGCGGTATCTCTGCCTCCGGCCGTGTTTACACGATATCTCAACGCTGCCGTCAGCGTGTGACGCTTTAAACAGAATGAGCAGCATTGTTCCTCTTCCTGTTTTCAGGGGAGAGAGCGGCTTGAAGGAGTACTCAGAAGTGAAGACCATCACGATGAAGATGGTCGCCAAGAACTCTTAAGGCAGCCTTCTGGGAGGAGGTAGCGTCTTCATCACTGACCCGCCTCTTGTCGGTCCGTCCACGGTGGGAAACCACATCAACCATCTTCCACGCTGACTGCAGGCTGTGACCGCTCGCTGCCCCCCCAGC
>CAFUXE010000057.1:447905-476814 GCA_903364295.1 Serranus cabrilla | reverse complement strand
ATATTTTCTGATTCCTTTAACTGATTATTAACTAACTATTAAACGCCTTATTTATAATATTGTACATATATAAGATTTGCCTTATTTTAGCACAATTTTCCACTTAAATTATTAATATTTTTACTCCTTTTTTATTTTTATTTTTTTGAGGGCGATCCACTTTTATTGCTCGATGATGTTATGAAAAGAAAACCTGAGAGGAAATGCTTCATCTTTGTCAGTGGCTGCATCCATTTCAAACACACTGGGATCATATTTGTACTTTTGTTGTTGTTTTTTTATTCTTTATTTATCAGTTTAACCATTTTTAGTGATGGGTACAATTCACTTGTGTCAACATGTGCACCATATTATCATTGTTCTCTTTTTTAGAAACATTTTGCTGTATTTTTTGTTAAGACTTTTATCTTTAGCTTTTTGTTAAAGTCACACTTGCTTTAGAAATGTTTACAAATGTTTCCCATGTCAATAAAGCTGGACTGAATTGAACATTGAGACAGAGGAGGAACCTGTTGGGGCAGAGTGACGCCCAGGACAAACCAGCCCTGCAGGGTGCATAACACACACACACACACACACACATACACACACAGATACTGAAGACACACACACACACACACACACTCCTTACCCATATATCAGCCTTAGTGGTGATGGCTTTCCCTGCGTACAAGTTAATCATCTCCGGCGCCCGATATGAAAGGGTCGTATACCTGCGAGATGAAACAACAGGGAGGAGTCAAAGCAGGTCAAAGGTCAAAGGTCAAAGCACCAGATACTGAACTGTAAGTACAGTTTTCAGTTACTTTAAACCTTTTCTCCACCACAATTTAAAGGGAAATATCACAATGTTTTTTTAAATATATTTTTTCATTTCTTGGATATATTATTACAGACGTCTATTTTTCTCTCATGTGCAATAACAACAAAATACAAAATACTCTCAGGAAAAATGCAATATTAAAAAAATAAAAATAATAATAATTATAAATTCAAAAAACTAAATAGAAAATTACCCTTTAAATACAAGACAGTAGGTGTTATATTTTTGGCTCAAATTAAATCGTAAAAGGCAAAAATGTCACCTTTTATTGTAACAGAAAGCCAAACATGTTCAGAGTCATTCTGATAATAGTCAGAGCAGCTGGTTGTGTTTGGAATATATAAAAATGCAAATACTTAGTGAGTAACCGCAGTTCAGATGGTTTCTGTATGACCAGCGTCATGAAGCAGAGTTTACATAAGGTCATATTCTGCCGATAAGAGCCTCACATCTCACTTTACTGCAGCTGTAAATGTGGGAAAGTTTGCTGTCCAGATCTGAAGCCACTGCAGTGATTTGACACAAAGGGAGCGCCGCATTTATCACCGACACAATGCATCAGATCAACACCACTGAGATTGTTTGCAGAAGCATGTATACCTTTGGTTTATGTGCAGAGAGTTATGCAAGTATCTGCAGCTCTGTGTTTGGGAAACCGAGCTATTCTGATCTGCTTCACACTCATTTGCTTTGTGGACACAAATAAACAGATCTTAAGTCGCAGCAGGTTGAAGGCGACGATGTGTTTGACAGAAACATGGACACACGCCACACTAGTTTTAGATATGAATATTCAGTATTCGTGCTGTTTAACCATGTGTTTACGTAAACAACCGGCTGTGTTGTGAGCAGCACTTACCTGTGTAAAGGTAAGTGCACTACTGGAGGTTTTCACTAGAGGGCAGCACTCATAACATATGCAACCAGTTCACTTTAGTCGGATAACGATCAGAATTAAATGTTCTTTTTAGAAATCAGTCGCAATCTACAGCAGGGAATCATAATCCAAGAGGGAAACATAAATATTTACCATGTAAAGTAAATGAACCTTGAGCTGGTTTAACTGAAAGTGAAAACTGAAGGTTCATTTCTTATGTCTTACTTTCTGTTTTGCTTTTCAGGCAACAATAGAAGTTAATGGGAGTGAACACATTAAAAGATCATTAGGGTGCAAAAAACAAAAGCACAAATGTTTTGATCAAGCTTTTGAATGTGCAGGAGGTTTACTTTTACTTTTTCTACTGATGTCAATCAGAAACTGTCAATTTACTGAAAAAAATGCACTTAAAATCATATCAAATTCAAAGTGTGTGTTTTTAACAATTTGCCCCCAAATAATTGTAAATTTAGTTGTATTCAAAAGGGCTCCAGGGTTCAAATATGAACTTTTCTATGTTGGGTTTAAACTGGGAAACTGATCAGAAACTCAACAAACTTTGTCACACAAAATGATGAGGGAAAAGAGTAATTTTTAAAAATAAAATTTAAAAAAAGATAGAAGCTTCTAAACTCTCTTTGCTATATTGTTAATTCTGAGATCCTGGCAGAAAAAAGTGCCATCATAGACGATATGTAGGCCGTTAAATCAACCACATCATGAAAATCCTCCTACTGTTCATGTGTGTGTCGCATCTTTTGGTCATGCAACCTGCACAACCAAGGCTACCTTTCCATCAGTCTGTGGCCATTTTCAATTCAAGAACTGAAAAGACTCAGGGACTAAATTAGCAAAATAGAAAAAGTCCCTTTTGTGCTTTCTTGTTTGCATTTCCAGTGCATGTGAAGAACCGTGAAGATGAAGCCAGTTAGAGCTTTGTTTGAGTTAGCAGAGTCATCGTGCTGCTTCACTTTCTCTCATGCAACGTGTGATGTTTGCATGAATTTAGAGAGCAGAAATGCCAGAAAGGCTACAAGATCTGCACGTTTATTAGCTGTTTTTCCTCTTCTGAAAGTAACTTTAGCATTGAATCAATTAGCAAGTTATTATTATTTTTACATTACTAAATTATATGTGCATCCTTTTTTTTGATTAGTTGGAAAGTTGGCAACTCTCGACATTTTGAGAAAACCATGTTTTACCAATGTTTGACCAGTTAGTGACTTGCTGGATCTTTGTCCATCATTAAGTAGAATAAGGGAGTGAAAAGGAAACAGCACATGCAGTTGAAATGTAGGTAAACTTCCTGAGTCCTGGGTTTCCCCCAAAGTTCCTGCGGTGCGTTATATTCTCGTCTTTTCTGGTTTGACTTGCAGCAGCTACAACTGCTGTGTTAAAGCGATATGCAGAACTTTCACTGGTGAATAAACGTACTTCTTAATCTCGTCCTCCACGGCCGTCACTCCGTCTTTATGTGGCAGCAGAATCTTGTGAGTGGAGCTGCCGAAGTCGCACAGCACGTAGTTTCCCTGGTCGTTCAGCAGGATGTTTTCAACCTGGTAGAGAAACAAACGGAGGTTTTAGACTCTTTAATGAGCTGAAACATGAGGAACTAATAACAATAGCATAGATGCATCAACTGAGGTGTGTGTTTGAGATCAGAACTGTCACATGCCAAGCCGGGAATACAGCCTCTGATTTTATGTTTTTAACATTAAATAACTGACCAAAATAAGCTTAGAAATGCCTAAATCTGTACATGCATGTTATTCATTGTTCCTGTGCTCTTTCTCTCTTAGATGTCTTTGGTTTGACCTGATTTAGGGAGAAGATAAAAGGGGGGCAGCACCCTGGTTCACTCTGTTTCAGCCTCCCTGCAGCACCAGAACTGAGCTTATTTCTTTTGTTATTTCTTAGTTTTTCATAATGGGTTCAGTCGTCTTATTCTCTGGCTTTATTTCCGTTGTTTTAGGCTACAGGGTAGAGTCCCTTTTTTCCCGGCCCTGTTTCCTGGTCTTGTTTTCTTCCCTTCTTTTAGTTCTTTGTGGCCGGTCGATCAGTTTTGGTTCAGACTTGGTTTGGTGATTTTTTTTTGCAGTCTCTGGTTCTTCGATTAAGCTGGGATCCTTTTTTATTTAGAGTATTTTTAGGGGATTGCAACATAATTTGGGGGCTCGTTTTGGCATCTAAAATGCATCATTATGGATTTATTAAGACATTGCAGCAACGACCAAACTTGGAATAGTACAACATTAGTTTTAGTCTTTTCCGCTCAGCTTCCACGCGGATACTTCGGAGGCTAACCCGTCACTTTTCCAGCAGCTGGGAACTAAAATAAAGACTTTTCTTGGTCTCCAGAAGCTGCAAAGTTTATGAACTGGGCATTTAGTGCCAGATTGACAACTTTCTGCTAAACCTTTTCTTTGCTTTGCTTGCATTCTTCGTCTCTTTCACTGGTTACGCAACTACATTACACACAACCTGATTCCTTAAGGAAGCAGCACGACTATTACAACAGTTTCCTTCAGTCAAATCCTGTAAAAAATATCACATATCATCTAATAACTGAGCTAGTGTGTGCTCTCTATTAGAAAATAAAGTAATTGCTTCTGGCATTTTTTAAGTGTTAAAAAAACAGTTTTTGCTGTAATATAGCTGTTTAAATGTAACATTTTAAACCTGCAGAGTCATTGCGTCCTCTGCCCTCTGTGAATGTCCTGCTTTCAATTATTTTACATTATGTTAAATGTAAAAAAAATGTCAGTTAATTTCTGTCTCGGCTGCTGTTTATTTGCAGCTCCTTCTCTACAGACAATCTGCATCCTGTATCATTTAACAAAACCTAGACTGTGGCTGTGATTGAGACACATCATCCCATCAAAATCAAATCAGCTGCGGCTCTGAAATAGTTTGCAGCAGACAGATGAACAAACAAACAAACAACCAACCAAGCCGCAGCTAATGCCCCATTTCATCATAATGAGGCTGGAAGACAATTAGTGGATAAAGTCGCTTGTAAAAAACTCACAAATCCTGCTAAACTGAGTTAATACGCAGTGATGGAACAGTGAGACAAGCCTTCATTACGGTAATTCTGCCACACGAGGCTCATCATCGCTGCTCTGCGGCCTGGTAGACAGAAGGCACATTTCAATAACAAGTCGGCCTGAAAAAGCAGATGAGTTTCTTATTTGTTTGTTATCAGATGTTTTATTTGGGGTGACGGACTCCGTTTTTTAGATAATACTTCCTGAGAAAGAGGAAGTGACGGATAAAAACGAGGATGCAAAATGTCTTTTTGTGTGAGAAAGAGAGCAAAAGAGTATCAAGAAAAAGATTTCCGAGGGAAAAGTGAGCTCATGAAAGCAACACTGTGTCTCCGTGCTGTTGACAGCTCGGGGTTAAGGGGCTTTTTTTGCACTCTCACTTCCCCTGGCGATGCGTGACTGGGCCTCCGCGGTCTTTTGTGTCCCTGCGATGTTATGTAAGCCGTGTAGGCTGAACAGATAGATACAGACAGCGAACAGAGGACAGGCCTGTGAAGCTGAAGGGACCGCACTGTTTAGAGGCTTGTCCAACTGGACGGAGCACAGCGGCGCACTGAGGAGAATTCAACTAGGGTGGGAAATTACCACCGGCCTCCGAGCATCAGCAGAATGAGGGGAAATCTGGAACGCAGCCACCCTTGATTTGAAAATCTATTCTTAAAAACCAAGTTAGCTGAAAGTTAGTGTGGAATTTCAACATGTAGCAGCTACTGTGGCCTGTGCAGAGTGTGTGTGGGGGGAGGAGAGAGGAAAAGGAGGTGGATGAGTAAGGAGGGAGAGGAAATAAGAGAGCAAGCTGGCAAAGGAAGCGGGGGAGCGTAAGAGGAAGCACAGGAGTTAGAGCGAGCACTGAAGTGAAACCAAAGGGTCCGCACGTCTGCTGACCAAGCACTTTTACTCCACTGGAGTTTATAAACATCATCTGACATTAATTTGAATAAATAACGGTTCAAGTGGCAGTTTTTTCCACAGCTTTAAAACTTGTCAAACAGTGTGGAGAGGATTTTTAAAGAGGTTTCTGTTGAGGAAGTTTGATGGTGACACACTTTTTTACCGCTCATGTTAACTCTTTTTTCAAACACAGTAATGTTTTACCATTATATTGCATGTTAAGTTCTCTGACAGCCGGTTGGGTTTTAGTTTTTAGTTTTCCTCATGATTACTTCAAACAAACTTCTCTCAAAGGTCGAAACTTCTCTGCTGAAATTTCCAACTTCTCAAACCTCAAACGGTTCCAGTGCACAACGCCAAACGTAAACAAAAGAAACCAGGGCCGACCGTGACCAACTGATGATGTTTTTTTGGAAGTGTAAACACATTTCAACCTTCAGCAGTGCAGCATGTACAAATGACAGAGTGGAGGGAAATGCATGAGTTTAAAGACGATATTATAGATGCTACTTTAAATGCAAAACATTTTGTTTCATTAAATACAGGCAAATATAATTTATGCTGCCTCTTAGCTGATGGTTTACCATCTATAATGTGAGATCCAATGGATGCTGCCACTGTTGGAGTAGATTATTTGTTCTTATTTCACAGACTGGAACTTTAACTCCGGCTTTTAGTTGTGTTCCATTGTACTTTTTCAAGAGTTTTAAGTTGTCTGGAAAGCTTGAACAATAAGATGATAAGACACTCTGCAGGAAATCATTTGACAACAATGAATAGTTTTGTTGTCCTCAGGTCACATTGGAATTATTTCAAATGTTTTATATCAGACATTTTGGTGTTTTTCATGTAATCGTACAAAATAACAGATCAATTCCAAAAAGAAGAGTTAAACTTTTTATAATGAGTTGGAATTAAGTTGGCTGAGCAGATATAAGGATTATTTGTAATTTATGATTTGTAAGTGATCAAGGTAGAAAAGTGGCAGGGTCAAATCTTCATTTAATTTAACCTTTATTTAACCAGATAAGTCATTAAGAACAAATTATTATTTACAATGACGACCTGGCAGGTTAAATTGTGCATCAAGAAGAAATCCAAAATTTTTTTGGCTCCATCTTTCTTTTAAAAAGGGAAGGATTTGGTGCTTTTCTCTGTAAAATATCTGGAATATCCAAAACAAACATGAATGTGATGATGATGATGTGACGAGCATTTTCTGTAACATTTTCCTAAATCCCCAAATCATTGATAATGAAAATAATCATCAGCTTCATCTAACCAGTGGATTTAGGTTTTCCATAGATGGAAAAGGAGAAGGAGGAGGGGGGGAACAAATAAACTGATTCCTCACCTTGAGGTCTCTGTGTATGACGGGCGTCTTGCATTGGTGCAGGCGGGCCACGGCCTCGCAGGTGTCGCAGAATATGTGCAGGACCTCGGCCTCGCTGAAGCCCACGTTCAACCGCTGGTTCATCTGCTTCACCACCTGACCAGCTGCAGGAGAGACGGGCACAGACAGCGTCAGCACTCAGGGCTTCAGGTCAGACTGGGAAACCAACTGGGAGAGTTTGCAGTCGTCCTGTTTAAGTAAGCTTTTATTCTAAACCTCAAGCTAACCCCTTGAAAATGTAATATTTACAGTATGGCAAATGGTATCTAAACGCTTCTTTTTAGAAAGAAAATTTCATCCAAATCTCTGCAGAACTTTTTGAGTTATTTTGTACATAAACAGACTAATGCCAGCGAAAACATAACCTCTTTGGTGGAGGTAATACCATAAAAAAGGGAAATGGCATGTGTTATTTCATTACATGACAACAGCTTCTGCTTTCAGCTTTAAAATTGAGTTCAAAAATATGTGTGCAAGAAATTTAAGGCAACACATGTTTGTAATATTCGGACTGCCACCATATAACCATTAGCAGGATAAATGTTTTAATCCAATTCTAAGTAAACTGATGCTGCATTTATCTGATTACTCTCAGTAACCAGAGTAATGTTTGCATGTAAACTTGTCCAATGAGGGCAAAACCGCTTAAAATAGCATCCAAAAAGCCAAACGGAGCCAGTGAGCTGACACGATCGATAGAGGAGCCACACAAAGGACAGAGGCAGGAAACTATCAGAAATATTGGAAAACCACTGAAACTAAATGTTGATAGTTGGTGAATGCTGGGATCTATTTGTTATTATAGCTGTAGCATGATAGTCTATCAGGTATCACAAATTAATCACACCAGTTTTATTTTTTAGATGTACCATAAAGGACTTAAAAATGTATCTTTTTAAGTTGGCTTTTATTTGTAGTCTATGTTCGATTGTAGCTATTTACATTGACTGTATTTTTATTTAATCTTTGCTGTTTCTGTTGTACATCTTGTGCTTGTTGCTCTTGTGTATTTAGGCTGAATTGTGCAGCACTCTGGTGGGACGCTGGTTAATTTAAATTTGCGATAGAAATAAACTTAACTTGCTTCATGCAAATGTATTATTGGAAATCAACACAGCAGCTGGAGTGCTACACGTGTATTCATAGTGGTGTTAAAACAAAAATTTGCATTCGCGTGGCGTTAACTTTGACAGCCCTATTTATAACTGCAGTGAAGTACACTACATTCTGGAAAGCACTGCTGGAAATGTGCAAAAGAAGTGATGTGATATGAACACCATCCATCATCATTTCTACAGCGTGTGACAAAGACAAAAACATGTTGAACTTAAATTTGCAAGAAAGAAAAAAACATTTGTGAGCTCAAACAGTTACTTTAGTTTGGTTTCATTTAGTTTATTTGTCCCCAAAATAATCCTGTCCAAAATAAAAATCAGATATTATAAGCAGAAACTTCAAATATCATCATATGATGTTACAAACAGAGGGTCTGTACCTTTACAGTACTCCATGAGGATCAGGACTTCCCAGACGCTGTCTGACACGGCATTGATTGTGGAGTCCAGGTAGCCGACAATATTCTTATGGCCTGACAGCTCCTTCTGCATATGGGAGGAAAATATGGGAGTTATCAGCACAGAAAGACACAGAGGCATCAAGAACAACCTCAGAGTTTAACTGTAGCTCCTACTACACAAACAAAAAAACACCAGGCAGTTATTTCAGCAGTTACAAACCGTTTAAATGGTTTGTGTACACAAACGTTTGCCCCTTTCTGTAAGCGCTGATTAGTGTTCGTGTTTGGACTTGTGCTGCTGTATTTGTTCAGCAGAGGGAAGCTGCTACTAAAAGTCTAAATATACAAGTCTAACTATAATAAAATAGTCTTTCAGGTAAGAAATGTACACTACATTAAAGAGGAGATGTCAGTCAAGTTGTATAACTTACAAATAAACCAATTAAAGTGCCAAAGATTTGTTTAGGGAGAGAAAACAACACCTAAATGTCTAATTATGAACATCTTAAATATTCATATATACCTTCTGGTTTAGGTTTAAATCAACGTAAACAAAATCCCAGTTTCACAAAAAAGCTGCTTAGCCAGAGATTGCATCCCAAACTTCTCTTCACTGTGTGTAGCAACAGGGCTTTCTGCATGTCCTTACACCACGCTGAGCTCTTAACTCCACTAATCTCTCTTAACTTGATTCGTTTGCTGGATTAAAGCATCAAAGTGTTTGTGTTTTGCTGGTCGTGAGATGCCAGCATAAGACGGGAGACTGGCTGTGTGTTGTGGAAACCGACACACCTAAGGCAACGTCCCAACAGGCCTGAACTGTGTCAGTGCTCGAGGTCAGCTGTGTGGGTGAGTATGACACAGCTGATGAGGCAAGTGAACAGACACACAAAGCCCAGAGTGAGCTGTTCACTGACACACCGGGGTCAAACGTTCAAGACGAGACATCTGCTGTCGTGCACGTCTGGTCGGGCTGCAGAATAAATGAGAATATCTCATTTTGAATGACATAAAACACCTTGAATTATCTGCTGTAATCATGTGAGTGCCAGCTCTGTGCAATAGATCAAAAGTATTAGTGAATGGGCCAGGTGCATTAACACAATGTCATCCAGCACACAGCCAAAAGGCTTTTGCTCTTGCCAGACTGGAAATGTTGGCAAACAGGACGGGTTAGAAAAGGTGGAATGAAGCCATTTATATGCACCTTGCTTTATGAGGGTATGAGGCTTTATGAGGGCCTGTGTCCCATTTCAAACGGGAATTATGTCCTTAAATTAAATACCTGAAAACTGAGAATGCCCTCGTGAAATTTTCAGATAATGAGCACAGTGTCTTCAAGTGCAAATTAAACCCTCTGCGCACAAAAAAGTGAGAGAAATCAGTTTTGCAGCCAGCGAAGGATTAGATGGAAATGCAACTAAAACCAAGATTTAGTTTGAAACCGCAGCAGAACAGAGGAATGAAACAGTGTTGAGAGCAGCAAATTTATGAGCTAATTTTTGTTATTTTCAACTGTAATAAGCTTCAATGTCTTGCAAATGACTTACAGCTGCACAGGTTATAATACATCCTAATGTCCTTTTCCATGATTAAAAATGGTGCAAAAAATAAAGCTTGTGCACTAGAAGCCAAGCAGAAAGACTTGAGCTGAGAGATAACATCTCACTTGTACAAGCAAACACTGTGAAGCGACTCTCACCATGATAGTGATCTCCCTCTTGTACACATTCAGGTCCGGGACGTTGTTGACGTACATCCTCTTGAGAGCGCAGCGCACACCGCTGTGCGTGCGAGCCAGGAACACCACCGAGAAGCCTCCTGGGAAAACACGAGAGGACAAGTTAGAGTTGCATCAGCATGCTTCAGTACTTTTCACACATTATTTTATAAGGTGACGGTTATCAAGGACATGCAGGGAAATGCTGGCAGTGCCTTGATTCTTTGCATTTGAAAAATACACTTGGGCAAACTTTACTTTCTTATTTCTAATTGCCTGGCATCATGAGAACAAATATCAGTTAGTCGTAGACTGAAAGAAATGAGGCTCAAAGTGGCTCCATGATGCACAACTTTAAGCCAAAATATAAATGAAACAGGTGAGTTATATAGAAATTCACAGCCCTCAACATGTTACTTTCGGCTGTAAAGTTCGGCATTTTAGCATGAGTGTCAATGAGGACTGACTTCATTTTGGAGCCAATCTCATTTGGCCAGTCGAGGCATTGGCACAAATGCATTGGCTTCACTTTTCAGCCCCATTATCAAGGCCCCAAGACACAAATGGATTGACCTTAAACCAATCAGAGAAACAAGCAAGATGTGAACGATGGATCATAGTAAACAGACGTCTGTGAACTAGTGTTGCCGTTCCTGCCATCAGAATTTGAAGATAGTACAATGACTTCAACAGAAAGTCCCATATCAGCCTTAACTCAGGTTTATTCTTGCTGTATGTCCCCAGAGCAAGGGTGAGTGAGCCAAAAATGACATAACTTTTTTGCATAAAGCGGGAAGGCTCGGCAAGTTGTCTCTCAGCGTCTCAACACGCCACGTATTTGCTAAAAGGTTTAGATTGGCCCAATCTGAACAAAGGCAGCTGGAATCTGTCCAAAGTGGAGGTGGACCGGACTCTTGGACAGCCTGTGAACAGACATTTAGTGCCTACACGGTCCAACTGTGCTGCTCAGCGGACAACAGGTGGAAATGTGCGACATGCAGGGTCTTCTCTTAAAGGTCAATGCAGAAAATTGTGTGTCAGATGGAGTGTAGTCAAGGATTTATAATAAGTCTCAGAGAGTTGATATTTTACAGCAGCCAACTGGTTTCACTTCAAGAGCAAGTAGGCTAAGCTCATTTGGCTTGCATTGGCCTGACTCCAGCAGGGTGTAATCCTGGAGTAAATGAAGCTTTACAAAATATAGCAACTATGTGTAGCTGAAATCACACTTGGTGACTGTAATTTTGGTAGAAAGTTGGGTTTCTGGTGTAGGAATAGGCCGTGTTGACAGGGATAAGGTGCTGTTGTCTCTGCCCTGTGTGCCTCTCTGGGTGAATGGACTCTAGCACTGTGATGGGACAGTACCCAGTCTCATTAGGAGGGGATCACTGAGTCACTGAGTGGTGGGCATCAAAGTCCACTGGCCGAGGAGGAGAAAGAAAGGACCGACAATGGCGCGCTTGTTGCCTAACAAGTTACCTTCGGTCAGCTGAAAAACAGCATGGATTCAGACTGTGGACACAAAGGCTCTCATTGAAGAGTCCATCAACAGGACGTTTAAACAGAAGTTGTGTTGTCGTGAGGAGAGTACAACATAAAACCCACAAGTACAAATAATGCATGCAGGTTAAACCTGTGTGTCCCCGTGAGGACAGTAAACAGATGGCAGACCTGCGAGTGAGGCAAAGCAAACGTAAACAAACTGAAGAGTGGTGTTTGTGTGTATGTAGTGACAACAGTGAGAGTAACTGTAGCAGGTATTATCAGATTAGAGCAGGTGACTGCTGCAGCACAGAGGGGTAAACAGGCAGCTAATGAGACAAAAGACAACCTGCTTTTACTGAAACTGCAGCCAGGCAGAACATTCAGTAGTAAACTGATAAATCAATGCATTTAAACTTGCTGAGTCTCATCTAGTTTTTAACCTCATTTCAAAAACATCTGAGATACAAAGATTAGCATTCATGCTGCTGGCTGTCACAAGGTCGGGGTTAGCTGCATATAGACAAATGATAAAACAATAACAACTGCTGATGAGGCAAAAAGCAGCTCATAAAACCATCATGCTGATGCTGCTGAAATGGGGAACATGCACAGAATGATTTCACAAACCACACAGCGACGACGGAGGCGAAATAGAGGAACAGAAATGTGTAAGGAGATTAAAATACAATAACGTGAAATGTCACTGATGCAAATAATGTAACAGAATAAAAAAAGATGATATATAATGCATGTATGAATGGAGTAGCTGCATCCACAGAAAAAAAAGAGGATAAAAACTGAAACATAAATTCTGCCAAGACAAAGTACAAGAGCCAAAGCTGTTTTCGCCTGCTGGATTGTGTTCATCGATTTGCTTTGGGCTGCCCGGTGTGCTAAGGTTAGCTTGATGGTCACTCCAAACTGCTGGGCCCGGCTTAAATTGATTTCCTGTAACGAGGCTGTTGAGTGCAGAGCCATCCTCAGACTTGGGGGAGTGGGAGTGAACTGAATCATATGACAGAGTCTTGTGAAAGGAGCTGCTTTTTAAAAACCAGCAGGATAAACTAATTTATTGAGACTCTCTTCAAGCAGAATCCTATGTGCAGTGATAGGACTTTACAACCCTGCTGTATGAGAGAAAGCTACCTGTGAGTCATCCAGTGCAGATCTCAGACTTTATGTGCAGCTTTGACACAAAGATGTAGGATGCAGACGTAGTAAAGATCAAACTTAAGGCAAGACAATGTGGGGGTTGCATGGGCCGGATGACAGATTTTACAAGGCGAAATCCATTTGCTCGGGCAAAGGGCCAAAAGGCTGAAGAGAGCAGACTGTTTAAGCATGCATGGAAAAGATACAAGAGAAACACTAACCTTCCCACAAAAAGAGAACAAACTGGAGAACTTGAGCCAAACTCTCTCCCGTTGTGTTTCCTTAAAGCAAACTACTTGACATTTGTTCTACGAGACTTTTGACACACTATAACGAGGATAATATAACAAGATGATCTGCTCATCTCTTGTCTTTGACCTATCTCCAAGGTGCTACAACTACAAGGTGTCTTGTTATGGTCTATAATACATGATAAAAAACAAGCTTAAGACTTGTTTTGGACTCACAAAAGTGGCAAAAACCATTAAACCTTACAGGATATACACACATCCTTACACAGGATTGTTAATACTTTCTGTGATTCCCAATCGTTACCTATCTGTCAACTATTTCTCCGATCCTGGCAGCCGGCGTTGTGCCTCCAGAGAGGTTGGTGGCTTTTGTAAAAGTTAAAGAGAAGATCGAGGCCTAGAGGCCATCCTACCAAACGCTTCATGTCTGCCTGCTGGCCTGCTCTGGGACTGACTGAGGCCATATGCTCCTGGATCAGATTCTCACTAAATCACCACCCTGGGGCTTTTGTTGCCTCCCATGACTATGCCAGCCACGAAAGCGGTACACTATTGAGAGTATTATTCTCCTGAGTGGCTCTGGATGGGATGATTTATTTTGGAGGGGCTTTGTGCTCAGCATACCAACTTCCTGGACAAATAGGGGACCCCCCCGAAACAACACAAAAGGTCCCTGACTGTACAGGAGACTGGCTTCAACTACGACAAAGCTGTCTGTAACCGACTGAAACAAACGTCAAATAATGGACTTCGTTGAGGGGAGCAAATATCTTGAGTACACTCCAACAAACAGATTTTTCATGTCAACACAGAGCTGTTTCTCTGATGACATCAGTGGGACAGAAATAACAACAAGCCCAAACATCAATGGCTTATGAAAAATTCATAAACACGGCCTAGAAAAAACAAAGCAGGGATTTTTATCCCATTGATTTGTGAGGTCATCTTGCTATATGTTTTCCTGAAACCAAATCTTAATCCCATTCAGAAGTTGTTGTTAGACAAGTGTTTCTCACCTTGTTTGGCCTGCAAACCTCAGAAATATGTGACACCTTTTTACAGCAGGACGGTGAACTCTGTTTTATTTTCTCTTTGGAGGCTTTTTTGCAACAACTCTGCGTTTTACAATAAGGAACACATTGAAAAAATTGCATTACAATATTGTAATTAACTTATAAAGACAAATAATACAGAAATAAAATGACTAATTAACAAGCACCCTTATTAGCTGCCACGTCATTACACCACGTGTATGTCATTAACTTTCCAAATTTTCCGAAAATTAACAAGCTTGTTTTTTTGGAAAATCTTTTTAAGAGCAAAGTGAAAAGTAATTCCTTTCAGCCACTGGAAAATTCCACAGATTGATTGTTTCTTCCACACACAGGCAACACATCGCTTGGCCTCCAAAAAGGACAAATTGTGCAGGAACTTTGTAGGGTTTTAGGGCACAAAATCATCAGATAAAATATTCAGAATGCATCATTTAGGATTAAGAGGCACCTCTTTGCCAGTAATCTTGCTGGGTGAATGCAGTCCCTTTCTCCATAAACTGATTATCTGCAGACATTCCCAATTTGGAGGCTTTTTACTTAATTATTTGCAAGATCCAGTGAGGCTAAGCTGGGATAGCTAGTTCCATTTCCAGTTTTTAAATTCTCAGCATCTGACATATCTCTTCATACATCTTTCATAAACATTTTCCTTGTCTTTGTTAATAGCAAAAACATGTGTGAAAGACATTCAGGTTATCATTCAGCCTGGAAAAATGTGAATATTTAAACAGAGTTGAATGTCACTGGCGTTTGCTGCAGAAATAGATAAAAAAAAAGAAATTTGAGAAGAGTTTCCATCAGCACATTTGATGAAATTCAGATTTCACCAATACTATTCAACCTTAAAACTAAGAGCCACGAGGCCTAAGAGCCACGAGGATGTAGCTAAATTTACATTTTACTTCCTTATTTCATGTGTCAGTTGTCTCCACATCTCTTAAGCAATCTTTAACTCACTAAGCCACAATGATTTTAAAGTGGCACACAGGTTTTGTTAAAGAAAAATGCCCATGCAATATCAGAAGATAATTTGCTCCAAGTTTAAGTTTCACAGCAAAGTTCTCGTGCACAGAAGTGTAACTGAATCTTTAAAGCATTGCTGATGGGCATGTCTAACTCTGCTACTCAGGGTCCATTAGTCACATTTCACTGTTATTGTACCTCCCCTCCTGCCTGTCTGTTAGCCGGCTGCTCTGTGGAGAGGAGATGGGAGCCCTTCAGCGTGAGGACACGGTCAGTTGTCAGTGACAGTTGGGAGGAAAACCCCGAATCCATCAGGCCAAGAAAGGAGGAGGAGGGGTTCTGACATGACAGCCTGGTACTGAGTGAAGGCTGTAATTACTGGAGAATTTTTCCCCGGCCCTGCATCCAGCGCGAGGGACCCTGACATCACTGCAAAGCCTGACTAACTAGGACAGTCACAGGCGGCCCACATGACAGCCTGTGGAAGAGGCTTGAAAGAGGATCTCAACAGCCTTTTGCGAAAACAGACACTCAGCATGCCTTGTGATATAGGCAAGAGAAAGAAATCTTCAAAAGTGGCAGAGGAGTGTCTCAACAAGTGAGGATTAGAGGATTTAGCAACACGCAGCCAACAGAGATGATACGTTTATGGTTTCTGCTCGAGCACGAGGCGCAGATGTTCTCCCTCTGAAGCATGAGGTCATCGGTGATAACAGACCACTCTCTGACCAACAGACTCTGTTCACATCCCCCTCTCTCTCTCTCTCTCTCTCTCTCTCTCTCTCTCTCTCTGTCGATTCGCTCGTCTCAGCCCCACAGCTTCAGACTCA
The DNA here is from genome assembly GCA_903364295.1 of Serranus cabrilla. NCBI lineage: Eukaryota > Metazoa > Chordata > Actinopteri > Perciformes > Serranidae > Serranus > Serranus cabrilla. The sequence goes on along the minus strand of CAFUXE010000057.1, from coordinate 460,811 downwards.
AGTTAGCGTGACGTCTCAGCTTGTTAAAAAGCTACAAACTAAGAATGTAGTTCAATTCATGAGTGCCCTTCTTCAGCTTTAAAGAGGGGAGACTGCCATTTCTTTTGGAGCAGGCTTAGGTATTTCCTGGAGGCCCCCCATCCCCTAACATGAACCCACAGCACTTCCCCTACAAGTCTTCACGGTTGTAAAGATAAGAGTAACTAGCTTAAAAAGACCTTAAAGCAGCCTCTGGCTTCACTACATTACAGGAAGTGCACAGCTTTTCTCTCATGTGGATGATGAAATTGTACTACTTGAAAGGCAGAGAAATCAGGTGAAAAGTTAGAGTTGTACTTCGCAGCTATTCACTGTTTTCTGTGCCTCCTTTCGCCTGGAAATCTCCTCCAGCTTCCCCTCAAGAGAGCGTTATTTCATAAGAATTGAACTTGGAAGGGGATTACCGTTTGGATAAACTCTCTAAGAGGAACACAACTTCCCTGCTGATCTCAAATAAATAAATAATGGGAAGTACTTAAACAGAATAAGATGTAACATTAAGTTTAAAAAGAAACACACAAGTAAGTATGTTACTGGCTATTTGAAGGAAACTTTACACATATTTATTATAAGGACCATATTAGCAAAAGTTCCCCAACCAATTTGTTCTCAGCTTACTGAAATATGTTGTTCTGATCCTCAACAAAATCAGAACCATGCGAGGATCATTGTTGGTCATTAAACACTCCACCTACGAATCAAAATATCTGGATAAATCTGCAGTTTACACCAACGGTACTCTGTCGTAACATGCAGTATATTTATAATAGACCTCAATGGTGACACGTGCTTTATGTCATTGACCAAATAAATAACATTAAACCGCTTCATATATACAACATATTGTTTATTTACTCCTTGGGGTTACACTTCTATTTTATGTATAAATATGGATTAACGTGTGCCTGTGCAGGGTTATGGTAGGGTAATTATAGACATGGAAAATCACAGAAGAATATGAGATAACGAGCAATATTTTGAGACAGTAATCGAAAGGCAACAAGCAGCAGAGTGCAAGAAGGAGAGCAAGTTTCTGAAGCATCAATTAAAATAAGAAACAGAGAAAAAAAAAGGCAAAGCTTCCAAAAATAGGCCATTATTTAAATAAAATAAACAGGAACCAACATTAGTTGTTCCATTGGGCCAAAGACACCAAATTACAACCAGCACACATTACTATGTTGGCCTCGTTATTAAGACTCCTCTTCTATCAAACAATATTTCTGTTTTTCTAGTAATCATTTCTTAAGCGTCGCAGTGAATTTTGCTTTTTTCATGTTTTATTCATACATCCGCTGCCAGGTTAAGACGTTAAGAATTTCAGCTGTTTGTGTCATAATCAATCAGCCACTCTGGGGTAAAATAACGGGATCATTTTGTTTGATGAAGTTATGTTAAGGTGCCCTGACTGAGGGCTCCATCACCTCTTCTTTTATCTAACGTTTAAACTATTCAAGAGTCATCTGCCAACATTTAAAGCACAATAACGACTGTGGTTTGGTTGTAAACTTCAACTTCAAACACGTATTCCACCTCCTGTATAACAGAGTACGATAAGGGCGTAATAAACACTTCTTCTTCTGCAACGCTTTATTCTTTGTGGAGACTAACAGGTGCCATTTTTCCATAATAAATGTAGGAAATGGATTTCCATCAACAGGCTTCCAGGTCTGGCCAGTTTGCCGCGCTGTGCCAGCTGCTCTCGCTAATTACCAATAATGACTTTTTGATCCCCAGCGCTTTAGCAAATCCTTTGAGATCTGGTATTATACAGACTAATGCGGGAAGGACTTTTGTTCTTTGGCTGTTTATTGTTGTTACCAAACTGCCAAACTTTGTTCACAACAAGCCTGCAGATCTGAAAGTAAAGTTTCAAAATGTAAGAGCAAAACATTTCTGTCAGTTTCGTACTCGAAATCAATGGCAGGCCGTCCACTGAGATTTTCCCGTTCTTCAGGCGCTGACAGACATATCAGTGTGCAAACATCACGACCTTGTAACCCACTTTAGGTTAACAACTATCTGTTAAAAACACTGCCTAATCTGCTTCTCTCAAGTTATACTGAAGCAACATTGAGAAAAGCATCAGTGGCATAGGTTGTCAGCCTAAAAATAGATGCACTTGCTTTTAGCAAGCAGTTGAGAGATTCTGCACTCTGAGGCTCTTTCCTGACTGAACACCACACCAACATGTCATCTTTTTCGGCCCTTTCAAGGTAGAAATCACACTTTGGTTTTCAGGTGCATGAAGATCTTTAAAAATAGACAAATTCTGATTCAAAATTTATAGTAGTTTATACGTTTTTTGCATTAAAGATAAACATAAATGACACTGCATGGCTTAATTCACATCACATGTGATTACCACAGTTAATCTACAAACAGTCGCGTGAGTTTCCTCTTCCTGCCAAGGCAAATATGCATGGCCATAGCACGGAGATAAGCAAGGTTGTTGCAGGTCAGATATTTTTAAACTTTTAGAGGTGAGAGAAGGTGGAACTCTGCCAAAACATGGAGGAGATAGTGAGATGCTGCAAGCACACTGGACTAAAATGAATGAAGGGTGCATTCAAGTGGGTGGTGGGAAACAGCCGAAAATCTGGCAAAAGTCCCAACATCTGGGAGTGTGACTTGGTCATAAGGAGCATGAGCAAACTGACTGCATTTCAATGATACACTCATTTTACTTTCTATCTTAAATACGGATCAAGATTTGATGGTCAGTACAAGCACTCATGAAAATCGTTTTCTAGAGATCTCCTTTTAATCAAACCCCAAAGAGGTTTTAAGTAAGATCTCAGACTCTCTTCATCACACTTACAGGTACATCTGCTCTGTATTCAGCTCCACGCTGCTCTTCCTCACAATGGAGAGGTCACTTTCAGCTGGCAAGTGCCTTGTACATCTGCTTAGTAGCACTGCAGTGTTTCAGCATGACAGCATTATATGAACAAACTCTGCCATACCGTTTCATTTCCTATGATGAAGTACTGTCAAAAATATGTAAATCTGTTTGTACTAAACATGGCACTAAAAAGGTTCCCTGTGGTGTTTTTGACCTCTGGTGAGGGGAATCGGCATTAGCGAAACAGGGACACAAACAGACTAGGAGTCTTGATTAATTAAAAGTTCAAAACACATATACAGTGGGATATCTGTGTGATTTTATACAGCTGTGTGAGCAGAAAATGCTCCACTCAACACAACAAAAGTAGACTTGAAGTGTAAAAACTTGTGTCTTACACCCAAAGTGTGGATTGATGCATTAAATGAATGGAATCATATTTGCAAAAAAAAACATTTTCATATCATAACTACCATTAACCAATCCTTTAACACACTGCAAAATTGCATTGCCCAAATCGGGTCAGCCATATACTGGGTTCTGACCTAGTCTTGTAGGGACTATTACTGGATGTAAACACAACATACAACACATATAACTCCATTGGGTACATTTAAGGAAGGAACTAAGGCTGCTTTGACTCATATCTGTCCATCATGTCATTCACACATTACTGGTGACCAGAAATTATGTCAGAGTCTTAAACAATCCTGTCTGAAGAAACACGGTGGGGAGAGCCACAAGAAAATCAAACAGCAGAGCATCAGTCGCAGTGAACGTTTCAGAACAAAGAACTGAGTAATGCCCTGTCAGCTCCACTTTAACCGCCACAAATCTAACTCTCCTATCTCCCCATAACACACACCTCACTTCCGGTGTGCACAGTAACTCCTGTCTGGCAAGTGAGAACTGCAAACAGCACTGCAGTCACAAAACTGTGAACCTGGACTGCAGCTCCATATCTTTAGTCACTTTTCATTCTCCCACTTTGCCTTGACTGCAATTAATCTAATTTCCAGTCCGACTCAGGTGAACGATGCAAAGCTCTTTAGAAGACGGATTCAAGTGTGCGGAGAAATCTTTCTGAAGAGCAAGTCCATAAAAGGTAATATGAGGAGGTGCAGCGATGAGTGTACATGTTTCTTCATCCTGGGCTTAGTGAGCTGGAAGGTTCTGGCAGTCCGCTCTCATACATCTTACCTCAACAGTGTTTACAACTGAACCGACAGACACAAGTGGCTGCGCTTTGGAGGCTTTATGATGAAATTGGGAAAAGACAGAGAGGCTGCAGGATGAAAAGGATACAGGGGGGTGAAAATCTTACAACAGCAAGGTCACTGTTGAGTCAAAGTAGGTCCAAGTTCAACACCCTCCTGACAAACAAAGGGAAAAAAGAAAAGAGGAAGGAAAACACTGCCTTCTTTCTCAACCACTTGGATATAATATTATCTTTGAGGACTGAGGATGAAATGCGATGCACTTGCTGACAAGAAAGCTCTATGTTTATGTCCATTATTTATTTATGTTTTTATATCATTCTGCAGCTTCCAAAGAGTATTCTTATGTATGCAAATGCTATAAAATTTTATATTTCCAAGACCTTCTGAAACTTTTTTGCATGCGACCTGAGGTAGTTTTCTGGATAATGACAGAAGATAAGCAATTTACTGCTGAGGACGTTACCTTAGTTTGGATCCAAGACTCCAAAGTCACATAATAACACAAACAAACTATCAGTTTTTTACAATATAAAGATATTTTCCGTTGTGTTGCCATTGGCTTAGCAAAGTGTCGGTCACCCCAGCTACCACATTTGGGCTTTTACAGCTAAACATTTCTCTGAGGGGGCATGCCCCTGGACACCCCTAGATGGTTCAGAGTCCATCCAACACAGTCTCATAAAAGCCTGTGGGAAACACTGGTAGTATTATGCAACTTTTGGATCTGAACTAACATGGCGTCCACAGCAGTGTATTCTGTGATGACTAACTTTGACTCAGGTACGACTAAAGTTCACAACTTTCTGAGGTGACATGCATCACATTTCCATCTCAGAAACCCAGAAAAGAAAGCTGATGGATGACACAGACTGGTTCAACTGTATATAAAGTCCCCTTCGTCTCATTACAGCAACATAAAAACTGTTTAGGATACTGCCAGACTGGGATGAAAAACAGCATCATTGCCATAGTCAATAGAAAGACTGCAATCAAGGAAAATACATGCCAGGATGTCAGTGTAGGTAAGACTATAAAATGTTCAGATTCTGCCCAATGTGGTGAGTTCAGACTAAACATTAAGTCTTAAGTGGCTGTGTAGGTAAGTAGGAGTATGCCAAGGGCCCATAGTTTACGAGAACCTTAAATTAAACAAAGAAGATGTGCAAACATTTCCGAAAACTGATTAGTCTGCTTGGATAACTCTGCAGGTTCTCCCTGTGTGCTCCCTGGATTTGACATAGAGCAGTTTCTGCAAAAAGATTTGTATTAAAAGTAAGCATTACAAGATGTTAGCGACATGTAGAGACTTTTTTAGCACTTTAAATCACTCATCATAGGCACCTTACACATGGGTACAGCAACACCTCAGTGTAATTTTAGGCTACGTAGCACTTTTATGCCTCACACGTGTAGATTTAAACCCTGACGAGTCACACCTGCTCTGTCAGACTCACACCAGGTGTGGCTTGTTGCCTAACCAGGATGAAGGAAGTCTTGCATAATACCATCCAAAAATGACAAAATGTCCATGTCTTGCAGGATACTGAATGAATGCAGATCTTATGTAAACCAAAATCTCTGATTTAGGGCTAGGTTATGTATCTAAATCATATGGAAATTGTGACATGAGACTAGACATCAAGTTAGATTTTGGATATAATAATCCAGCATAAATGTTGTTTACCTAACCAGACTGTTGTAGCTTTCTTTATTTGCTTTTACCTACATTATTTATCATTGTATTAATATTTTGTGAAAACCCCAGTAGTCAAACTTCTAAACTAAACTTCTCACAAAATCGAAGTATCTGGTCAAAAATACTGAGATGTTTGAGAAAAACACGTGCTTTACCACAAAACTGCTCCAACTGTTGAATCTCGCAGAAGCAACAATAAACATTTCAAATTACTGCGTAATGACTTCGTGCACACACGATCCATCAAGCACACAATCAGCTCCTAAACAAAAACTCATCTGAAGTGAAAACTCAAAGCCAGATATGACATTTGGTTGTGATATACGAGCTGCTGTACATTAATTTCACAAAACAACAACCAGTTTGGATGCATAATGTACTTAAATGTTTTTCAAGTTCAATATACCTCCAACAGACCAGAGTGACATGTTGGCACCAGCTTGTTTACAGTACCCACAGTCATTAACAGTGAGGCAATCATTCATCACTTCTGACTTGTCATCAAATCAAGTGCAGTCATGCTGGATGATCAGTTTCCAACCTGCACTTAAGTCTCTGACCTTGACTGGGAGCAGGCCAGGACACTTACTTTGTTGTTATTGTACGGAAGTCATGATAGCTTATAGACACTACTCCTGAGAAATATAAGATTTGCAGCTCATTATTTATCACACATCATATCCATCTAATGGTTACAAGAATTCAACTAGATGACGACGTCCGACTGTTGAAGAAACTGGGAAAATAGAAAATAACTGTCCATCAGAAAACAAAAATAGACTAGTATCAACCGTTCTTACACAGACTTTTATGGAAAACTAGAGTCCTTTGTTTATCATAAGGGCTGTAAATAATAAATATTGTCATTGTCGTTTAATCTGGTGATTATTTTTCCAGTTATTTTTTTGTGAGAAAATAGTGAAAATATCAGTTTTTCCCAAAGCTCAAGATACCACATGTCTTGTTTTGTTCACAACTCAAATATATTTAGTTTACAGTACAAGAATATTCTGATTTAAGAAGCTGGAATCGAGAATATTTACTTTATCCCCATTAAATAAATGACGAATTAACTGCTTACAAAAATTGTTGGCAACTGATCAGTGAAATGGAATAATCTTTGCACCTCTATTTATCATCGTAAGCAAGGGACAATGACAAGAATAGTGTAAGGTAAGTAAACCCATCCAAAGTCCTATCTATCCCAAAAGATCTGTAAACATATTCATAAAACGTGTCCTCATTCAAGGTCAGTACATCAAATCATTTTTCTCATAACAAACAGAGAGGCAGCATGTTCTCCCGATGCACTGCTGCATTTGATTTGAATCATGCTGCATTAACTGTTCAAATCCGTTAAATTTAATCCTAATGATGCATGAGTCTCAAATATGGAGCGCTGGAAAATCCACGCTGATCAAAGACATAAAGCCGTCACTGAAATGAAATGTTGTAGTGGACGTCCATATCAATGTCCTTCTGTTTGGCGGTCTCCATGTGACCGGAGTTCACTCCCACATTTGGCTGCACGCCCTCCTCAGATCGGGTGATGATGAATTGGGAGAAAATAATTCATTTGCAGTTCCACAAAAGAGGGGAGGGCACGGCAGCGCAGAGAGGCAGATACAGAAGGCCTCAATGAGCAAGCACAAAGGCAGCGATACCCATCACGGGACCAAGTGCTGCGTCGTACCAGCATTCTTTCTAGGGTGCTAGAATAAGACAACAAAGGGGCACAATGCGCCTATTCATCATCAGTACAGTATGCTAATAATGTAGATGGGATGCTTCTCACCCCCCTCCCTCCCCTGGCAGAGAGGGAGGATCAAATAGGTCGTTCAGAAAAACATTATGAAAAGGAACGCTCTGACCTGCACTGCAGGGATTGATGGCTGGGACTGGGGAAACAATCACACCTGCACTTGTTTTAACGAAATCACATTGTTTTTACCTCACAAGGAGGTTATGTGTTCAGTGCAGTTTACAGAAAAGCACTGGCCCTATTTTCAGCAAACTGGAAGGGTGTAGCACAGGCTAAGGAAGAACCCATTACATTTTGGAACGGATACACAAATTAATGTTTTACTTTTGATAACATTGTGGAAATCACAATGCATTCATGTGCTGGAAAATAGTTTCTGCACCACATTTCATGGCTCACCTGATGCTTTTTGTTGCGCAAATGCTCTAAGTAATAAAGCAGAACACATGGGTTCATTATCTATAAAGACTTATCCTAATGAGGGTCATTGGGGGGCTGGATCCAATCCCAGCCCACATTGGGCGAGAGATGAGTTACTGCACAGGTCACCAAACTATCAGAGGGCTATGACAAATACAATTCAATAAAAATAGAAATAAAAAATGACTTCCCAACTCGGGAAATGGGACTTTCCAAGGAGCGTGCGAGTGCAACATTGGTCTTGGCAGAGGTCGACACTCTAATGCCATACTGGTTTGTGTAACTGTTGGCAGATCAAAAGCGAACACAAAATACCTTTCTAACTCAAGGCTGAGTGATAATCAGATAGTTACTTGTTGTTTTCAGTATCTACGATTGGAAAGCTCAGTTTTCCAAGCAAAGAGTCCTTGAACTACTCTAAAAGTCTGCAGACAAGTTAGCAGCTCTGTAAGGTTGCATTTGTTTTTAGTTTAATGCACGGTTAGCAGGCTAACACGCTCAAAATAATGCTAGCATGCTCTAAGCAGGTTTAAAGTTTACCATGAAGTTAATTTAGTATGTTAGCATGTTAACAATTTCTGCTTATTTCTGATGGGAATGTTATTAGATTGCAGGTAACTTCGACATGATGGTGGCGCTAATTAAAAAGTCAAGGGATGACAAAAGTTTTTAAAAGTTAAAGACATTTTATGGAAATCTATCCAATAGTTGCTGAGACATTTAACTCAGTCCACAAATGTCAAACTCATGGTGGCACTAGAACAGTAAGAGGATTTATCCTCATGAAGGTGACCTGTACAAAGTTGAGATATTTCATTTTAGATCAAAATGGGTTGGACCAACTGACAAATAGACAACAAACCGATGTTATTCAGACACATTTAAAGGGGTTGGAAAACCTTCCACAAGAAAAAGCTCAACTTTGACACAATGCATGGTGGCATCATGCAGCAAGACGCTTTGTGGCCAAATATGTGAAAAAGAACAAACTCGTGGCAACAGAGGATGTAATATCTTTCCAGAGTTGTAAAATCTTGTGTTGCTTTAACAGTCTGAACTAGAGCACTAAAGCACACACCCCAACATCACCATAAAAACACCAAATGAGGGAATATAATGTTCCATCGCTCCGTCTCTGAAAAAGACATTGTTATTATTACCTTGGTACCAATTTCAGTCATATCACTCAGCCCGAAGCTGTTTCTCTTTTTATCTAAACTGTGTCGGACTCAAAAAGGCAGCAGATATCTACAGTATATTTACTTAACATTCGGCTTTTGCTTTCATTTATTATAATCTCTCGTACAAAGCAAACACTGCTAAAGAAACTAACAACAAAGAGCTTATCAAACGCATTTGTTTCAAGTGTAAACGCGCTTGCAGCGATAAATTTCCTCTGTAAATTTCTGGTAACCTCTTTGGTTGAATGCATGGCATTAGTCCAGATCACAAGGTGAAAAAAGCCACATGTTCACTGTGAACACAGCAGCTGTTTGCATGGAAACAGTGTTTGCGTTTCTTCTGTTTACATGATCTGTGGCTTGTCGTGGTCAGGGAGTCTTACACCGCCCTCATCTCTTCAGCCTGACAGAGTGCAGCATTATAAGCCCCAGTGTAAAAGCTTCAAGATTCTGCTGACAGCAAGCAGGCAGGCAGGGCCAATTTGTGGAAGTCAGCATGTTCAGACAAAAAGTTTTTTGTTTTGTGACAGGCGTGCGTCACTTTTAATGCACAGACGACACTCTGGTCCACTGAGAGTGAAACTTCCTATGTGAAAAAGGTTTAAAAAGATGCATGGAGCCACACAGGGAAGCACAAAGTCTGCAGATCTGATGCTTAGAAGATGGAGGTGACCCTAATTAGACAAGGCAGTGATGAATTCTAACCTTCCTGTTAACATGCTTGTAAAACTGCCAACATAGGAAGTGAAACCACAGAGCCAAGGTCTTCCTGTTAATTAGAAAGAGGAGCCACCGACATCGGGGCAAGAATTTACCAACACATGCAAACATGCACTGTTTGCCCTGAACCTACAGCGAGGAGGTACGGCCGTCATGTAACGTGGTCGTGGTCTGGTGAATAAATAACAGTGACATAAGGGCTATTATGCAAGGTAAGCTGACAACAAGAAGACACGCTCCAGGGACGGTTAACTGTTAAATGCTTAGCGGCTGCTCTGCAAACAGCTTGATTAAATATTCTGACTGCAGGTACAGAGCGATCACTTTCAGAACGGTTTGATGGCTGTAAGAGTAAATAAAACCAATAAAAGGTGCATTCAACTTATAAACTCACAGTTTCTTCAGAGATAAGAACAGACGTCTTTAACAGAGGGAAGAAAGTAACATGTATGAGACATATTTAGCATTTTAAAGCCATAGTTTTCCAGACTTTTTACAGAAAAAAATATGTATCTGCTACGCTGACTGCGAATCAAATTTTATTTCAAAATGCATAACGACAGAGGAACCACAGGACATTTTATATGGGATTTTAATTAGAAATTAATTATTAATATTATTATAATATTATATTATTGTAATTTTGGTTGGATCTGGTGCCAAGAACGACGGAAAAATAACCCAAATGCTGCAATAAAAAAATCATTATATAGATTTAAATCCTTCTTCAAAGCTATAACAGTTGACAGGCGTCTGTTCTGATGTTTCCAAACTTTTTGTGCAACTACAAAACATCCCAGACACATCACTTATTAAATGAATTTCCTAAACTTCCAGGCCCTGAAGAGGAACCCCAAAAGATAAGCGTTAGCGGAGAAAATTGTGACAAGCTCACAGATGCATCCTGTTCCTACATGTCACTTCTGTGTTCCTCTTGGAGACAGCAGCAGATAGAGCTGAAGAGAAACCACAGAGGGCGAAGGGGGAGGTGGAGGGAAATGACTACGTTCCTTCTCAAAGTAGGAACTGTCCGACTCTGCAGATATGTGGCTGGAAAAAAACAGATAACCGTGTGGCATCAAGATGTGGCATCACACTAACCCGCAAAACTACCGAATGGTTGCTCATTATAGGGCTGGTCAGCATGATAATATATATAGCTAAACAATATAAAAATGTCTATCGTATATAGTTTTTCTATTGCCATGTTGTTTTACATTATGATCCTTGAGAAAATAAGTATAATTTTCCACTTATGGAGCTTTTATTTACGTAGGAATATGCTTAAATAAGCTGCATGTTATCTCATGGAAACATTTTATTTATTGTATGCCCAAACAAAAAACATGCACACAGTCCAGCAGCAGGCTTTAATGAACATGAGACCAGTAATTAACCTCACTGGATGTGCACACATCAAGAAACTAAAAGATAAAATTTCCCTTATCTGGTATGCAAAATGATTAGCAACTATCACTAGCTGATCTGTACCGAGAACCTGATTAGGTCGACTTCCTGTCAAAGCAATTTACAACAAATGATAAAGAAGATTCAAAAGGTTTTATGAATTAAATACATCTTATTCTTGTTTTTTTTTAAAGCTCTAAAATGAATGAAAGTGATGGATTGGCTTGGGGAAAGTACCAGAAAGGAAACAGATCATCATGCATCAGTTTATCCTGTGGTTATAGCTTGTCTGATTTTATCACACAAAACTTTTTGACACGAAGGAAACGCTGCTATCACGAGTTGTCACTTAACACTGAAAACCTGCACAGACTGATGCAGTCAATTCAGATTTTGTGGTCACGTCTAACAAGCTGCAGCACAGTTTGAGATGCATCGCAACCCAAAACCTAAAGGAGTAACTTCCCAACATGCAGGCAGGTAAACCCCCAAATTAACCTTGACATATTTACCACTTCCCCAGCAAAGGAGGTCTTTAAATAGATCGTACAGGAGCTCAAAACGATGGCTGGGTACGTGCCAAGTAGTTCAGGCCACAAACCCCCAAAACCTCAGTGAAGGATGAGCAGCAGGTTGGTTAGAGGTCCAGTGTTGCTGGAAGCAGTAAACTGGTTTAAGCCATTATGATCACCTTGTGTTCTTGCCTTCTTTTGCATTGATAGTAATTTTATATTCTCTACTTAAGCAGGTTTTTAAATGTACTAAATTATATTTTAAAATAACACACATTTGAGTACAAATGCTTTCATCCCATGAAATAAAATGGGTTACATGAAAAGACTAATTTGCCCCAACTTAAAGGGTATATGTAACCTTTCCACATTAAAGTGTCGAAAAACTTTTTTGCAAGTTGCATATTAACATTATTTTCGACACTTTTTGTACCAAAACAGTCCATAATTTTAATAAAAAGATACTGGTCTGTTTCATTAGGCTGCAGTGGCAACTAAATGTACTTTTTATCCAGTTTTATGCCACATTTTTACAATATACTTTTAAGATATTGGTCATTTTAACTAGATATTTCAATCAAAAGATGATTTTAGTGATCAGACATTCAGATCTTAAGTTATTACACTACATGAGACAGCTTTATTTAACATTTTCACAGGTTTTAAGCACCTCGTTTGTTTGTTTTAGAGGAGAACTTCTGCTGATAAATCATCTACCAGTAAATAATAAACAGGCTGCAGCTTATCCATACTGAAACTACTTCTTCTGTTATTGTTTGGATTGGGATGGTGGAAAGTAACATATTGTGCATTTTATGTGCAGTTTCTTGTAATTTCTCATGGGTACACTTTGAAAAATACAGTCTTAAATCTACCCTTAACGACTTTTGAAGTGGTAAATATTACACCACAGGTTTTTGCTTCAATGAGCATTAAGTTTCACTCTGAGTAAGCCGCCTTTACTGACTGATTTCCTGCTTTCCCTCCACCTTAATGACTGAGGAGCAATATTCCACTTCTGGAGTCTGTCTGTGTTTTAAATGCAGCACACACACACATACACACACACACACACAGCGAGCGAAATGAAATAGATGGTTATAT
>CAFUXE010000057.1:408566-447428 GCA_903364295.1 Serranus cabrilla | reverse complement strand
TTGACTGATATCGATGTTAACTATTATTGAATAATGTCACTTAAACTTTAGCCAAGATGATATTTGACAACAGGTTTTACTAATTATTACAAGATCTGGACACAACGCAAAAATAAAATATACTGAGACACGTTTTACTACCATTTCTGCTCTGTTGTTTTACTCATCGGGTATATTTTTAAATATATTTTTCCACATTCTTGTCTGAATATCCTTAAGAATTAATCACATTTTGAAAGGGTGTGCTTGCATTATAATCCTATTATCCACATCCCTGCAGGTGTGTTTACTTAATAATGTCACCAAAACTTTAGCCAGCATGATGTTTGACAAACAGCAGGTTTTAATGACTATTTTAAGACCTGGACGCAGCACAAAATAAAAAATACTGAGACACGTTTTACTACCATTTATGCTCAGTTGTTTTATTTATTGAGAATTAAAAGTTAATCACTATTTGAAAGTGTATGCTTGCATTATAATCCTATTATCCATTTACCTGGCGGCCTAAATTGGTCTTAAAATGACAATAATATGATTTATCGTGATTATTTCTAGGACAATATATCATCCAACCAAAAGTTGATATCATCACATGCATATTTCCAGTAATGTCCAATTAGTGTCACATTATTTTGTAAGAGAATAAAAACACATCTGCCTACTTCCTGTTGCAGAAAAGACCCTCATGCCCAGTAACTTTGGTTAAACTGGGTTAACTGGGGCGTCTCTATAAATCAGCTAAACTGTGATACACATGAAACCGTCTATTAAAGAACAGCTGTTTTGTTCCCACACTTCCTCATTCTCCACCTGTGTGCCTGCACACGACGGAGAGTCCCATTACAACACATCTGAATGTTCTGGTTTTGTGAAGCCATGAAGGAAATGTCTAACGTTTCCAAGAAGCCTGTCGACATCCTCCAGAGCTGGTACTCTGGTAGGTGCAGCCGTTGCATAAGACGTCCTTTATGCGTTTATCCAGCACAAACACTGTTGTTACTTGTTTTTAAATGGTATGCAATCTAATCCAGTTAGTGCTACAAAACTATGGTGTCTCTCAGCCGATGGAGGAACTAGTCTTTTTAGGACTGTCATGAATATAATATCAACTTATTGCATGATATATGGACTTTTTATCTAGTTAATTTCTTGTTGAAAGAGTGTACGTGCAATATAATCCTGTTAAATCATCATTATATCAATGGGATAAATTAGTCTTATTAGTCTTGCAAGGAGAGTTAAACTTTTCCTATTTTTTAATAAAAAGTATGGGGGAAAACTGCTGAGAAACTTCTGTGAACATGTTTTTTTTAATGGCTGTATCTTTACATGTTGTATGTTGACTCAGGAGGAGGTTTGGACCCTGGGGTCTCTAACCCCCTCAGTGTCCCAGCTGAAGCAGGATGTAAACAACAGCTGTATGGAGGGAAAAGTTACACGTTTTAATTCCAGTAATGGACAAAATCCCTGGTGCTGTGGTTACTTTGTGTTCTTGCCATTTCTCTTCAAAACGCGTGCTGAATCACTGGGGAAAAGACTAATCTCGTTCAATTTAAAGGGTGGATGTGACAGAAAGTTAAAAGGTCTAAAAACATGAGAAATATGTTATTTATATGTTTGCCACTTGTGTATTAACATTGGCCCATATGTTTCCAGCTATTTTAATACCTAGGAAAATTCATAATTGCTGATTTTTTTTTTTTTTTTTAAATTGGAATAAAATGAAATATATATATACACAGACAAAACACTTTTTCATGAATATTGGAAAAAGAAATTGGGTCTCCACCTGCTCTAGATATTGAATATTTTTTAACGTTTTTACAAACTCTCTTGTCCTCTCCTCTCAGCTCCGTGTAAATAACTGTTCAGTCAATATTTGTTATGTAACATTTTATCTCTGCAGAATCAATCATGGCTTCACAGTGTCTCTGGGGAGCAGAATTTAATGTTTTTAACATGAAATTTTTAATCAAAACGGTTTATTTTTGGCAAAGTTTTAAATGAGCCATGTAGAATAAAGTGATTTTTTTAAAAAGTATTGTTTGGTTGTTTTTTCTTGCGGAAACTTTTGGGCACAATGATTTGTTCAAGGACTGCTGTTAAGCCCAAAATCTAACGATAATGCCTGTTTTTACATGTTCTTTCCATTATAAACTGTGTATTTTTGGCCATCTCTTAAAGAAGACATGTTTTTCAATCCCATGGTGGGGTTTAGAGGATTCAAGCTTAATGTTTACAACATACTTTAAGATCTTGTTGGTTTTCCATTATACATCGGATGTCTGGATCTTAAATTATCACAGAAGCAGGCTTAGCAAATGTTCACTGTCCACCAGAGAAACATTTAGATTTTTAACGTGAAACTGGTTTGTTCAGTGTTGTTTTAAAGCACCTGGTGGCCCACTTTAAATACTGAGAGCCTTCATAGCCTGGAAGAGGAGGGGAGCGACCTATTTCAATCACTCTGCATGTAATTTCTTGGGAAATAAGCAGATGTTTAGGGAGGAAAAAACTGAGCTTTTACTGTGGAGGGCAAACCAATTACCAAACCCATAAAAGGAACAAAGCTGGAGGAGTTGCTTCACTGCTGTGTGTGTGTGAGTTGATCTCTCTAAACAGAAGATGACGGGTGTGTCCCAGAAAAGAAAACATCACGGTGCTCGTTTTAATGTGAGAAAAAGATGTTGCAGAGCATGATAATCTGCTGTACATACCCTCTGCAACCAGCTCCTCCACGGTGACTTGATACCGGCCGATTGCAAACACTTTCCCCAAGTAGCTGCTGACTCCGGAGCTGGACCCGGACCCGGACGCCCCTCCGAGCCCGCCGCTCTCGGACTTTGGCATTCTGGAAAACTTCTTCATCCTTTTACTTTCTCTGTCAAATGCAATCCCCCTGTTTGTTTGGGTGGTTTATACACCACACAGTCCAGTTCAACTCGGTTGTCTCCGACGTCCCCTATCTACTTATCTGGAGTCTTTTCTTCTCCTGCATGCTCCGCGTCCAGTTCTTCCAGCTGTCGGGTGGTACGACATGAAAGTTAATATTCAGGCGTCACGGTGGGATGATACAACCCCCGTCGGTCTCCAGAAGCTCGTACCAGTGTCAGCATCCACTCACAAACGGCTAAAATAACATCTAATAGGTTCGTTAGCTAGTGTCGCCGCAGCCGTTGCTAGCATGGACCCAGCGGTGTGCGGTCAGGACGCTCCGGCACAACAATGCGAGGAGGGCGGCACAACAATGCGGCTGGCACCGGTGCTGCCAACACGAATCCCTCCCTGGGATTATAAATCCGACTCCCTCCAAAAAAAAAAGTAGCCTCGGCGCGATTAGCCTCACACGCCGCGACTTGTTCGCTCCACCCGGGCGACGCGGCTAAATTAGCTCGCTAGCAGCGGTAGTTAGCGGCTAACTAGCTTCGCTTAGCAGAGCCACGGAGGGTTTCTCTCTCCGCACACTAACAAAGCGGGAGTCTCATCAGTGAAGACGGGTTTATTAGGTTCACCTGTTTCATCCCCGCTCACCTCTGTGCCATTTTTTCGGTGGGAGCTACTCTAACGCTAAACTTCTCGTGACTCCACCAACGGTAGGCTACAAAATAAGTGGGTGGTTTGTTATTTAGCCAATGAGAGGCACAACCTAACCTGACGAGGCCCCGCCCCCTCCCATTGTTATGATTGGTGGAAGTGGAGAATGTATGGAAGGCTATTAATGCCAAGACAGGCAGAAGAAAATTAATGAATGAAGTCATACACAATTAAATACGTAAATAAATAATATGTCAATTTATGAGATAATAGCAGTGGTGGAATGTAACTAAGTACATTTACTCGAGTACTGTATTTAAGTTAAAGTTTTAGGTACTTTACTTGAGTATTTCCACATATAGTCACCTTCCTAAAATAATGGCAAAAGTTATTTTTTGACATTTTTTCCCTATGAATATCAAATATTCAGATTTTTTGTAAAAAAAAATGAAAATAAAATAAAAAACTACAAATAAATTACTTAAGCCATTATTTTAGAGGGTGTCAATATGTAACTTTATACTTCTACTCCACTACATTTTAGAGGCAAATAATTTACCTTTTACTCCACTACATTTAGCTGCCAGATTTATTTACTTTTCAGGTTGAGATTTGACATTTTAAAAATTATCAATTTGAAGTGACTTGTTTTTTTTATTATTATTTTTGCTACATAACAGTATATTAAGTGATTAAAATGAGAAATAAATTGAGAAAATTAAACAAGGCTTGCATAACTTCATCTGATACTTTTGTACTTTTACTTAACTAAGGTGTGGTATCAGTACTGGGATAGTAGACATTTTTCAATAAAGAGGACACAGATTTAATACGTCGGATTTAAGATAAGATAACATTTTATTGTGTTTGCTTGACCCATCCTTCCAAAGTATACTGAGTTTCCTCACTTCCCCTTTTGCATTTACAACCTTCACTTTGTTCATTATTACTACTACGGCCACTAGAGGGCGCCGCTTACTACAAACATAAATATAGGTCGTAATAAGGTGCTGTACAAACAACATATGGGGTCATATGTATAGGTAACAGAATACAGAACAGCATATTTAACACATTTACGCTCAATTTGCAAAAACACGTAAACATGTTGTGTGGCAATATAATCTCAAATAATAGGTGCACTAACTTTTTCAGAACAGATAAATCAGTCGTATGAAATGATCATTTATTCACCTGAAAAACAATCACAACATAATAATGTTTTAAAGAGTTAAACTCTGATTAAAGATGTTGATGTTTTTTGATCACGCAGTATGAGTTCATAATGTGTAAATATTCGTATCATAACCATATAAAAGCGTCTAGTATTTGATATAAAATGCTGGGAAACAAGAACACAGAGAAACATTTGACCTACTTAAAGTCAAAATGGTGAAATTCCTGAATCTCATTAAGATTCATCCTGATGTTTTTTCTCTTGTCTTGGCGGCGATGAGCTTCCATAAGAAGCGCCCAGACAATGCTCATCTGTAACAGGCGCTGTGACTGACTGACAGACAGACTGAGCAGTCTGGTTGAGGAAGCAGAGCACAAAACAGGCTGGAAAGAATGCAGTGCATGGAGAAATAAACAAACCTCAGGCTGCACTACAGTAATGTGTTAGCCTCCATTATTAAAAACCCCTCATCACAACTCCATTTTCATCTGTGTATCATCTGTCTTTTCTTGGGCGATTACTTCCTCAGTGTGTGTGAATTGATCTCCCGACACTCCCTTTTGGATTTTAATGATCCTCCGCAGTGGAAACAGTAATTTTTCAGCGGACGCAGCCTGAGAGGACGAGCTGTGACAGCTGCACAGGCTGCAGGAACAAAGGCATGTGTGCAGGCTGGAGGATCCCCTCACAGGGCTGCACACTTTCTGTTCTCTGTGGTCCGACTCAAGTGCAACATCACCCAAAGTGTCCACGTGTCAGTTCCTGGAGGTTAAAAGTGTCGATTTGTGCGAGTAACTGGTCACAATTACCACATCCAGGTCAGTGGTTACAGGGGAGCACATGGCTGCTGAGAGGGGGATTACATAAGAGCTGAGGAGGATCACGTGACTGAACAAACCCCCGTGTCCGGACACATCCTGTTTCTGCAGGGGGGAATCTTTCCTCTCTGACACACTTATTGTTGTGAGTGTGTGTGAGGTGAATGCTGCCACCTGTTGGTGTTTGGAGACACACAAAACGTGCAGAAAAGGAAGATTTTCAGGGTCAGTTTGAGGAGAAACTACATCTAAGGCCTCTGACCTCTTCTAACCCTCTGAACCCCAACAAGCTGTTTCAGGGCGGTTTTTTTTTTTTGGCTCTTTCTACATTTTATTCTCTGTGTCCTTTTATTTCACTGCAACATATAAAATATATATAAATCTCTGAGTCCTGCAGCTCTGTGGAATCAGCACAATCAGGAACAAACATGTCTTTGTGCAGAATAACACAGTTAGAATGACAGAAATCAGAAAAAAAAGAAATAATGCAAGCTGAATTTTCTGCTAAATTATTATTTTTAGAATTTAGAAATTGGAATAAAATGGAATCGATATATTTAACACTTTTCCAAGTATTTTGTGCAGCCACAAAAACATGGAGTCTTGTGTATTTTTAAAAAAATATATATATTTAATGTTTATCTTTAATTGAATGTTTTATATAATATGTAAACTATTTAACCAACCTAAAACTTGCAGAATATCCACAGATTATAACCCTGAATTAGGTTTGTATGCAATTTCTTTTTTTGACACACAAGATGTATGAAATGTACATTTAATTTATGCAGGCATAAAAACACAAGTTGAAAGTTAAATGGAATTATCTAATGTGGAAAAGATTTTTTTTAATTCAAAGAGAAAAAGGTTATTTTTTTGCAGGTTTGTAGAAACTTTTAAGTGTGAAATGAACTGTTTGAGGGGCTGATTAACTCTGCACTGTTCTTCTGAATGGCAGTGCAGTTTATGAATGGAGACTCTTTACGTGGGAAGAATATAATTGTGGGGAAATTTCACGGACAAGCTTCCACTTCCTGGATGTGTGTCAGGAGGGATGAGCGCTCTGCTCCTCTTTCCACTTGGCATCACACACCAGTTTGGAGTCTGCAGCGCCGAGCGAGCGAGCGGCTGAACTCGGCCTACATTTCTCAGTTTTCCCCTGCGAGTTTCACGTCGCTGCTGCTGTGAGAGCTCACAGTGTCACACAGGATACAGTCACAAATCAGAGGCTTCGTGCAGGCGGATACAAAGAGCTGCAGTAATAAAAAAACACGAGACGTCACCAGCAGCCGACAGAGATCTCAGACTGCAGGAGGGACTCAGGGAGAAACAGGCACAGAAAAGGTCACTAAAGAGTCAGGATTAATATTTTAAAAAATGGGGGAAAAAAAGATAAATTATGTTTAAAAAAAGAAAGTAAAAGTTGCCAAACATTTCCCATAAAATAACATGAACAACTGTAAGTTTATTTATAGATTTATTTATTTTTAATTTAATTTAATTTAATTTTAATTCTTACTTTAATGACAGTAAGTGTTTGGAAAAGTTTGCTTCCAAATTTATTTATTTATTACTGTTTTCTTAACTTTTTATTTTATTTATTAATTTATTTTCAATTTTTTACATTCAGTTTTTTAAAAGAAGTTTTACTGATTAAAGCAGTTAAAACAGCTCTCCTGTCCTCTCCTCTGGGCTCTGTGTAAACAGAATCAATCCTGGCTTCACAGAGTCTCTGAGGAGCAGAATTTAATGTTTCTAACAGAATCTGGTTTGATTTTATAGGACACATGAAGAAGAAAGAGACTCTGACACTAACAGACACATTTACAACTAAAAGTTTGATGATTCTGCCCGTTTTTTTACAGTTTTTTCTGCGGTTAAAACAGAGTAAATGTTTTGTTTATAAGCTATCTAACAGACAAGCTTCAGTCGCATAGTTTGATTAGTAAAAAATGACGTATTCATTAAAACAAACACTTTTATCTGAGTGAATAACGGCTTATTGTGAAGAGAAAACATATTCTAAATAGGTCACACAACACGGCGTTTTATAACAGCATTTTTAAATATCTTTTGTGCTCCTGTGTTACGGGATGCACACACACACACACACACACACGCTCAGACGCTCACAGGGGATGCGTAGCTGTCAGGAGATGAAGATGTATGAATGTGGGCCTGCAGCCTCTCTTCCTACAGAGGGAGGAGGACGGGGAGTCTGGCTGATTACTGCGGCTTTAATGAGCAAAGCGTCTCTGCCTTCAGGCTCTCATCCACCTCAATAATCTGTGAGCGTCTGACCCGAGTTTCACTGTCGGCTCCCTGCAGGACGGAGACGCACGGAGACGTAAATAAAATATCCTCCAGTTTATGAAACATTATATTCCGTCTCAGAGGATTCCTGTTAGAGGAGTTACATGCTTTCATTTTCAGCAGGTTAGATTACCGTATTCTTTGGACCTGGATAATAAGGCGCACTGTAGATATTTGAGAAAATGTAAGGATTTTAAGTGCGCCTTATAGTCTGAGAAATACGGTAATGTAAAGGTCGTTTCTCGTGCTGTTTTTTGCTGTTTTGATACTTTAAAAACATTGTTATGTTGATGCTTTTGTACTTTAACCTCAGTACGTTTTGAATGCAGGACTTTTACTTGTAGTAATTTAGTTACTTACTGTTAGCGTAGCAAACACTAAGCTTTATAACTGCAGCTGAGTCAGTGCTGCCCCCTGCTGGTGACTCTGAGGGATTACAACACTGTCAGTGTGAGACGATGACTCCAATAATAAACAATATCAATTATTCTGGAAGTTACCAAAAAAAAAGAGCTGAATAAGATTAAAGTTAATGACTAAATGGAAAAGTTCACCTACAGACTTTTAATGTAATAAGTTATTTTAATTAGTCTTTTTCTTGTTATAGTAAAGTTTTGCTTTATAGGGAAGCAATTAACGGATATTTTTCTATAATTTCCCTGAATGTTTCCTGTGTAATTTGGTACTAATTTTAATGGAAAAATAATGTAAATATTTCTCCTTCTACTCTCCTAAATATTAATTAACTTCATTATGTAGTTCCACTTTTATTCTCTATATTTTTGGAATGGTAAAGTTTTGCAGAGCTGCAGAGCTAAACTAATTTATAATGACAAATAATTGGAATTATGTAATATACTTCAATAATTATTAAACTAATGCAAATACTGTTACTAGCACAAATTTACATAGTTGTTTGATGGAAACTTCAGAGGAAATTATTAGTAAATTATTCAAAAATTAAGGACTCATAAATACATTTTTGTTGTGTTTAAAAAATAAAATAAAATAAATGCACCCAGTTAAATCTTCATATCTTCATTTAATTATCTAAGAATTTATCAAGGAGTTAGATTAAGTCCTTCAGTTAACTACAATACATTTTTAAAAAATCTATTAATTATTTTGAATCCATTGGTGAATATATAAATCATTTTGATTTGACAATTTAAAACAGTAAATAACACAAAGAACAACCATTAAGAGCTGGACAGTCATTATTTTATTATATAGAAGTACATTATTTTGGTACTATAGTGCAGATTTTTGTTAAATTTATATTTACTGTAACATGTTTTTGTAACATATTCTACATCTGAAGAATAAATATTCTAGCTTGAATAAAGCAATAAATGCTAAATAATTGCTTTCAGAATAAATAAAGTTGTTTCTTCTCGTATTTTAAGGATGTTTGACTTGATAAAAACGATGAAATAAAGACACGTTAGTCATCGTCTCCTCCACAAATCTTTAGCAGCGTCTTTCCATGTTCCCCTCCACAATCAGACTGAAACAGAGCAGAACTCCAGATTAAAACAGGCGATGTTTATGGTTATTAAAGGATAATGACGTGTGTTAAAGCGCTCGTTAGTAAAGAGAAAGTGTCCGCCTGCGTCTCCAGCTGTTAGTTAGTCGTCTCCTCCACAGAGCGCCGACACACAGGCACCGTGACTGTCTGACAGATCCGACTGGAGGAGGAGAGGAGAGGAGAGGAGACAAGGAGAGGAGAGGAGAGGAGAGGAGAGGAGAAGCTTCACACCACACGAGCCGCAGCACACGGAGGTTACTGAGGACAGCTACTCTGATACATTTTAACATACTTTAACTCAAGTGTTTACATTTTGTGCTGCTTTATATTTCTACTCTGCATATTAAGTGGAAATTATGAGATAAAAAGTCTAAATTATGAGATAAAAAGTCTAAATTACGAGATAAAAAGTCGAAATTATGAGAAAAAAAGTAGTAATAATTAGATAAAGTTGAAAATATGAGATAAAAACGTTGAATTTATGATAAAAAGTCGAAATTCTGAGATAAAAAGTTGAAATTATGAGATAAAAAGTTATATGAGAAAAAAGTCGTAATTATGAGATAAAATGTTGAAATTATGAGGTAAAAAGTCAAAATTATGAGATAAAAAAGTTATAAATATGAGAAAAAAGTCGTAATAATGAGATAAAGTCAAAATTACGAGATAAAAAGTCAAAATTATGAGATAAAAAGTCAGAATCTTTTATCTCATTATTGGAATAAGTTGCATTTAGTTTTAAAAGCTTTTGCCTTTTGCATCTAAACTTCAACAGTCTGAAGCTTCTTCTGTATTAATGTGGAACTAATAAAGGAAAATCTGATCTTAAATACTAGATGGTTACTTTGAATAAAGACAGAGAGATCGCTGGCTTTTAATTTGCCTCTTGGGCTGCAACAGAGAGCTGTTGTCTGTTTAAAATCTCTAAATAAATAAATAAATAAATCCACCTGTGCAGCCACACGGTGCAAACTAAGAGAAAACCCTTCACCAATAAACTGTTAATAATGACTCTGAATGTTAGTAACAGAGAGTTCAGTCTGTCTCTGAGGATCTTTTTGCTCTCGCGTGCTTTTAATTTCAATATTTGGCTTCAAAGAACTCAAATAAAATCAAGCTTCTTGTCCTTTAAACTGTGATGAGACATGAGACGTCAGAGAGCAGAACAACAGATCCTCTGATCTCAAACCTTTCTCTGAACATGTTCCTCACCTCGATGGCAGAGTGCAGTGAGTACTCGTACAGCTTCTTGAACTCGGCTCTGATGTCCAGCAGGTCGATCTCAGACCGGCTCACCATGATCCGGTTCAGGGTCGACTCGTCCGTCCCGCCGCCCTGACACACACACACACACACACACACACACACACACACACACCAGGAGATTAAAAAACATGAAAACACACACAACACGGAGCAATAACACGGTTATTTTACACTCAAAATGTTCAGTATTCATGCTGCAGTTTCTAACTTCATCATTATTTTTATTGCTGCAGTTTATGAATCTTGTAAAACAACAATTTCAGTGATAATCTAAATTAAACATTAGCTTTCAATAATAATAAAATAAAATTATGAATAATTAATCATCTACTTTTTTAGTGTCAAGTAAAAAAAGATTTAATGTACATTAATTCCACTTAACAACGGATTAATTTTCTTGGGACAAAAGAAGAAGAACAATAAGAAGAAGAAAAAGAAAACTATAGAAAAAGTTTCAGATTTTTTAAGGTAATTTTTCCATATTTAAATTACTATACATATAAAATTTTCCCTAAATTGAAGTTAATTCCAAAGCCTGGAATTTTCAGGCTTACAGCGGCTTTAAATTTCCAAAAAAAATCCTTTTTGTGGATGAAACTGCAGGAATAATTCAGCAACCATGTATTAAAAGGTAGCTCACCCACTTTAGGCATTTTATTAGTTTCTTATTACAGGATTCACGTCTTTCCATTAACATAACTGTGCTGCTCTGACCTGCATATTGTTTATTCCTCTTTGTTTCTGCAAAATGATTTAAAACTGAAACATATGCAATAAAAAACTGTATATTCACCTTCATGCTGTTGTATAGCTGCTCTGCAAAGTAGGCCGGGACGCTCTTCACACATTTCACTGCAGGAGGAACAAACATTTAATGCAATAATGTGGTTTAAAAAAGCATTTAAACAAAGATATGTTTATATTTTTACAAGAGAAAGTTTAAAATGATTCAAACATGCACAGTTTTGTTTGGTTATAATAAATAAAAGTGTGCACCGATGGCCACCAGCAGCTCCTCCAGGTCTCCTGAAATCTCTCCCTGGATGCTTTCCTGCAGAGTTTTATCGCTGATCTTCTTGTATTCAACAAGAGCTGCAATGAAGACAAAGTCTCACTTTACTTTTCTGATTCTTCCCAAAGTTTATCGTAGAATGAAGACGTTCAGCCGGCCGTACTCTGTCTCAGCTGGGGGATGCTTCTCTGGCAGAGGATTTCAATAAACTTAGACTCATCCGTTCCCCATTTCTTCTCCCCGGCTTCATAAAGGGTCTGAGGACAGAAATATAATATATCAACATGAAGAGAGAGACGGCTACAGGAAACATAAAACAGTTTGTCAGATACGGCACCTCGGCGTCTTCTTTAGCCTGATCGCTATCTACGGACGTTTCCCTCTCGCCCTGCAAACACAAACAACATTTACAACATTAAGCACCATGTTCCCTCATTTATCCATTATTTTTGTTGTTTTCTCCATTATTTTATTTTTATTATTATTATTATTATTATTTTTTTATTATCAGATTTATTTAGATTTTTTCTATTTTCATTGGTCCCCTCATTTTATTAATTATTTTTTATTTTATTTTTATTTCAATTGTTTCCCTCATATTATTTATTTATTCATTATTTTCATTGTTCCCCTCATTTTCTTTCTTGCTTTAATTTTTATTGGTCCACTCTTTTAATAATTTTTTTATATTAATGGTTAACCTCATTATATGTATTTATTTATTTATTTGTTTCTGTTCCCCTAATTTTATTTATTGATCTTAGTATTTTTACCTTTATTCTTATTGTTCCCCATTATATTTATTCATTCATTATAGATTTTTTTTCTATTTTGTGTTGGTCCCCTCATTTTATTTTATTTCATTTTTATTGTTTCTCTCACTTATATTATTTATTTGACTTTTTTAAAAATTATTTTCATTGTTCCCTTTGTTTTTTTATTTGTTTTAGATTAATTTATTTGTTTTTTGGTTTCCCCTCGTTTGATTTAATAATTTTACATTTTTTGCAATTATTTTATTTAACTTTCATTATTCCCCTTATTTGATTTATTCATGTTATATTTAATGTCTCCTCATTTAAAGCCTGTTGTCTCCCTGTAAACATTAACTGAGCTCCTGTTGGTGACGTTGTGTTTCCGCCTCCTGCTGACGAACCTTCAAACCAACTGAACTCGTTTTTTCTCCTTTATGTTCAATAATTACGATGACGAACGTGATGAAGGAACTTTTTGTTCTCTACCTTCAAACTTCAACCTCCCTAATAAAGATATGTGCTCTGCTTTTATCATGTTGGAATTTTATATAGTTATTTATTTAGATATTTTTATGGATGCATTTATTTTTTCTTCATTTCTATCAGGGTAAAATATTCGATAGAAAATAAATAAAAACGTCATGTATAATTTGCACATTAGACCAGACACTTCAAAGAATAAAATTATATATCAAACAAATCTCCTCATCTAATTCAGACTGTTGGATACTGTACATGTTTATGTTTTATTACCTAGGTTGTGCAGCATCATTGCACAGATCTAATGTTAGCAAAATAACCAGAATAATATAATTCTGTACAGACAAACCTGGAAGCCCAGGCTGCTCTAAGTTATCGTTTCACTTCAACATTTCCATATTTTTTTAACTGAAATGTGTCATTCAAGCAGCAAAATAATATAGTTTATGTGTAGTTTGGAGAGAGGGAGAGAGAGAAAGAAACAGAGACTGTTTAGGCTTTTTATCAGTGAATAAACACAACTTCTCACAGAACAGTGTTTGTGTTAGTGATTGTGTTTGTGCTTGTGTTTGTGTTTGTGTTTGTGTTATTGTTTGTGTTTGTGCTGACTGACCTCGGCCAGGATCAGCAGCGCTTTGGCAAAGTCTCCAGAAACTTCCCCCTTCAGGTCAAGGGTCAACTTCTTCTCCGTTTCTGTGGATGAAAACATCCAAAACTAATTCATGATTCTGATATTTGAGAAGAAAACAAACTCTAAACTCTCCCTTGTTTGGTTACATCCTTACCTTCCAGGTAAACATCAGTGAGCGCTTTGATTTGCTCGTTGGTTCTGGAGGCGAAGATTTCGATCAGGACGCAGTCGGAGGTCCCAGCTCCCTGCAAGTTATTTAATACTTTTATTTACGACAGCTGACTGAACGGCATTCACAAAATGACAAAAACTAGAATAAAACAAGATTTACACAGAAAGTTAGTTAATAAATGGAGCAGTAAGATTGTTAAATTTGTGCACTTAATTTCTCTTATATATCTGAATATTAACAATTCAGTAAATTCTGCATTAATAAATATGATATTAAACATTTCAGATAATGATAACCTGTTTTTTCTTATTAGTATTTTTTCACCTGAACCAAACATCTTAAATGAATCACTTGATCTGCTGAGTTTCCACTGACAGGAGTTCATTTGTAAAAACGTATCTACGTTTTGATTTATGTTTTTTTGTACTGTCCAGGAAATAAAAAAAACAAAACAACTAATGTTGGATTGTTTCAATAAAAACTGGTATATTTTACATATTTTCATATATAATGTATTACTATATTATTTATATTTATATCTTCTTATTTATATTTTTTATTTATGATTCTTGACCTTTGCAGATGTTTTTTTCCTGTTTTTTTTCTCATGCTTTGTTTATCTTTATGCACCAAATTCTAAGTCGGTGAAAACCAACGTTAAATGCAAGTCAAAAGAAAAAAATAACCCTCACAAATAACGAAACATAATAAAAGTGAGATAAATGACCTTCATGGCCCGCATCACTTCATGGCAGTCGAACGCTGCAGGAGGAGTGACGAGCGCCACCAGCAGCTCCTCAAAGTCTCCGCTGGTGTCTCCTTTCAGGTCGTCCACTAACGCCTGCGACGTAAAACACACACAGGGCGTCACATATATCAACCAGGAGCACACACTCCTTCACGTATTCATGCAACACACAGCCGCACCCATGCAAATACACCCAGGCCTCTGGCCAGCAGCCAGTCACAGAGCTGTCTGCAGAGCAAACACAGCAACTGTCACAACTGTTTGTTATGTTAAAGCTGCAGAAGATGATGTTTTAATATAAAATCTGTTGGAGATTTAATCAAAGAATGTACAACTCTGGTATAAAGATTCACATTAAAACAAATAATGGTTTTTGGGAGCTTTGGACTAGAGTTAAAACAAGTCACAGGGTTTAAATAAACTACACCAAACCTCATTAATCTTCTGCTTAATCTAGCCAGACTAGTGTTTCAATGAGTAAAACCTGACAGCAAATAAAAGGAAAACTAGCTCATATTGTGAGTTTTTTTGACTGTGTGGACAGCTGTGTGCACAGACTCTGAACGTCCGGGTTAAATAAATATCATTTTAAAAGGACTTTTACAAAGCACAGGGTTTGGCTGATGTTTTAGCTTAAAACAGCCATTACTCATGGTTTAAATACGTGTTTCCCCTGAGAAAAAGCTCCTTTTTCAACATAAAAAGATGCTAATGAAGCAACAAGTTGAGCTGTTTTTAAAAACCCATGAATACAGATTGTAATTTACTCTAGTAAATATATATATTGACCAACAGGAGAGGTACTTACCCTGCCCGTGGCCTCCTGATAAGCCTCACAGATGAGCTGCCGCTGAGCGCTGCTTCTGTGGCTCAAAATGTCAATCAGAGTCTTCTCCTTCGTACCTGAAACATTTTCAAAAAGACAGGTGAGGAGTTATGAATAAATATGAAATGTATGCAAGTTTTTAGCAATGCTAGGAAACTAGAAATTAATTATATCAGTTCTACAAAAACACAGAGAGCAGTTAGATACAGTAAAATTAAGAAAAAACTCACATTTAAGTTGAGAAAACTCATATTTTGAATAATAAATACATTCATAATATAATACATTTAGATTTGTGATTTAAAAGTAGCTTAACCAAACCACATTGCAGGAATAACAGGAGAATAAGCAGCTAAAAAAATTAGCTTTTCTATTTTAGCTTACACATTAGCACCAACTGCCATTTTAACCTAAACTGACAGTTGGTGCTAACGACTAAGCTAATTTACTTTAGCAAGAGTTTAGTTACGGGTTCATAATGTTATACATTTAAATTTGTGAAGTAATGGTAGTCTAACTAAATCACAGCGCGAGGACACCACTAGAATCAACAACTATTTTTTTTTTAGCGTTACTATTTAAGCTTAGATGTTAGCACCAACTGCCATTTTAGCCTAAAGTAGCACAACTAAGTTAAGCTAATTTGCGCTGGAGTTAAGCTGTTTTGATTTAGTCACTGTCTTATTTAGTTTATAACCAACTTAACTTACATAACTTAAATGTTTGTTCAACAAAGTATAAATATTCTTGTTCAAATGACAGATTATAGTGAAGGAAAAACTAGTAAATACACTACCTGTGGTTTTAGCTTCAGCTAAAGCTAGCTATAGCTATGGCTAACGTCCTAGCTAGGTTTCAGTTGACATACTTATTACTTTAATAATCTTTTCTAGAGCATAATCTTTTCTTATAGATGCCGAAAGGCTAGTCTATGGTCTTTGGTCATTTTTTAATAAATCTGCAGGTCCTGTTTTGGCTTTGGAGGACAGTGTAGCAACATAATAAGCTAATGGTAGCATGTGTAGCTAACAGCTAATTGATGTTTAGCTACATCCTATAACTTTTAGCATGTTAGCTTTCTTCTGTAAGCATTTAAACATGTTCACAGTCACTGTGTGGCAGCGGCTAATGATGCATTAGGAAAAATATATGAGCACGCTAATTTATAATTTATACCAATAATATTATAAATAAATAGATAGATAAATAGTTTTTTTTTGTACCAAGTCCTTCGATGGCCTCCTTCAGAGCCACAGCGTCGTCTCCTGCATCAAAGTTGGATTCGGGTTTGATGGTTCCTCTCTCTCCATTCTGAAGAAAAGACCCTTTATTATATTATTTCTTTTTCATTTGTGCAATATATATTTTTTAAAAATCACGGTAAAGTTTTAGTTGGACCTACTTTTGCTTCGAAAGAGGAAGGAGTATTCACAAGACTGTCCAAGTCGTCCTGCAGAACATTTATCAGGTTAGATTAAAATGTACAACCAGTGGAAACATTATCATTAATAAACAAAAAAAACGTACCCATAAAGACATAATGACAACAGGAAGTTCTTCTGTAAGAAAATAAAACACATTAATAGTTAAGTTTTCTTAATATTCTGTGATTTATGGTGACCAAAACTCACCAAACTCTTTTCAAAAAACATCACAAATTAAAAGTGTTTCGAGTTTATAGCAATTTATTCCTTTAATAACTCAGTGCTCATCATACTTCAGTGCTCCTAAGCATAAATAAATACATAAATATCAGGATAAAATAACTATGACTTATTTTAACTTGACTTTTGATTAATCCTAGAACAAAACTCTAAAAAAAAAAACAGAATTTTGACGTTTTTATATTGCCACGAAATCTCAAGTTTATTTCAAATTTTTTCAGCTGTAAAATTTCTTTTTTTCCAGGCCTTTTGATAGTATTTTCTTTTCCTCTCTCTCGTTTTTTTGTCTGTTACTGGACAATATATTTATCTTTAACATCTAGTAGGCCTACAGGATTAAACATCCCTGTTCCTGTTTATTTAATGAGCTTATTCTGATGAATGTGAAGTTATAAACCTTTAAGTCTCGTTACTGAAGCTTTACATCTAAAATGTAACACAGAAAATTCAACCCAAAGCTGTTCAGTTACTCTAAAAATGATCCCAGTGGAGATATCATTAGAAAAAAAACACAATTAAATCCCCATGAAGAAGATAATTAAATAATTAGGTTTAGTTAACCGATAAAAAAGAAAGAAAACATGAAATTTAATGGGATAAGTATATGCTCGGCGAGGTTTTCTGATTTAATTATTCATTAAGATTTTGCTCAGGAAAAAAAAATAGTTGAAGATAAATGAACCACCTGTGTACAAACCGCAGCTCTAAACCTTTAATAATGTTCCTACAGTCACAGCTAAAGACAAATAAAAGCTCTGAAAAGACTAAAAGTATTAAGAAACCAAAGGAAACTCACCTGGGTCTGAGTCTGAACAGGAAGAGAGTTCCGCCACACCTTCAGGAAACTGCGGATATCCACCTGAAGTCACCTGACCACGCCCACTCTGCGCAGGCAGGTGCTGCTTTCAGGGACGGCTCGGACATTTCAAATACATCTACATTTCGAGCGCCTGCTTTTGAAAATAATGAGATTTTTACATCACTAATCACATGAAATATAATTTATAGTTTGAATGCCCCGTAAACTTTAATAAAAAATCGTTTTTTAAAGATACAGTTAATGACTAATTCATTTTCTAAACGTTTTAACTTGTTTTATTTATAAAATTAGCATTTCCTGCAAATTAACTGTTAAAAAAGTGTTTTGTACATTTTATAATAAAAAGGTATGATCCATGCTCAGGGTATCATGCATCAGAAAATGTTACTAAAAATAATAATCTTATATATGTAAAAACATAAAATTAACACAATTTATTGACGGTTTTTAAGTGTTAAAACTGTTATTTATGCACATTTTTCCAGCTTGTCACAAGTTAAATTTAGTGAAAAACCTTCACTTTAGTTGAATTTTCTCAGCAAATGCCACAAATACTCACATTTACATTACATGTTAAAATATTTGTACAAATTCTGGAGGAAAAAAAACACCCAAATAAGCCCGTCAAAATAAAGTAAAAAGACACAAAAAACATTAAATACAGGCCAATCATGGGTTTCAAAATGTTTTTTTTATTACTAAAAAAGGCACCAAATACAGGCATCATGTTGATAGCATTGTAGTTATTTTTCCACAAAATGATAGCACCAAAAATATATTGTTATTTCCCATAACTTCCTGTTCCCACGTTGTTTCGATAGGCACACAGTTTAAAAGAAAACAGGAGGTGGGATCAGAGAAACACAACATGTCAACACGTCTTTTCTTTAGCAGTGTTTCCAACCAGTGTCAAACACTAAAACAGTAGCATGGCGGGTACATCAGTAGCTGAGCGTAACATAATACATCATAGGAGGGTAACATGATAATAACATAAATGAGAAAAGAAAACATTAAAAAGATGAGGGAGGGGTTCTGTGTCTTTGGGCGGAACGAAGGCAGGCAGACACACATTTCTTATAAAATACATCATTTAAAAAGAGATTATTTCCATTCGAACAGTAGTAAGGCTGAAGCACTCGGCCATGTGGACGGGATCGAAACCTTTGTGTGTAAAACGGCGGCGTTTGATTTGTTACAATCACATGAAAAGTCTCCACTCTCGAAAAAAAAAAATACTTTGGATGATTTTGTTTGAAATTCATGATGAAATTCAAAATACTGCATGGCACTTAATATTGGCAGCTATCAGAGTACAGTACGGACGAAAACTACAAAATAATCTGTTCGACAGTACAAATGTCTCGAAGTAAGGCTTGAAAATACACGTTTAAATGCAAACAAAGTTCCTGCTCATGAGGGAGGATTAACCAAAGTTATGGCGTAATTGCACTTGAATAGGTATCATTCATTTGTGTTATTTATCTATTTATTTACACTCATTCGGCTTCGGGCGATAGCAGCACACTGGATGTGCTTAATACTTTGCAGCAGAAGTCCACAGATCAGCTGATAAACCTGCAGAAATGCTGCATGATAACTAAGAACAGGACTTCCACAGCAGTGACACGCAGCAGTGAAATGACTCGATACAGCAGAAGTGAAACACCACGAGTGTCTGAGCTACGTCGGGGGGGGTCGGGGGGGTGCAGATGTTTTGGCTGTTTCTCGCAGCTGAGTGGTTGTGTGATTCCTGAGGTAGCCCAGTTGCGAAATGATTAAAACGCCGCGTCGCCGTCGCTCTCTTCCCTTTTTCAAAGTGGTATAAAAATACATTAGCAAACACCTTAAGTACAAACTTTCTTTTAGAAAATACCTTTTTATTCTACTTCCTGCCTCTCTCTTCTTCTTCTTCTCCTCCTCGTCAGTGTTTAGACCTCCGTGCCGTCGTTGAGGTTGTTGTGGAGTTTGACCTCCAGGTTGACCTGTTTGACCTTGGCCTTGCCGTTGGCGTCCTGGTTGCGGTTGAGGACGTTGATGTTCCTCACCGTGCAGTGTTTGCTGCTGAAGTTCTTCTCCACGCACTTGTCCATGCACACCTCCACCTTGGTGTTGAGCGGGTACTCTTCGTACGCCTTCGCCGACTTCTTGCTCTTCTTCTTGGCGGCTCGCCGGCAGCGGCGGAACAGGAAGCAGGCGGCCAGCAGGACCAGCACCAGCAGGGTGACGGCGGCCACGCCCCCGCCCACAGAGCTGCCCACGTGGGCGTTGAAGGAGGCGGAGGGCCCCGCCTCCAGGCGCAGCGACTTCATGTTGGTGCCGTTCTTCACCTGGTCGCCCTCGTTGTCGTAGATCAGAGACTCGTCCAGCGTCAGGCGCCCGCTGCGGTCCACCAGGTCGCGCTTAGGGCGGCTCAGCTGGTAGGTCACGGAGCGCTGGATCCGCGGGCTGGAGCGCGACTCCGGACTGATGACGTAGATCACCTGAAGGTACCACTGATGCCCCGCCTCCACCTGTCAATCAACACAGAGAAACAAGGAGTTACAGTTTGATTTTTTTAGTCTGGAGTCTAAAGTCTTTGTCTTCTTTGTGCATCAAGCCTTTTGATTGGCTGTTAGAAGCTACAGGAAACAGTAAAGCCCCCGCCAAAATAAGACAACTAATTACACAAATAAACTCTGAGAAAAACTGCCCCTAAAATTACATTTCTGGCATTGTTTGTATTTGTTTTTATACCTTACAATAAGGTGCAATAGCTTCACATTTATGTGTTTTAAAAAGACATTTTAAACCCACAGTTTATACACATCTGTGGGTTAGAAAGGCTAAGTGAAGCTTAGTTAAAGCAAAGTTTATATGTTGTTTTATGTCCTGTAACTGCTGCATGATCATTTTGTGGTTATTTGTTGGAGCTCTGTTAAAATAAACTCCAGTTGACTTATCACATCATATTGACTCCTGCATGTCTTTGGTTTGTTGTGTTGCTTTCCTCTTCATTTTTAAAGAGTAGACGTAACAATGTCACCACACTTTCCCAACACATAAACTTTAGATTATGCTACATTTTCATGGCAAGTGAAGTCTCTGATTGGTGGAAATTCACTTCAGTTTTTGGGGATTTACTGTTAAAAGGAACTAAACTAAATAAAACTGAAATCGTAACAGCTGTTAAAGGAAACAGTCACTTCCTGTGCACAAACACACACCTTGTAGAGAGCGTCGACCTTCATGGTGAAGCCGTCGACTCCCGGCATGGCCGTCATGTCCTGCAGCTCCGGGATGTCCGAGGCGAAGTGAGCCTCGAAGGGAACGTCGTGGAAGAAATTATCACAGACGTCCGGCTGCTTACGATCCTGCAGAGGGGAAACAATCACATGTTAAAACTGTTAAAACTGCACAGTCGGGTTTATTTAAAGTCGGGTTTATTCTGTTTCCACCTGCTGGACGTTACAAAAGATTTATTTTATTTGTTTTGATTTAAACAATAACTGTTAAAGGAGATTTTTCTGCAGCACAGTGGAGGATAAATACATTAAAGCTGCATTTCTGCTGCACGTCATGATGTTTGTTCAGACAGCAGAAAGAAAGAGAGACAGTGATTTACATAACCCACAGGCTCTGAATACAGACAAAACCTGGTCGGACTGGTGTGGCAGGTAAAGAAAAGTGTGTGTGTGTGTGTGTGTTTAAAGGGAGAATCAGGTCGTCTGAGGTCATCTGACAGATAAATCACACTTTTAACTTGAGGGTTGAACTCATAAAACAGGTCAATTCAGTTGAACAATCTTATAATAATAATAATCTAAACAGAGGAAATAAAACTTTCACTGTTTTAACACTTTGATTTAAAGTCTCAGATGAGTTAATGTCAATTGTGTTTATTTCATTATGTGAAGCAGCAAAGTGTTTTTGCAGCCTTAACTTGTTTATTCAGACCTTTATCTGAATGCTGCAGCTCCCACTGAGTCTGAATCCTCAATATGCTGATATCTAATATGAAACAGTGATCTTGGTTATGATGTAGAGTTAGACGTCGTACCAGCAGCAGGAATCGGTGCTTCAGGTGCTTGTTGGGCTGGATGCAGCCGTACTGCGGGCCCTCGTTGTACAGCGTCCCCGTGGGGTCGAAGAAGGGCACGTACCCGTCCCGGCCCGTGCACAGGTACACCTTCTCCAGCTGCAGCTTGTACGCTGCGTTCAGGTTCTGCTCCGGGTTCCACAGCACCCTGCCGTACAGAGTCTGACCTGCAGGGGGCGCCACAGGAGCACGTTAGGTTTTATCTGTGCAGCTGCAGGAAAATGTGTGTTTGGTGCATCAGTTTCAGTAAATACATTCCTGCACGCGCTTCAACTTAAAAAAACAGACTTTTTTTAAGGCATTCCTCATATTTTTTTCACATTTTCTATTGCAAATGTTTCAATTATGTTATATCTCTGTATATTATATATATTATATACTTTGCACTGCATTTATTTATCAATAAAAACAACAAATTCCTTGCATGTGCAAAATAAATTGTCAATAAAATATATTTTTTTACCCTTGAATGTTGCAACAATAAACTGTTTTAATAACATAAAAGACATCTATTACAATTTATAATTAGTAAATATGATTCATTTTTATTTAACTGTTTGTTAACAGTATTGTAGCTCTAAATGCATTTCAATTTACCTTTAATAAATGATGGTTATCATAAAAAATAACCCAAAATGCCTGAATAAAAGAATTAAAAACACACAAAAACATTATTTTGATGAATATTTTTTATGACTGTTTTTGTAACCTGTGTTTTGAAAAGTGCTCTATAAAAAAGATTATTATTATTTAAATTATTATTACGTTAAATAATTTTAATTTGTCTGCTTATGACTGAAAACCATGTTTTTAAAAAATATTATTCTATTATTATTATTTTTTTAATCAAATTAATTTCCACTTCTGCTTCCTAAAAACTGAAAGAGTTTGGAGTTTGAAAAACAGAAATAACTAAAACAAATATTTAGAGAGATAAGTAAGAAATCTCCTTGTGTTTCTGTACCCATGGAGAACGCTCCCTTGTAGTCCATCTCTGCCATGGAGACGTCGGCGGCGGCCGGATCCATCATGAACACCTTCTCGTTGTTGCACAGCTGGAACTCCGTGTTCAGGGAGTAAACCACGGGGACGGGACGGTTCGTCTGCTGGAAGGCGATCGGCACCAGAAACCTGCCGGAGAGTAAAGAAAACCAGCTCAGTTTTATCGTGTTTTTCCCATAATGCAGCAGCAGGATGTTTATCATCAGAGCAGGGACGCACTTCTCCGGAGCGTGAGCCGTGCAGGACAGAGGTTTGTCCCCGGGGTCGATCCACGGCTGCGTGGGCTGCACGGTGCACGGGACCAGGAACACCGTGTACTCTCCGGAATAATCCTTCCTGTTGGAGGAAGAAAGTTTAACTGAAATAACAAGTAAATGCTTGGTTTCCCACAAAAAAGTGAAAGGTTTTGTTTGTTCCACATGAACTTTCTGAGGCTCCCTGCAGGAAACATGACATCAACTTACAACTAACTAACAAATCAAAAACTCTGAATCAAAATTACTTTATTTATCCCAGAGGGGAAACTTCTTATGTAATTTAACATGTTTCTAGCTGCTGCCGCCCTCAGCTGGATGACACTGAATCATGAAAAACTGAAAAACAAATCTGGTTTCCTACACAGTTGGTACCAATCTGAACATTTCCTGTTTCTTTAAATGTGATTTTCTGCTGTTTTTATGGTCTCTCTATCAAAAACATAACAAAAGAGGGAGTTTATTGACATTATAAAGTCGTGCTGGATCATAATCCTTCCTGTTGAAGGACGCAAGAATCGGAAGTTTAATTTAAATAACAAGTAAAATCGATCTGAGTTCAAATGTAACTTGAGGATTTCCACAAAAAGTGAAAAGTTTTGGTTGTTCCACATGAACTTTCTGAGGCTCGCTGCAGCAAACATGACATTAACTAACTAACTAACTAACGTCCTCTTATGCAGTTTAAAATTACACTGAATTATGAAAAACTTTAACTAGATTCATCTAACTGGAAAAAAATATCCAGTTTCCTGCACAGTTGGTACCAGTCTGAACATTTCCTGTTTCTTTAAATGTGATTTTCTGCTGTTCTTATGGTCTCTCAATCAAAAACAATAACAAAAGACGGAGTTTATTGACATTATAAAGCAGTGTGGGATCATGGGAGTTGCTGTCTTCACCACTACAGCATCATGGATCCCTTCAGTGTTTATAGTTTAGGAGGTTTTTACCCCAAGCAGAATTATCCACAGAAGTCTCCTCCTCCATAAAACAAACAGATCAGGAGATTAAAACCAATAAAAACATGTATTTAAGCTGTTTCATGTTAAAAATCTGGGTTTTTCTCATGAAGTTTGGTGCAGACAGGACGTCCTGGAGGGGCTGTGTGTATATTTTGCTCAGTTATTTTGTCTGATGTGTAAAGACACAGACGTCAGATGAGTAAAATCCTTCATTTGGTTACAATGTAGAGTTAAAACAACCAAAATCTAAACAGTGTGTTGTAACATGTGGCTTGAAACTGGATGTAAAGTCACTTTATGACGGATTCTGGCAGAAAAACAGCTTTAATTCCAGATTTCTCTGGTTTTTAAAATAGTTGGAAAGATTTGAGATATTGTAAGTAGATTAACAAACAAAAAAAAGAAACAAAAAGAGTTGAATAATCTCCTGTTAAAGCAGCTCTGACTGACCTGCTGTAGGAGCTGGTGGCTCTCCACAGCTGGTACGGAGAGTCGAAGGTCTGAGCGCTCCACAGCAGCTGGATGTCGAACTCGATGCCTCCGAGGTGGTCGGGAGCCATCAGGTGGGACTTGTGACCCGGCAGAGTGTGGTGTTCAGGGACAAACTGGCCTGTAGGAGAAACAAGATGTACAGGATTATTGTTTTAATGCTCTGAAGAAGAATCCTTTGCACAAACATTTCACTTTCTTTCTGTTTTTTGTTTATCGATTTTCTCCACAAAAAACAAACGCAGTAAGACAATACAAGAAAAAGACAAAAAGAAACTATTTTGCAAGGCAGTATATGCATACAGTGAAAGGCAAACGTATACTTATAATAAAATCAAGAAAATAAATAACATAAAAAAAACAACCATCAGACAGTAAAAAAAATAAGATTTAAAATTTAAAAAGGTGCTTTATAAATAGTTATTATTATTATTATTATAAAATAAATAAAAAATATAACATTTGTGTCTAAATGTGCAAGAAAAAGTTGATGTTAAAGGTTTAATTACATTCCTGTTAATAATTTATTTACATTCAGTTTATTAATTTAAAATACTGACAATTTACTCTATTTTTTTTAAATTTTTTAAATATTTTTTGTTGATATTTTAACTACATTTTTAACTTGAATTATATTTTTTTTCTTGGATTCAAATCTTTAACTTGCATGATTTCCATTTCCAACTTGTAGTTATTGTGCACAATTTCTTCTGTTTGTCCACAACAACAATAAAACACAACAAACTCCAGTAAATTATTATTATTTGTATTTTTTGTTCCTCTGTGGCGCCCTGACCTCTGAACTTGGCGTGCGTTTTGAACTCGATCACGAGTCGCCCGTCTTCTCTGATGTAGATCCTGATGATCTGCAGCCTGGCTGACAGCACGCTGTCCGTCTGGATCCCTGCACGCACAAAGAACATACGGAAATAATAAATAAAACACATAATAAGACTCTGATAACTTCACATTATGTGTCACATGTTTTCAAACATAAACCATAAACTTTGTGCAAACTCCAAACTCCAAAAATCATCTTTAAAAACAATAAATTACAGGATAAAAAGCACATTTTTATCTTGTATTTCATATTGACTAAATAATAAATGTATATATCATGTTTAATATATGTGTGCTGAACCTCTTTGCTGTTTTCACATGAACTAACCTGTAAAAATTAAGATTTTAAAGAAGAAATAAAAGATCTTGAAGTGAAATAGGAGTGTGTAGAAGAGAAAAACATAAATAAAAGACGTTTATCAGAAGCTGTTGTTTGGTGCTGACCTGTCCTCCACAGCACCGTGTCGTAGAAGAAGGAGAACTCCATCTCGGTGTGATGCTCCAGAGACGCCCAGCCGCGCGGCGCCGTCACGTAGATGTAGGACACGTAGAGCGGAACCTGCACCGTCAGGAAGGACTGAGCCGAGTCCCGAACCTGCAGCAGGAACAGCACACGTCAGCAGGGACTTTTTATACAGAAAAATCTTTGAAAGTTACAGAAAGAATATTTTTTCTCTTGTTTTCTTCATCGAGGACATTTTACTGTAAGATAATTTGTTTTCTTGTCTCATAATAACATCTGATTATATCTGACAGTTAATTCTTTGATCTTGAAAACAGCAGCAGACAGAAAAATCTCCATTTACTTGAACATTTCTGAGCTTTCTGTGCTACTTTTATATATGTTTTTATCATCTCAGTTCTAAACAAACCTAAACTAAATCTCTCCTCTCAAGTAATTACATCAAGAACTTTTATTTCATCTTTTAAAATCTTCTTAAGTCTTAATTCTTACAGGTTAGTTGCTGTGAAAACAGAGCAAAGAGGCTCAGCACATTTATCCTTGATTTTTTTTGTTTATAGTGACTATGAGATGACTTTTATACATACTTTTTATACTTAAATTTACTGTTATTTAAGATGAATGTTTGAATACATCTGACACATTATGTGAAGTTATTAGTGTCTTAATATGAGTTTCTGTCAAACTTAACTTTGGACAAAAAGATGCAAAAGTTTTCAATGATAACGTGATTTTACTGACCAAACTGTGTTACGGCTGAAAGTTTAATCAGCAATATTTTAGACAAATATCCCTGTAAAATATATAAATATATATAAATATGAGCTCAGGCTGGAAGATACAAAATATCAAAAAATTTTTGGAAACCAAAAATGTAAATAGTTATTTTTTTTTGCTGACAATTCAGACACAAAAACTGTTTGTATAGATTAATTTTTTTCCTATTTTTGTAACATAACTCAAAGAAATTAAAATTGAACCTCACAACCGGCCAAAATCTGGAATTTTTATAAATAAACTAAACCATTTGAAGCCCAAAGGTCCCGACAGGTGAAAGGTGAATCATGTTTTATTGTAAGAAACCTGGAAGTCGGCGGTGACGGAGCCGCTGCAGACGTCGATGAGCTCCGTCATGTCGTAGAAGGCGTCGAAGGTCCAGATGCAGCTCTTCAGGTTCAGGTGCTTGTACAGCTGGATGCTCTTGGGCTCGCGGATGTTGGGGTTGAACTGGTACGGACGGTCGTAGCCGGGACCCAGAGAGATGCTGTCGTACGACACGTCGTCAAGGAAACCCGCCTCTGTGGAGGTCACAGGCTACGTC
Organism: Serranus cabrilla; assembly: GCA_903364295.1. Taxonomy (NCBI): domain Eukaryota; kingdom Metazoa; phylum Chordata; class Actinopteri; order Perciformes; family Serranidae; genus Serranus; species Serranus cabrilla. The sequence goes on along the minus strand of CAFUXE010000057.1, from coordinate 420,269 downwards.
AGCGAAACACGGCTACTAAAAACCTTTAAAACAGGATCTGTTTCAAGTTTAAGCTCCGTTACAATCCACTGCACGAGGTTTGTAACCATAGAAACAATATTTCTGCTTAATTAGATGATATTTCTCCATTAAACAGAGTCAAACATGTGACCAGTGAAGCTACAAGTTACTTCACACTGAAAGAAGCTAAACTACAGTAAAACTATGTAAAAATATAGTTTGGTTAACTTCAGCTACTCTGAAAGTACAAAATCATAACAAAAAATTACACAAAAATGTCCCTCAGTGCAAGAAATATCTCCACTTTTTCACAAATCACACAAAACAAAAATAAAATAAGAATTTTCAACTTTTTTTTAAAGATTTTTTGACAACCGGGGCCTTTTGTTTTCAGCTACTTTCTCTTTTTTTTTATCATTTGACTTGTTCAATCTTAAGTTTTTCATGCATACGGATACAAAGGTTAAAGGTCAAGTGTCTGTTTTCTTGGCTCCAAACTGTTTGTAGTTAAACCACACAAAAAATGTAATTCATTACTTAAATTATTATACAAATAACAGATTTCTAGAGTCCAGAAACACTGAAAACAAGCAACACAGCCTCACACACACCTCTGTGGTGTAATTATTAAACACCAAGATGAAGATGAAGGAGATTCATTTATCACTTTGCATGAATTATCAGTTACATGAGTCCTTGAACTCGACTTGTAAACCAGGAGAAAACCTTGTGCTATTAACTAAAAATACTCTCTCTGCGTGTGTGTGTGTGTGTCTGACCCGAGACGCCCTGCAGGTCCTTGAGTGTGACCAGGTTGGAGCAGACGTGCTGCTGCCTGTAGATGGACTCTGACAGCAGGAAGTGCAGGTTGTGCAGCGGCATGGTGGACACCAGGGGCAGCATGCCGTCCTGGTGGGGGATCTGCACCGAGATGTGGATCCTGAACAGGAACACAGAGCCACATTAACAGACCAGTCACACAGTCTCAGACCTGTATCGGGTGCACAGAGCGGGGTCCCACCGGTTGGGGTGCTCCTTGTGCTTGACGTCCAGGTATTTGAGCGTGGCGATGAAGGACTGGGCCTGGAAGCCCCTGGCGGTGCCGGTGGTGACGGGCGTGTGGCAGATGGAGCCCTCGGTGCCGATGGTGGCGATGTTGCTCCTCAGCGGCGTCCCGAGGTGACCCGCCTTGTCCCGGGCCTGAGCCACGCAGCGCACGTGGAAACGACGGCTGAAATAAATGCTGTCCAGCACCTGAAGGGGACGCAGAGACGAGAGACTCAGAGGGGAAAACTGCTTTTCTCCTCATGTGTTTTACCAGATAAGTTCTTTAATTTTTAGCACCATCTTTGCTGCATTAATCATAAAAATAAAAACTGGTCTGGTTCTACATATAACTGGACATAAAGCCTTTTTTTCTTTTAAAAAGCAACAACAAAAAACTTTATCACAGCCAGGAACTGTACGAACAAAAATAATAATCTTTGATTTTCAAATTTCCGATGGTCCTTGAATGTATCATGTGTGACAAACTCTTCTGTTAGAAGAAAACATGATAAAATCTACTCTGAGAAAAATGGTATTTTATCAAAAATCATTTTATTCTACAAGTCTCATTCAAAATCTGACAAATTATTATTTATGGTTTCTTAGATGGTTATTATAACTTGTTGCCACAAGATATAAAATATCACCTTTTGGACTATAATGACTCTGTACGAACCAGAAACCAAAGCTGAAAATAGGTAAAAATGTAAAGCTTGTGGAGCCTGTATTTTTCTCCAATATTGTTCGTTCTTATGGTATATATTCTTTCTTTGGAAAAACGATAAAAATAGATATAAGTTATAAGTTATCAAATTAAACTTGCATTTGAGTAAAAAGTCAGTAAAAAGTGACAGGATAATAACTTGGGGTTCAGAGGTTAAAGTCCCGGCTCACCATGTGGTTGACGCTGGTATACGGGGTCGTGTCCGTCACCGTCTCGAAGGGCGACCGGGCGCCGTTGGTGTCAGTGGGCGCCGCCACCTCCCAGGAGAAGTGGAGCTGCGTCTGGTTGATGCCGGCCTCGTCGCAGCGCTCCTTCATCACGGAGTATTTGGGGTAGTGGGGGTCACACGGGGTCACGCACACCAGAGGGTAACCCGGGGACGGCGTCTTCTTGCTGCCTTCTTTGGTCGCCTCCTGGACGTGGTCGTAGTCGGCGAGAGAGACCACCTGAGGAGGAGGACGGGGGGACACGGAGGGACACGGAGGAAGGTTTTTTTTCTCGTTTTAGTCTGTGTTTCAGTTTTTATTTTTAACAAACAAACGAAAAAACGTGGATTATTCATTTTATTTGACATGTTTGGATACAATGGTATTGTTATGGCTAGCTAGTATTAGCGGGCTAGTGTTAGCGGGCTAGCGTTAGCGGGCTAGCGTTAGCTGTAGCAAAATACTTGATAATTAATGTTTCTGCCAAGTGATGAACTGTGTAATTATTTCAGCTGAACTTTTATAAACTAAACTGTTGGATACTTTGATTTATAAAGTAACTAAAGCTGTCTAATATTTGTGATTAAATAAAAAAGTATCAGAAGCATAAGATGGTAAAGTACATGTACTAGATTACTTTTATCCATTACAATAACTCTTTGTTTCTTACGATGGGCGTGGCGGGGAGGATGAGGCTGCCTGAAGCCTCCTGGTCCAGGATGGTCACTGTCGCCATGGTGATCTCGCCGAGCACCGCCTCCACGGGGTCGTCAGGGCCGAGGACCAATGAGAAGGACTCGTGCCACTCCCTGTCCTCGTTGGACAGGATCTCCACTTTGAACAGCATGTGGTCCATCCCTGCAGAGAGGAGAGAGAGAGGGTTAGACTCAGGAGACTGAAACTGAAGATGTTTTTACTTTCTTTCTCCTGCGTGTGTATAAATGTACGTTTTCTTTAAAAGATCGCCAAAAATAAAACATTTATCGTAGAAAGAAACTGTAAAAACAGACATTATCGTCAGAATCTGAACTTTCTGAGAGTCCTTCAACAAATCATAAGTTACAAAAGTTTCTGTGAGAAAAAGTCACCAAAAATGTGTGTGTTAGTGTCAGTCTCTTTCTTCTTCATGTGTCCTTTAAAATCAAACCAGATCCTGTTAGAAACATTAAATTCTGCTCCTCAGAGACTCTGTGAAGCCAGGATTGATTCTGTTTACACAGAGCCCAGAGGAGAGGACAGGACAGGCTGTTTACACAGAGCCCAGAGGAGAGGACAGGAGAGGCTGCAGACAGGACAACACTGAACATGTGGACAATATGTGGAGCCCCAATTTATTTATCCAATATTCCAATAACACTTGTGGGCACTTGGAAAAGTGTTTATTTATAAATTCCAGTTGCAGTTTTTTCTTCATTCTAACTGTTATTCTGCACAAAAACATGTTTAAGTTGTTTCCACTTCTAGCCATGATTTACTGATTCCACAGAGCTGCAGGACTTATAGATTCATACAGATTTTATATGTTTTTCTGTGAGTTCTCAGCTGACCTGGGGTGAACTTCAGCACTCTGCTCTTGGGGTTGTAGTCGACTCCGGACTGGGCCGATCCGTCCCGGGTGCTGCAGCGGATCTTGGAGGTCCGGTCCAGATCTCCCCGGCGGATCACCTTGATGTTGAGCACCTCGATGCCGTCGGGACCTGGAGGCTCTCTGACCTGGTACGACACCTGCTCGAACTCGATGGTCGGAGCTGGACAGAAACAGGTCAAAGGTCACAGTGCTGCCCTCTGGTGGCCACTAACTGACTTTATAGAATAATTTGCACACAAGAGATTCACTTCAGATTCTGCAAATTTGGTCTCAAGACCCACAAACATGCAGATAAAGTTTTTAAATTTGCCCTTTTTGCATCTATCCATGATGCAGAGTATACAGTAAATACTGACTTTGCACACAGAAAGCAGAGAGGAATTAAAAGTGACAGAGAGAAACTGTATTTAGATTAAATTTCCACACAAAAAAAGATGTTGTTATTAAAAGAGGAGGACGCCCCTTATTAATGTGCCTCAGCTACGACTGTTTTCACAGCTCATTTGCATTGAACAGGGACCAATCTTGCACGAAATGTTTGCTTATTACCTAATTTAAATACATGCATTTCACCCCTTACGGCTGCTTTGAGAATTTGTTTTTGCAGGTTTAGCTTCTGCAGAAGATTAGCAGGTACATATAATAAAACTAAGTCTAATTCAACAATCTGCAATAATAATCATTTCTGCAGGATGTTTGTGTTGCTGCTGTTTAATAATTGATTCTCCCCGTTTTAATGAGTTTTCTGCTGTGTGTTTATGAGGCTCCTGCTCACCGTCCTCATCGTTGGTGATGGTGATGGTCACCACGTCGCTGGCGCCCACCATGGCGCCGCTCCAGTGGTCACCCAGCGGCGTCCCAAGATGCACCTGGAACTCTTCTTCGGGCTCAAAAACAGAGTCGTCGTTGATGTGAACGGTGCAGTTTTTCACCTGGAAAACAAACACAAACAAAACATTTAAATGGATAAAAAACTTACAAACTTTATCGGCTTCAGCTGAAGGTTTCGGACTGAACTTCACCTTCTCTCCTTTGAGGAAAACGATGCGCGACTCGTCGGCGTTCCTGCGCTCCTCGAAGTCGTCCATCACCATGGCCGACATGGTGCGAGTGAAGCAGCGCACCGACGACTTGGCGGACAGGTCGCCCGTGCGGAAGACGGGGATGTGCAGGACGCCGTCCTTCTCCTTCACCGTGTAGGCGCTCTTCTCAAACTGCATGCTGGGAACTGAGAGAGGGGACGGCGGCTGTGAGACGGCTGATCGTGTTTGGGGCGTATAATAAAATAAAATGCATGTTTCTGTACGTACTGTCCTGGAAGGTGTCGTCGATGACCACGTTGGCCTCGTAGGGCTCCTGCAGGACGGCGCCCTGCGGGGAGCTGAGGAACACCACGAAGGACTCGGATCCTTCGATGGACGGGTTCTGGATGTCGTCCATGATGGTCAGACTGCAGGTCTGTGAAACAGGAAACCAGAGAGTTAGAAAATGTTTCTAAAAGAGTCCTCGGACAGCTCTGCTGTTTCAGAAAGGTTTGGAAACTTTGTCTTTAGGTCAATATGTTTTTTACTGAGACGTAAAAACTCCTTCAACAAGATTAGAAGTCAAAATCGCCTTTTACAATATTAATAATAAAAACAAGGCAATCAGAGATGGCAGACTTCACCCCTCAGCGCCCATAATGAAAACGTTTTTAAAGACGTAAACAAAAGGTCCTTACCTCCTCCGTTCTTCCCGGTTTGAACTCCACCTTCTTGGAGCTGGGGATGTAGTCGACCCCCGGGCTGGCTGAGGGCGGGTCTGAGGGTCGGGTGGCGCACCACACGGAGGTCACGGAGGACAGGTCGCTGCCCAGCCGCAGCACCGGGATCTCAATGGTTCCTGGAGAGTGAAAACAGGAAGGAATCAGGTTAAATAACGTGGAAACAGTGGGAGAAAATTCTAAATTATGCACACAGAATAAAGTCTTTGAAAGAGACTTTGAACATATATTTTTTGTTAAAATAATGAAAAATATAAATGCAATGTGTATTAAAGCATCACTTTAGTCATGAAAAGGGAATAAAATTTATGTTTTTGTTGAATTAAAGTCTCTTAAGATCGAAAAACTAACATAGAAAAAAGTATTTTAGGCAATCTTTGGTTGATTTATGGGTGAATTTAGTGTAGAAATCCACAATTTAATATTGATTTTTGTGTGTTTGGAACATAATATGGTTCAGAACATGTTATTAAAGCAATTCAAATCTTACCCAATGCCCATGAATTGCATAATTACAAAAATGTACACGTAATAATCAACTATTTACAGATACAGATACAGAAGATATTAATCTTTTATCGAAAACATTAAACTATTAAGTTAAATTGTATATTGAATTGTAAACAAAAGTCTTATCTATATAAATGTTTTAAAAATAAATCACGCTTTCCAAGGAATATTCTAGTGAAGAAGAGGTTAAGATAAATATGTCTCCTTAATAATTAGCTTTTAAGTGAAAATGCTGCTTAAAGTAGATCCAGCAGAGTGAAGAACTGCCAACACTGTGACTTTAATTGCTAATTAACAAAAGAGGAATCTATCAGTCCTGCTGTTTCCTGCTTCAAAACAAGTTCTCTGCTCCAAAATAAATGAAAAAACACAGATAAAATCTTATTCCTACAAATGGGAGCTGTGTGTAAATGTTGAGGGAGCTCGCTGACAGTCTGTTTCATGTGCAGAGAGAGGGTAGGGGGTCCACACACACACACACACACACACACACACAGGCGGCAGCGCTGGAGAGGAGTTCATGCTGCACCCTTTGGATCTGGGATGAAGCCATTATGAAACTTCCATTTCCAAAGACGATTTGTAGCTCTCCCTTTCTAATTTCCCCACGGAGATCATTAGATTCTCACATTTTCCTTAAATAATGTAGCCGCGCTGTGACATCTGAGACAGAGGATTCTCTCGGGGGTTAGAGTAGAAACTTTAACAGTGATTCTGTGAAAGAGAAGCGTCTCGTACCGGCGTCTTCGCTGAAGGTGAAGGTGGCGTTTCCCAGAGAGACAGTCGAGGCGTCGTTGGGCCCGTCGATGACCACCTTGGCGGACGTCACGCCTCCGATGCGGGCGTTATCCGAGGCGTCCGACAGCACGAGCTCGAACTCCTCCGACAGCTCGTACTCGCTGTCGTCGATGAGCTTGACGTCGCAGGTGGACATGCTGATGCCGGGCCCGAACACCACGCGGTTGTCGCTGGTCATGCCGCGGCTCTTGTAGTCGGAGCCGGACTCCAGAGCGTGCAGGCTGCTGCCCTGAGCAGACTTGGCCACGGTGTAACAGAGCGCCGACACGGTGCTGGAGGCGTCGCCTGATGAGGAGGGAGAAGGAGGTCAAAGGTCAGCTGTCATTACTCTAAAACAGAGCTTCTCAACCGGTCTGGCTCTGGTACCAACCATCACCCCGTAACGACAAGCCAAGACCCAAATCGAGGAAAATGTTCAACTTCTAAAATGTATTTAATGAAAAGATGGAGCAGATTGAACCTGAGATAGTACAGAATAACACAACAAAAGTTTCATGATAAACCAGCAGCCTGGGGATGCTAGAGAGGAAAATATTCCCTTTTACACTAAATACGCTGCATTTTAATTAAAAAACAAAAAGTGCATCTTAGATAACACAACATATCTTATTTTAACAGACTCAACAGCTTTCATGCACAAACATTAAATAAAAAAGTCCAAACTAGTGAGAAGTAATTCCCCTTCAAAATAAAACCACATTTTTTTTGCCCACGACCGACTGAAAACGGGTCCGCGACCCACTTTTGGGTCCCGACCCACCAGTTGAGAATCACTGCTCTAAAATAAACCATGTCGAAACATGAACATCAAACATTAAAGGTAACAGCTTGGCGTATTCTTTGTCTTATTACATATAAATAAATAAAAAGGTGTAAATAAGAAGAGGTGAACAGGGCTCTTTTACTGACTAACTTGTTCATAAAACACTTGCAGAACTTAAAAAGTTGCTTCTTAATCTTTGCTTTGTACAAAACTAAACCTTCAGCAGATGTTACGGCTGCATCCAAACTTTTAAGTTTCTGATAAACTCTCAAACTTTTTACTGCAACATATGAACAACTAAATAATCATTTAAAATCTCTCTTCGTCCAACTAAACACAGGTTGCAGCTCACCTTTCCTCTCGATGGGCGCGTGGATGAAGCCGGTGCTCTCGTTGACGTGGTACGTTTTCTTGTCGAACTGCAGCGTCGGTTCGTCCTCCGTGTCGTTGATGTTGACGAGGGCGCGCGTGTTCCCGCCCAGCAGAGCGTACACGGGCATGCTCAGCTCCACCTGGAAGCTCTCCGTCCCCTCGAACACCTTGTCGTCGGTGATGACGATGGTGCACACCTTGGTGTCCTCGCGCTCGTCGAACTGGACCTGATGGTCAATGTAACATGTGACAGAAGAGGGACTTTATTTTAGTGCTGTAGGGGACATGGAGGAGTTAAAGTCCAGGTAAAGCAAAAGTGTTTTTGTGATCTAAGTTTTCCAAACTACAGAAAAATATTTTATGAAACACCCAGACAAATTTGAATCAGAAAAAAATTGTGAAAAAGCGGGCTAGCGTAGCATTAGCGGGCCGGGCTAGCGTTAGCGGGCTAGCGTTAGCTAAATCCTGGACACAGAGTTGTGAAAAACTGCTTCATGCCCTAACTCCTAAATCAAGACATACACAGTCTTCAAGTTTTTAACATGTTTTCAGCTATTATTTTGCATCTTCTTCAACATATATTCAAACAAATCTGAATTTTACTTTACCCGGACTTTAAAGTGTATTTTTCTGGACTTGGAGAAAACAGAAGAATGAATGTAAGGTGCAAACATGCAACAAAAACAGGTAAAACACATGATACAAGACACAAATATGCAGAAAACATAATTAAAAGTAGTGAAAATACAAAGAGAGCTCGATAAATGTTTATAAATGTAAAGTGCAACAAACAACAGTGCAAGCAGTTCCCTGACAAAATCTGTGTAAAATAATATAGATTTAACAATATGTGTTTCTGCTAATTATTGGACCAATATTTAAAAGCATGAATGCAGACGGAGGACTTATATTAAACACAGTATAATCTATCCAGAAGAAATGAGGCCTGGGTGTCTGCATGGAGGTAAAACTTCAAACACAAACTTTAAAAACTGGGCTCATTATTTTTTGGAAAATCCCAAAAGGATCAACTTAAAAGTGAAAATAATCTTTAAATTATTTAATTCCCCAGTCTTTGATACTTAACCTAATTATGTTGCTGTCAGTTATTGATGTATTTAAAAAAGGCAGAGGTAGAAGATGGCTGCAGCTTTGATATTTTTAAATTACAACAATAAAATGAAATATAAAAACCAGGTGCGGCTCTGTTACCTGTCCGGCGTACTCCACGTAGTCCTGCTGTCCCGGTTTGGACCCGACGCTGCTGCTGGACGTGGCGCTGGCCTGCTCGGTGCGGCAGAGCACGATGGCGTACTGGTTCAGGTTCCCTGTTCGCTTCACCGTCACCGCCACCGTGCCGGCCTTCTCACTCACGTTATAGCTGCAGAGACACCACAGGAAGTTAAACAAAGCAGTGACTTTCTAATAGAAGCACAATGACTCAGTTTTTCAAAATAATGTGAAACTTTCTCAAATAATGACATCGTTTTTCAAAATAAGATGTTCTCTGAAAATAATAACTTCATTTTATGAAAAAAATTATGTGATTTTTTCTTAAATAATGATTTACTTTGTTAAAATAATAAAAAGCTTTCTGAAAATAATGAGTTAGTCTTTCAAAATAATGTGAAACTTTCTCAAAATGATAATTTTGTTTTTCAAAAATAATGATTTAGTCTTTCAAAATAAGAAGCTTTCTCAAAATAGTGACTTTGTTTTTCAAAATAAGAAGCTTTCTCAGAATAATGACCTAGATTTTCAAAATAAGAAGCTTTCTCAGAATCATGACTTAGTTTTTCAAACTAATAAAAAGCTTTCTGAAAATAATTACTTATATTTTCAAAATAATGTGAAACTTTCTCAAAATAATAATGACACTTTTCAAAATGAGAGGTTTTCTGAAAAAGTCAGTTTTCCAAAAATAATGAGAAATCTTAATTTTATAAAATATTAACTTCGTAACTGAGAAAGCTTCTTATTTGTAAAAAAAAACTACGCTATTATTTAGATTTTTCTTTTCATTACGCTGGTAGAAATGGGCTTCAAAAGTTTCTTTACTAAATCACAGGTAGAATAAAAATGATGAATACAAAGTCCAACATTCAGCCTCACACAGCATACGGACCTCTTGTGCTCGAAGCTGATGAGCGACCACTGGATGTGGAAGACGTTGTCGCTGACCACGTTGGGTTTGCTGTCCTTCACCAGGAACTTGAAGTTGTCCATAGTTTCCTGAACGTTCTCCTGGTGCAGCACGTAGCGGATCAGACCCAGGTTGATATCAGCTGGAGAAGGAACAAGGTCACATTATTAATTATTTATTATAAAACTTTGAATTCCTTCTCTTATTTTACACTGTTTCCAGGTCACAAAGAGAACAGACACACACTGTTATTGGTCATCAGTTCACTGCACAATGTGATTTTTTTATAAGCAGATTTAAAAAATATTCTATAAGACAATTAGCTCTGATTTTAACCTATATTTAGTATAAAAATATAGATGTTCTCCTCATTTTACTTCTTGTATGTTATTATTTAAAGGTCTTCATTGGGAATGATTGTAAAGTTGAAAAAATTTGTTTTTTGTGAGTTTTTTGGGTCTAAAATGTTGATCCAGTAAGTCAAAGCAAAAAAAAAAATATTATCAGATCATAAAGGTGAAATGACACCAACATGATAAAAAGTATTCAAAAAGTGACCAAACAGCCTCCAAAGGGTTAAATTGAATGCTAACAGTAAAGATCTTTGTGAGGAAGATATTCTCTGTGAAATAATGATTCCATATAATTTGCAGCCTTTGGCTTCTTTCCATTTCTTGGAGAAAAAAAAAGTTGAAAATGAAGATGAAAGTCGTGATGATTCCGGCTCGTTTATACCTTCCAGAGGAGGTCGGAGGAAAGGAATTAACTTTGTAATTAAGGGCTGAGAGCCAAAAGAAAGATGAGACTCGTCCTGTTCAAACGACCTTCAGGAAGTTCTGGATAAACACGAGCAGCGATGAGCAGAAAATATCACTAAATGAGAACAAGAATACGCTCTAATATCCAGAACCAGCAGTGAAAACACACTTAGAGAACATGGCAGGATATGAAAGTGAACGCTGACAGTTTGTTGGAGTGAATCTCACCCACTCTGCTCGTATTTTTACCCTCTCGGGGTGAGGTTTTATTTCCGTTATTGAATATTTGTTATCATTAAGGAAATGATGTTTACAAGCTGCGACGGGAGAGAAAGCAGCACATCAAAGTGAGTGATGCGAGCCGCTCTCCAGCCTCCAGGATCAACATCTCACAAAGGCTGCTGACACTGATCCCTGGCTGCAGCCTCCAGCTGCAGATAAGCAGGCTGACGATTCAGGCTGCACGCTGGTGAAGGTGAAACTGGGGGAAAAATACCACCCAGAGGCGGCTGAGCTGTCTTTAAAAGAAACTTTCAGTGACGAGGAGGAGGGAGAGTGAGCAGGTTTGGGTCACAGCGTTTCCTCGGTGAAAAAAAATCAGTACAATGAAAGTAGAATATAATTATGTATGATATATTTTTTATAGCTTGATTTTATGCACTAAGCAGTAAAAAAAAATAATAATGCAACAAAATCAGTGTTGCTGCTAATCACTGACATGTCCCAGGCTGCAATAATTCAACTATTTTTTTTTTAAATTTGCATGAATTATATTAAAAATTATTCATATTTTCTGTTTTTTTCATCTAAAAACATGCTGGTATCATGACACAAATATGGCATTTAAAGGGTTAAAATATTTAAAAATCAATTATAGTTTGATATCAATTATTAGGTCAGATGTAGGTGAAATAAAAATCAGTTCAATGAATATAAGAATGTATAATTTTTTCTTTACAGCTTGCTTTTAAAAAGCGCTAAGCAGTACATAAAGTATGCATAAAAAAAGTGTATGTGTATTTGTATCTATAA
>CAFUXE010000057.1:386613-398488 GCA_903364295.1 Serranus cabrilla | reverse complement strand
AAGGAGGAGAAGAAGAAGAAGGAGAAGGAGGAAGAAATGGAGAAGAAGGAGGAGGAGGAGAAGAGGAGTTGTTAGTGGAGTTTGAACAATGAGTTGTTCCTTTGAACAGACTCAGAGACACTCAGACACATAAACACAGAACCATCATTAGGACGTTTGACGTTCGTCCTCCGTCTCCAACACGCTGCTGCTCTCCTCTTTTTTATGCGTTTTGTTGCTTCTCCTCCAATCCGTCCCATATTGAACTCCAGCATCAATTATCTCCTCCCTCCTCTGTCTCTCCGTGTTCCTCCTCTCTTTTCTTTCTTGGCTTTTGTCATTTTAATGAGCAAATAAACTAAAACTAAAGTTGAACCCTTGTTTTTAACGAGGCCCCGGCTCCTTTTCCGCCGCCTCCGTGAATTAAAACTCAGTGGGAAACGTAATCAGGTTTGATTGCTGCGATCAAACACAAACGCTGCGTGAAACTAAAGGAAACCGTCTTAAAACGCAGCATATTTAGCGTCGCAGGAGTTTAACTTTGTGCTGATTTGTTTTCGACTGGCTGCTGCAGAGACAATAGAGTTCTTTGTGTGACACCGACATAAATTAAACAGCCATGAATAATGAATGCAAAGGAGAAGACGCACACAAGTTCAGACAGATTCCCATTTCAGCTGCACGGCAAATCAGAAATGTTATCATATAAATTGCTGTATTAATACCAGATGGGTTTTCATGCCTGGAATTGAACGCGTGCGAGTCCTATAATTTAAAGCCAACAGCCTTTTACCGTTAACTGATATTCAAATATTCAGAAAGACGCTTTCTTACAGGCCTGTCACTGTATAAAGTCAATCATTCACACACGCAGCTATTACGCTGTCAGAGAGTTTGATGTGAAGATAATAACTTTTAAACAAACTTTTCAAAGAATATTCCAAAAAATAAATAAAACAACAGGAATAAAAGGTCAAATACTAAACAATCAGTCATTCAGCGCGTCACAGAGGCTTTTCAGCATCAATCTTCTTTATGTCAGACCGTCTGCGCTCCCCCGCGCTCCTGTCATTTATTCCCCAGCTGGAAGTTTATTCATCATAATAATCAGCACAGACACACACAGAGACGGAGCCGATACCTGATGATTTCCCTCATTCTACTAATCAGAGATGTATTCTCCATTTGTGTTGACAGGAAATTGAAAAGATGGAAAGTCTTTTTTACACAAAACTTCCTGGGAATCAGATCGGAGAAAGAAAAATAAGGACGCTGTACAACTTCATTTCACTGTCTGAAATCATTGTTTTTCTGGAGATGTTTCACTCGTTTGTGGCTGAATTCTGATAAAATATGATGATCGGTAGCTGCACTCACTGCTCGGTTCGCCATCATTGATTTCTTTTCAAAATAATTTAACGTCTCAACAGTCACATAGCAGTTTAATTTCCTATCAAAATAAGATGGTTTTATGAGTTGTTTTATGGAAAGAATTGAAAGAAACTGGGGAGAATTTGAGAAGAGATTGATGATTAACAGGCAGCTCACAGACAGATTATTTCATTTTGAATTGATGTGGACAATGACTAAATTACTTTCAATAAAAGTATCCAAATTTCACGCAATAACTTGATTATGTAGGGTGAGCACACTTATGATTACTCAAAAAATGATGCATGCAAACTAAAGAACTACTGACCCACAATAGATTGCACAAAAGAAAATTATCTGATAATATAACCGGTTTTACTCTAAATGGGACCATAGTTTACTAAATGAACATCATTCTGTACTGAAGAAGATTTGAAACTAACAACTGAGACCATAAACTCGTTATGAAAATGTTTTTTGAGGTGATAAATCAAGTGAGAAGTAGATTTATTTTATTTTTGTAACCAGTGGAGTCGCCCCCTGCTGGTAACGAGACAGAATACAGGATTCACTTTACTGGAACCTAAATACTAAATAATGTGACGGAAATAGATGTGATAGATTGTTTAAAGTTGGCTGATATTATTCATGAAAGTAAAACCCGTCTGTGTCGTCTTATGTTCCTTTAAATTATACAAAGTTTAGTATGAGGATGTTTAAATGTACTTAAGCAATAATTAATCTGTCTGATGCTAATCACTACATGAAAGGTGACGAAAGTAAAATCAGGAAACGTTTCAAAAGTAGAAACATCGTCACATTGGAGAAGCTAAACATAAAAACAGCTCTGTTAATAACTGATACATCAGATTATAACTTCACCTATCCAATATTTATATTTTTGGGTAGTTTAATTCATAACAAAACAGCAAATTTTATAATTTTTTTCGTGTGTTTTTAGTGCAAAAATCTGTGTAATTTATAAGTAACTAGTGACGAAAGCTGTCCAATAAGTGCTACAATTATATCTCTTTTTACCTTGAATAAACTATCTAAATATCTTTCTATGTGTTTACATTTCATGTATCTTTTTGCATATATTTCATGTGCATTATTCATCTTGATTCAGCTTTTCTTTGTGTATTTCCTTTGCAGTAATTGCACCCACAGTGGTAAAGTAAAGTGTTATTTTCCTTTGAAATATCGTGGAGTAGAAGTATAAAGTGGCTTTAAAAGAAAAGTGTAAAGTGCCTCCCATTTGTCCAGTACTTGAGTAAATGCACCCTCTATTACCAAACCAGCAGAGCTGCTCCATCTGCCTCGACTTTCCTCCAGACTTCCTTTTGAAAGCATTGACAGAAACGTTCGATAGCTTGTGATTGGTGGCGCCGGCACCTGCTGCTCAGCTGCAGGGACGCGCATGAAAGGCTGCACGCCGCCTGTGTCTCGGACTCTTTGTACTCGGATAAAAGTCGGGGCCACACGCCTCACCTCAAACACGCCTCTGACAGAAGCTGCAGAGAACTGAAGACGACTTTGAGGGTTTTTATTGATTAGAGCGACAGGTGCTCTTTGACAAGAGGCGTCACAACCTCAGACGGTTAATACGGCTTTTTGAAGACTTTGGCATCCAGAGAGAGAAAGTGTTCATCTCTCTGTGCTCAGTGAAGTATTCGTTCTTTTCCTGCAGAAAGAAATCTCAATACTTTGACCAACACTGATTTGAAGTTGGACATTTAAAAAGTCTACACTTACTGACCTTTACATGCATTTAAAATGTGCAGCAGGGGAACAAATGTCAGAACTTTTAGGAGACAATTTTGCAAAGTTAGAAGATACTTTAATGCTTTAAGTAAATTTTCTGATCCTTTTGTACTTTTACGTCAGTAAGTTTTGAATGCAGGATGTAATTTCACAGTGAAGTATCGTACTTTTCCTGCAGAAAAATATCTAAATACTTTATTTAAAAGATTAAAAGATAAACTAGTAATTTCTTGAAGTTGGACATTTAAAAAGTCTGCACTTACTGACCTTTACATGCATTTAAAATGTGCAGCAGTGGAACAAATGTCAGAACTTTTACGAGACAATTTTGCAAATTTAGAAGATTTTTGCATTATTAAAACTCAAAATATGCTCAATAAAATAGTGGAGCTTGACAATAATGTCCTTTTTTTCTGCGATTTTGCAAAAAAAAGGCTTTTTTTATGCTGAAAAGCTGTAATTTGTCACTTGTTGCAGGGTCATCATTGGGGCGATGCAGTAAATAAGAAACTTTAAGCAGTGGTGAGGGTTTTATTGATTAGAGGCGTCATAACCTCAGACACTTAAAGCTTTTTGAAGACTTTGGCATCTAGAGAGAGAGAGAGAGCATTCGTCTCTTCATGCACAGTCAAGTATTCGTACTTTTCCTGCAGAAAAGGATCTAAATACTTCTAAAAAATCCAGATTTAAAAGATGCACTAGTAGTCTCTTGAAGTTGGACATTTAAAATCCTGCACTTACTGACCTTTACATGCATTTAAAATGTGCAGCTCTGGGACAAATGTCAGAACTTTTACGAGACATTTTTGCTAAGTTGGAAGATTTCTGCATGATTCAGAGTTTCCAGAGAGCCTTCGTGTCTCCGTCCCACAGGAGCCTCGGCGAGCAGCTAGCTGTGCGTGTTAGCGTGGAGATGACAGGCTGGCTGATTGGCTAGCGGTAATTACCCGGAGCCGCTCTGTGGCGCCGAGGTGAGCCGATGCTCGGTGTTAACATCCTGCTAATCAGCATGCTGCGAGCGCAGGATCCACTCAGCCGGCGCTCGATTGTTCAACAGCACGGAAGCGAATAATCACCTCTCTGTGGTTGGAAGTGCAGTCGTTTGTTTTTGTTTGTTTGAAAACAGTTTAAGGTGACAAACTGCAAGAGGAGATATTTTTAATGCTAATAAAACGTGCAGTCAGGAGGTTCATGCAAAGAACACACACTTCTGTTTGGGCTGCAGTCCTTCAATATCTGTGTGTGTTTAGTAGGAGAAGATAAACTAGAGCAAGCTTCATTACACTTCCCTGTTAGTGTGTGTGTGTGTGTGTGTGGAGTTAATTATCAGAGAAAGAATAAAGCTTTCTGTGTATGAATTAATGGTCGATGAGTCTGCAGCAAATCCATTACAATCGTCAATGTTGTAGTAATGAATTTACTTCTGCCTGCTCTCCACCAAACACACACACACACACACACGCACGCACACTGCCTTCGTCCAGTATCTGCATCATCTGCATCTGTTTCTTAAAATCCCTTTAATTAATATTAAACCTCATCTTTGTATTCAATTAACTTATTTTGATTTTTAATTCCACTTTTTTTTTCATATATTCATTTTTCACCTGATGTTTCCAAAATAAAACATGAACTTTATAACTTCCTGTTTGTGTTCGCTACATTCAGCTGCCAGCTTTAGTTACTTTTCAGGTCGTTTAATCATTTAAAATGATTATGTTTTATAAATTAAACAACATTACAGTATATTAAACAGTTAAAATCAACACTACCTTAATAATAATCTAATAATATATTTTGGAACATATAACTCTGCATGAAATGTACTTTTACTTTTGATACTTTAAGTAAATTTTCTGATACTTTTACTTCAGTAAGTTTTGAATACAGGACTTTAACTTGTAGTGGAGTCATTTCACAGTGAAGTATTCCTACTTTTCCTGCAGAAAATGATCTAAAAAAATCCAGATTTAAAAGATTACATTTTTTTAAGTTGGACATTTAAAAATTCTGCACTTACTGACTTATACATGCATTTAAAATGTGCAGCAGTGGAACAATTGTCAGAACTTTTATGAGACAATTTTGCAAAGTCAGAAGATTTTTGCATGATTAAGAGTTACCAGAACTCAAAATACGCTAAATAAAATAGTGTAACTTGACAATAATGTCCTTTTTTTCTGCGATTATGCAAAAAAACCCATCTTTTTTATGCTAAAAATCTGTAACTTGTTAACTTGTCACCTGTTGCAGGGTTAATAATGGGGTTATGTAGCTCTGAGGTCAGATCTGTAGCTACCTGGGCTGGCGGCGTGCTCCAGGTGACCCAGGCTCGTCTGCTTGGTGATGCGGTAAACAAGCTCGCCCGGCTCGCTGTCCTGGTCGCTGGCGGACAGCTGCAGCGTGGTCAGCTTCTTCATGGTGTTCTCGTCCAGCACCAGGCCTTTGTTCACCCCCACGGACGGAGGGAGGCGGTCCTCTGGAGGGGGGGAGGTGAAAAACAAGATTTATTAGTAAACGCTCGGTGGCCTTTCCACAGTTTATGAAAACAATTCATCCAAGAGGAGATAAAAATATTGAGAGTCGATTTCTCATCCTGGTAAAAAATGAAAAATATGGAGTGAATCAGCGGAGGAGAAAGGAGCAGAGGCTGATTTGGAGAGCAGAGGAGATAAGAGCAGCAGAGGGGTGAATTAGGAGCTGCAGAAACAGAAAAAAGTAGAAAAAGATTCAGCCGGGCGACGGCACATCAGGAGGTGTGAAAGAGCGATACGGGTTGGAGAGATTTGGGCGAACGGATTAGGAAAGATTGAGAGAAGGGCCGGGAAGTAATAGAGGGCAGTGTGGCAGGAAGAGATATGAACAGAGAGCTTCACTGTCGTCACATCTGAGGGAGCAGCGCAGAGGGAACAATACAGAAACAAGATAAAAACGTGAGCTGTGAGAGATATGAGCGAGCCGGGGCGCCGTTCATCCGTGAGGGACAGACAATCCCTCAGCCTGCAGCAGCTGCACCAGGACGCCCGGATTTAACCGCTCAGCCTCGGCAACAGTTTGGCTCCGTCCCCAGAAGGAAGCGAGCGGGAAAGTAAAAGTTTGGTGAGTTTTAAGTCGTCAAAAGTAACAAGAAACTATCCAGCTGACGGAGACGCTGAGGCCTGATGATGCAGAGGATGAGGATTGTTTTAACTTCTCTCTTAAAATAGCATTTTAATTAAGATACATTAGATTTATAGCATGTCAATTATGAAATAAACAACCTGAAACCTAAATTTAAATTTTATTTTCTGACTCAAAAACAGTTCTGGTATGAGACTTATATATTTAACGTGCAGCCGGCCTGATCCAGGAACCGAGAGGAGCTGGAAAATGCATCTTTATCGAAAGATTACGGCAACAATTAGATAAACTTTCCATCAGCAGCAGCTTCACCATCAACACATTTTCTCTGATGCAATAAACTATTTTATTGTTATTATTTACAGTATAAATCGTGAACATCACAAGCTGCACAGACCAAAAAAAGGTACTTTTTCTATCCAATCAACAATTAATAAATCCAACAGTATTCAGTTTTAACGATCTCTATCTAAAAACAGATTTTTTTTCTATTTAATATGCACGACAAGGAACTTTAAACTGTTTATCAAACTTATTAAACACTTTTAATTTAATATTGATCGTGCATTTTGAGCTACATAAACAAATGAGACCATCAGCAACAAGTTTGGTTATTTGTATAAAGTTATTTTAAATCTAAATCTAAATCACTGGGTCGGATTCTGACAAAATCAGGTTTTCCTGAACTTCCTCCAGCTCAGACTCCGGCCTCTGAGAGACCCAGAACAGCCCTTAAACCTGCCGTCTCCAGCGGCCAGCAGCAGGAATCTGCTTCACTGCTTCACCAGCTTCCAGAATATCAGATCAGAGTATCAGAGCCTGCAACACTAAAATTAGAGGTTTTCTAAAGGGAGTCTGGCACTGAAGGAAGCTGACTTTTGTCCACAGGGAATTCCAAACTCAACATGAAATAAAAGTTCTTTGTAGTTGATTTAAACAAGCGGGAACACATCAAAACATCCACAGATTAAAGTGAAATTTCCAGACTAATTTCAGCCTTTTAGCATCAGACGTTTTTATGATCTCTGCCTATAAATGTCAGACAGGGAGGTCGAACTCACCTCAACACAGTTTTAACACCTTTTACTTCAACAAAATGAGCTTATTTAACAGCAGAAAAATGTCCAGGGGCTTTTTAAAGTGAAAACTAACAAGCTGTCAAAGTCAATTAAGACTAAATATCCCAGATATGTGACTTGGAAAAGAGAACAACAGCGGCGGTTCGTATTCAGGATGTGTGCGAGGTGCAGTGCACGCAGGACGGAGGGATAAATCTGCAGTAATTGGCTTCTTCTCTCCACCAAATGAAGGAGCACTGGAGCCTGTTTGAGCGCTGCGGGGAACAGAGGACGGAGGAAACCTACCGAGCACGCTGATGAAGAAGGACTGGTCGATCAGCTTGTTGCCCTCTGGATCCACCAGGTTGAACTTGAAAGACAGGCTGCCTCCTTTCTCCCCTTTCTCATGGCTGTACTGCAGCAGGCCTGCAAGACAGGAGTCAGGGGAAAACACTGAGCGCTGTGCACAACAACATCACCTGCTGGGAAACACTAAAGCATTAAAACATTACAGACGTCAGCAGAATGACTGTAAACAAACATGAAAGAGAGGACATGCAGCTCGTCTTTATTTTACTGCAAACTGAAAGAGTGAAGGTGGAAGAAAAACACATTTTCTTTTCATTAAAGACAAAAACAAAACCTCTGCATGAAGAAGAAACATCCCCAGACAGCAAAGAGCTTCATGAGGAGTGTGGTTTTAGATTTAAATTGAACTGGTTTGAGATGAAAATAACACTCATAACCAACATGGTTTAGTTAATCTAGAAAGAAAAGTAGGATATCACAATGAAGTTTCATTATTTATTGTCCGTCTGTTCCTCGAGTTCCTCAACAATCTTTCGTCTGATCGACTTCTTGCTTGGCAGTTGTTTTGCTGAGGACCCGAGGAAGTGCACCTTCGAGTGTGAGCTTTAAAATCCTATAATATTTATTAGTAGAGCATCATGTACACACTGTGCAGTGCACTGAGAGGGGACCCTGTTAACTGTTACACCACCGCAGCTAGGTAGCTAGCTAGATAGCTAGATAGATAGATAGATAGATAGATAGATAGATAGATAGATAGATAGATAGATAGATAGATAGATAGATAGACAGACAGACAGATAGACAGATAGATCATGCGTGCACCTTTGTTGACGTCGTCCTGCATGAAGCTCTGGACGGGACCTTTCAGAGAAACCTTCTCCACCCGTCCGCTCTTGCTGAGCTGCAGCCTGCCGGTGGGCGGGTCTTTGATCAGGACGTAGCGCAGCTTCAGGCTGTCCGAGTCGATGTCCGTCCCCTTCAGGTTCTGCTCGGTGATCTTAGACGAAGATCCTGCAACGAATCGGAGCGCTCAGCGTCTTTCTCTCCCTCTACATGCTTCATTTAAAGTCCGGGTAAAGCAAAGATGTATTTGAGTTTGACACAGATGCAGAAAACTGTCATGAAACACGACATGAAATGTGATGAAACACCCAGCCAAATTTCAATCAGAAAAAAAATCGCCAAGTGTGAAAAATCCAGTTTTAAAATTGTGGAAAAATGTGCAGTCTTCGGCTTGAATGCAATGGTATTGATACGGCTAGCGTTAGCGAGCTACTGTTAGCAGGCTAGCATTAACGAGCTAGCGTTAGAGGGCTGGCGTTAGCGGGCTAGCGTTAGCGGGCTAGCGTTAGCGGGCTAGCGTTAGCAGGCTAGCGTTAGCAGGCTAGCGTTAGCAGGCTAGCGTTAGCAGGCTAGCGTTAACGAGCTAGCGTTAGTGGGCTGGCGTTAGAGGGCTAGCATTAGCAGGCTAGCGTTAGCAGGCTAGCATTAGGTGATACTGCTTGCTCCGCCTATTATATAGTATTAGGGGCGGAGTTATGCAAATTTGCTCCCAGTGCATCATGGAACATAATTTTAGACACGCCCAAAAAATCCTGGACACAGAGGTGGTGAAAAACTGTTTCATGCTCAAACTCCTAAATCAAGTCATACACAGTTTTCAACATGTTTTCAGCTGTTATTTTGTATCTTCAACATATTAGTCCTCTCCTCTCTCACCTGCGGGGAGCTGCAGGCCTCTGTTGACGGTCATGCGGGGCCCTTCGCTCCTCCTGACGTCCATGGTGAACTCCAGGCGGCCCGTGTGTGTGTAGATGCCGTCGGTGAGGGTGAAGCCCATTTCGTCGGCGCCCCCGCTGACGGTTTCAGGCGTGTAGACCAGCAGCTGGTCCAGGACGTCCTGGTAGGTGAAGGTGGAGCCCTGCGTGAGGACGCGGCCGTTCTCCAGCGGCTGGGAGTAAAACTGCCGTCTGCGCAGCTTCCCTGAGGGGGCGAGAGAGACTGATGAGCGTGTGACTGTGAACAGGTGTGTGTGTTAGCGGAGCGAGCTGCGTCTGGTTAAGTGGCGTGATTATCTCCGTCAGATGGAGCACGTTTAAGTTTCTCATGCAGGACATGAAAGACAAGAGACGTCTTTGTAGAAACTAATGAGACTTTTTAGATTCTGCTAAATTACACCGCGTCTTAAATCAAAGCACAGGTTTAAATGGGATTTCAGGCTAAATCCTCACACACACACACACACACACACACACACACACACACACACTCATATACATTGCAGAGCTGACTGGCTGTGGTTGTAACACACCGTGGAAATCTAGTAGCTGTGTGCAGATTTTCCAATCATAAATTATTCAAAAATATGTTGGTAATTTTTAAATTTTTAAGTCACCTAATATTCATACAATCCGTTAGTCGCTGGCTACTATGAAGAATATAAAATACACAAAATATTCTGTTTTTTTAACACTTTTCTTCCTCCATAAACGCCTTTAGAAATAATCTACGATGTCAAAAATAATACAAAATAAAGAAAATCATTGAATTAGGTGTGTCCACACTGTTGACTGGTGCTGTAGATATAATATAACATAACAGTTGATTAATAATTGATGAGCCCCTGGTTCATTTGTTCAGCGTTCACACTGCAGCAGGTTTGATTGGAGACTGTGTGTCAGTGTGAGCTGACGTCTTTATTACAGACGTCTCTTTCTCTCTCCTCTCTGATAAATCTGTGCACATTTCTGTGTGTGTGTGTGTGTGTGTGGGACAGTGGAGAGGCAGCCTGTTAAAAAGACGAGCTGCCTGGGACTCATCGTCCTGTATGAAATCACTCGTCTCCTCCTCTCCGTCCCATCAGGCGTGCACGCTGCTGCTTTTATGGCGGCGGTACACTCGCTTTCACCGGCTGCTTTATGGTGTTTTTACTGGGGCGGGACGGGAGGACGGGACGGGACGGGACGGGACGGGACGGGACGGGACGGGGGGGTTATGAGGAATGTCCCTCAGCTGGTGTCTGGCAGGGTGCAGCACAGATTAGAGGAGGAAGCAAGAACCAGAGGGACATTTTTGGGAGGAATAATCCGTGAGGGTCATCTGCTCGACTTGGTCATTTCATAAATGTTGTGCAAAAGTGTAATAATGTTTAAAATAGTTTGTTTTTACGGGCTGGAGTTCCTCCTCATCTTCACCAGATGATAAAAACATGCAGGTTGGATGAGTTTAAAAAGAAAAAAGCAGACTTTTAAAACTGGGTCCCAGTTTAAAAAGTTTATATTTCTGTTGCTTTTCAATCAAAAAACTTTCATAAATATGTTAAATTATTTGCAGGAATGTCCTTGACTGGAGGATTTTAAAGTCGACGAACACTTTCTCCACAAGGAATCTTGAAACCGATCATATTAAACCTTGTGTTTAACAGAGAAGTGTGAGAGGAACAATATTTTGAGGAAAAAAACTATATCCACTAAATATCCTCTGAGGTTATGAAGTCAAACATTTGCAGGAAATAAAAAAACTTTAAGATTAAAGTGGCAAAATTACAAGAAAAACTCTGAGAAAAAAGAACACTGAAATATCATCTGAGATTAAAAAGAACCTCAGAAATTAAGTCACAAATTTATGAGAAAATACTAAAATATTCTCTCAGAATTAATTCATAAATTAATGAGAAAAAACTCGAATAATCTTTGAGAATTCATTCAGAATTGTATGTGAAAATTATCAAATATTTTCTGAGAATTAAGTCAGAAAATTTACACAAAAAAAACTCACAAATTTAATAATAAAGTCAGAAATGTGTAAGGAAAAAAACAACTCATATTTTTTGTGATTAAAGGAGAAAAAAGTACAAAAAACTCAATTTTGGAGAGGAATGTTTTTAGACGTCTGAAGTTCTGTTCCTCCATCTCAAACCAAACTGAATCCAATCGCCTTTTTCAGCGGCTGATATTTTTCCTAAATGCAAATTTAGAAAAACACATATCCTTCCTCTCCTTTGGCGTATTATTGCAATTTTCCAGCCGGCTCTGGATTTCGTGCTAAAATTGGGTAAGGTGATATATCGCCGAGTAAGAAAAATATATTTTGTCCAGTAAAAATGATTTTTTTTGTAAAGCAATTTCTTTCAGTCGACCCGGTTTTGGCAGCAAGAAGAGAAAACTCAATTTGGGACGGTGAGGGGCCGTCAGGAAAACAGAGTGTCTGCAGGTCAGAGGATCCGAGTGTGTGTCGCTGCCATGTGTGCGTGTGTGTGTGTGTGTGTGTGT
>CAFUXE010000057.1:338753-362703 GCA_903364295.1 Serranus cabrilla | reverse complement strand
GGTGATGTTGTAGATGAGCTTCTCGCTGGGAGTCTCAGAGTCGACGAAGGACAGAGCTGAAGGCGTTATCTCCGTCACACGATCCTCCAGAGCCTGCACACACACACACACACAGTATATAAACACACAGTACACACACGTTTACACACAGACTGAGGTGAGAACAGATGCAAAACAAGAGCTCCATCTCTGATACCCGCCAAGTGATTTAAACTAGGATGCACCACACAACCAGCAGGAGATTTTATCATCATTTTTAAAAACTTAAGAGTCATATTTCTTATTTTTAAAAGCATAATAATAGTTTAATGAAAGTGTCAGTGTGACCCTCGGTGAGCCACGTGGAGCGCATTACAATTTCAAAAACAAACGATCAAATGTTTGGAAAAACAAACATCAATAAAGTTTCTGCACATGAAAGAACGTTACGAGTTCTCAGATCTCAGAGTTTCTTTCAGCGTCTATCAGCTCGAAGGACGAATACAGACGATAACGTCTCTTATTTCTTGTGGCTTTGATTCTTTTTATTTTTGTCTTTTTTGTTGTCATTTTGTGTCTCTTTGTTGACGTTTTGTGTCTCCTTTTGGTTGTTTTGTGTCACATTTTGTTCATTTGTTTTTTTCCCTTGTTTTGTGTCTCTGTTGATGTTTTGTGTCTCCCTATGGTTGTTCTGTGTCTTTTTTCACTAGTTTTGTGTCTTTTTGTTGTGATTTTGTGTTTCTTTGTTGTCGTTTTTTGTCTCTTTGTTGTCATTTTGTGTCTCTTTGGTGTCATGTTGTGTCTCTTGTTGCCTTTGTCTCTTTGTTGTCGTTTTGTGGTCGTTTTCGTGTTTTTAGTTGTTGTTTTGTGTCTCTTTGTCATCATTTCCTGTCTCTTTGTTGTCATCGTTTTGTGTCTCTTTGTTGTCATGTTGTGTCTCTTGTTGCCTTTGTCTCTCTGTTGTCTCTTTGTGTCTCCTTGTGGTCATTTTCGTGTTTTTTGTCGTTGTTTCGTGTCTCTTTTTGGTCATTGTGTCTTTTTGTCTCTTCATGGTTGTTTTGTGTCTCTTTTAGGTCTTTTTGTAGTTGTCATGTGCTTCTTCCAGTGACATTTTGCAGGTGAAGGCCTGTGATTGGTCTGTTCACTAATCAATACATGTTTGTGCTCTGAAAATATGATCCAACAATGACACTGTACATATCAAATACATCAGAAACACTATTATATTGGGCAGGATATCAGGTTATTAGTGTAGGAGGAGGTTTGTTTTATGTGTTGCTATTCCTTTGGATCATTAAACTGTTTTGTGAAAAATGATTAAAAAAAAACAACATAAACTCATTGTTTTCAGGACATCATGAGGTGTGGACAGGTTTGCTCACCGTGACCTGCAGGTCACAGTCGGGGGCCAGCTGGGGGAACCCTGGGATCTGAGGCAGGACTCCGATGGTGAAGGTCTGAGCATCGCTCTGTATGAGCGGAGCCGCCTCCGTGGAAACCTGCACATACACACACACACACAAACACACACTTTATATATAAGCTTCCCTTATCTTTATCCTCTGCTCAGTCTAAACTTCCTTATCTTGAAGTGTGAAGTCTTTATCTGCAGCACGTTATCTGTCTGCTTCCTCGGCCGCCTCGTGTATTAAACATTACCGCTGAGTGACGGCGGCTCTCCACAATCAGCAGAAGTGAGAGACAACAGATGTGATGAAAACAAGCTTCTGACTGTGACAGGCTGAGTCCAGGCTGCGCTGCAGGGACCAACCCTTGTTACTTCCCATAAATCACTTCAGAAAGCTCAAGAATATTAATGAAGGAGGAGCCGATACCAGTCAAACTCACGGTAATGATCCGGCTGACCGTGTTGAAGAGCTTCCTCTTTCTCTGCACCCCTGCTTACTTTTAAATGACTTTGTAAAATCCATAAAAATGTGTTTCAGGGTGTAAAGTGCGCAGCGGGGTGCAGGAGGAGCCTCGCCGTGTCTGATTTAGCAGCAGGTCGCTCAGTGGGCGACAGCAGGACGGAGAACTCTCAACAACTCTCTGTGAACTTAATTGAAAGTAATGATAATTTCGCCTCCTTTCCAGACGCCCAACAGTCTGTCACTCAAACAAGGCTTTCTTTAAAGTTTGGTGACCTTGTCTGGAGTGATTTTATTCTCTCTCGATGGATTTCAGATCTACATGCACATAATACATGTTATTTTGCTTGTTTTTTCTTCAGGAGGAACACTAAATATCCTTTTTTTGAGTTTTTAAATAACACAGACATACAGACACTTTAGTGCACTTTCAAATGATCTTGCTCCCATTTTAGAAGAATAAAAGTTATTTTAGTTTAAAAAAAGAAAACTGAACTAGTCATCCAAAATAAAAGAGAGAATAATCAGGGTTTAAATGCACTTTTAATTGGGGAAAATGGAGGTAAATAGGCTCCAACAAACACGGACTTTCACCCAGGAAAACAACGTTTTTACTCAATTTTTTTACTAAATTCCCCTTTTTTGAGTTTGTAAACGACACAGACACACAAATGATCCTAATAAAGATCTTAGTTATTTTAGTTTTAACCAAGAAAACTCATCTAATCCTCCAAAAAAAGAGAAAAGAATCAGGCATTAAATGCACTTTTGACACCCTGACTGTCTACTAATGTGAGTTTTTCTTGTGTGAATTCGTAGCATGCTGGGAATGATTTTTTACTTTATTTATCTTAAGTGAACAAACTGGACTTTTATTTAGCAGTGGACGACCAATTTGTGTATTTTGTTGTTGTTTTTTTTGCTGTAGACCCAACAAACATGCAACTATGTTATACATTTAAGCCTTAATATAGTTTAAATAGGTCAATTATATAAGAAATGTATCCAAAACAGATAAAACAAGGAAAAACATTTCTGTTTAAGGCTGTAAAAATGTTTATATCTGCTGTAAAGTTGGACATTTTATCATGGGAGTCTACAGGCTTTTTGAGGGAGCCTCAAGTGGCCATTTGAGGAACTGCAGCTTCTGTCACAACTTCATTTTTCAGACTTTCATGCAAATTTAATAAAACTGTATTATCCACATATTATAGTGTAAACACACTACATTCCTAACTTCATATCATACTTGAGTAGAATGTTTTTATTGAAGTTTCCTTCCTCTTTTTCTTTTCTGAGGCCTCGACCTTTGACCTCTTTCCTTGCTTATAATGCAGCCAGTGATTCACATTAGAATGTAAGTTTTGAGAATTTTTTTTTAAGAATTGCTGATAAGTGAAGGAGAAGCTGGTGGATCAGTTTAATCCTCTCTGCCTTCAGAGTGAAAACACACTGGATTTTTTTGGCTCTGCTCCTTTTTTCCGCCCACGCGACTGAAAAGTAAACAGTAGTTTGAAATCAAACCGTGTTACTGGCGCTCCATTTCTCTTACTCAGGCTCTCCGCAGCACGTCGCCTGAACTTGTTTTGTCCCCTGATATACATAAGCAGCAGCCGCCGCCTCTGTTGTTCCTTCTAAAAGCCAATTTTTGTCACCACTTACACATTCTGCTGCTGCGGCGTGTTCCTGCCACATCGCTGGCATTTGGTGGCATTTGAGGGGAAAGAAAGTTCAAGAAGTAGTCGTCAGCTCTGTCAGTCAGAAGTAATGTAACACGGTGCACGAAGCCTGCAGTCAGCGCCACCGATCACAAGTAATGCTGTTACCACGAGAGAGAGTGCTGAGTCAGCGGGACGTCCTGTTGCAGCTGCAGTAAAGTATTGATTATTCACTCGATTCCATTCAACTTAAACGGCTCATGTCGTATGTTATGTCATTTAAAATACAATAAAACTTGCATTAAATCCTCACAAGACATGAAGTGATGTGAAAATGCTTTGTCGATAAATATTAAAAAGTCGGTGAAATCTTCAGTTTAAGGCGCTGTGAAGCTCGTAAACATGAGGCTCCGGTTCAGTCTGTGCAGCTGTTTCAGTGGTTTTATTTCATCTGCACCATCGTGGCTGGTTGTTAAGAGCAGTTTTAAAGACTTTGGAAATTTGGAAAAGAAATATTTGATGCATCCTGTTGTGGTTTTAATAACCTGATTATTTCTTTAATTAACAGCAGAATCTCCCTGAGCTGCATGGTGCAGACAGGCCACGTTTGAGGGAAAAAAGCATTTTTGAAAAGGACAAACTTCCACTCTTTCAGGAAAGCTCAATCATCATCTCTCTGACTTGATTTACAAAATCACACGTTGGAGCATGAGAGGACGAGTGCTGCTCTGCAGAAGCAGAATGAATTTCAAATCAAACACTTCTAACAAAGCGTCAGAGAAACATCGGGGGACAATAATAGCACCCTGACAAACCGTCAACTTTAATCGCCACCTCTGACAAGCAGCGTCGGCTTCCAGCGGTTCGTTCTTGTGGCGGTTTGGCTTCTCTGCTTCCCGTCAGAATGATGAGACGCTGGAGAATTTAATTTGAATGCAGCGCTGTGTAATTGAAACGCATTTCCCCCCTGATGGATGGAGGCAGAACGCGGGGGGCTGGACGGCGGGAAGGAGATGATTAGATGAAGCTCCTGGCGGCTCCTTTTGTTTGTCTAATGGAGTCGAGGTGAAGCGCAGAGCGGCGAGGAGACGCTCCAACCGCCGCGTGATGAATGCTGCGTCGGTTTGACTGGGATTGTCTCGGATTTGGAGGCAATTTGCGGGTAATTTGGGGTCATTAGCGCTAATCGAGATAAGTCGCTGTGGGTTGATTTTGAGTCGTTTGATGCCGAAGTCTGAAGTGAAGAGAAAGAAGTGAACACAGGGAGAGTTAGGAGGGAAATGAGTGAGAAAGGACAAAAAGGAGACACGTTTTCTGAGAGCCGGAGGAACTCGGATCGACATTACAGTTTTTAAGTTTAAACGCCACAGTGAAGATGAGGGTGTTATATAAAACCAGAAGAACTGAGGAATCAGAGTGTTATGTAACCTTGTGAATTTTCTTCTGACCTCAAGACTTCTGAATGAAAATGGGTTCTCTGGATACACACAACTCTCCTCTTTTTTGTTGTGCCCACTTTATGCTAATCTCTAAAAACTTGTGTTTTATTTTTGCTTATTGTGTGTGAATATTTGTGCACACTGCGGCCCCTAAACAGTGTGTGAGCTGCAGAAATCTGCCTGGAAAGCTGAGACTCTTGTGAGCTGACACACAATCGCAGAAAAGCATTTAACCAAAAGAGTTTTTTAACTTAATAACAGCGTGGATTTCTCTGTTATTCCTCAAGGTCTTGTTGTCCACATGTGGTCTTTTGGAAGTATTTTTGACCATTTTTATCAATTCTTGAATGGTCAAAATGGTTAAATTTAGCATTAAATCAGTGTGAAAGCTGCAACTTTATGTACTTCTTCTTGTAACTCTAAACTTTGAACATTTAAGTAGGCGCCTAAGCAAAAACTTATTCTTTTTACACATTTAAGACGAGAAAAATATCTCAGATTAATCACGACGAGATCTGAGTACAACAAAGACCAAAGAACATTTTTCTGCAGGTTCTTATTGAACAGTTTTATAAGATGCAGTTTTAGGGTTGTATGAAAAATAACAGAGATGAGACAGAGATGCACGAGAGGAAGAGGAGGGGAGACGATGTAAACACAGGGGAACATGGGAACACGAGTAAGAGCGAGAACTTCAAAGAAACGACGAGGACGCGACGCGCTCCGTCTCCTCCTCCTGTTCTGCAGGGGGAGACGTTCTCATCGCCCCCGAGGGTTCCCTCCCTCATCTCAGTTATCAGTTTCTGAAGTTATTTATAGGTGCAGTAGTACACAAAAACACCTGGTCATGTGTTTCATCTGACAGGGTTTTCCTCCATGTTTTTTTACTAGTGAACATCTGGGTTATATGGAGTTAAAAGTCCCACAAATACTTGAGAAATGTTAATCATTAGAATGACTGAATGAGCATTTAAACCCTCTCTGTTACAGCTTCACCAGACTTCAGTTTCTGATCGTCGTGCTGATTACTGAAGTGCTTCTTCACTGAGTCCCTTTATAAATCACAGGAAGATGATCATGGGCTTAAATAAAAGGAGAAATACCACAGGCTAAAAATACACCACTGCAGGGAAAAGGCATGAATTCAAATGTTACTGAAGCACAGAAGTAGTATCAGCAGAAATGTAGTATAAAGTATTTATATGCAGAAGAGCTCCTGTAAGATGTTTTATTATCATAGATTAAAGATTATTTTGTTTTTATCATGTAAGATAATTTATGTTGTAGTTCATCGCTGTGGAACCAGTTTAATATACTTCCAGGTAGATTAGTAGTATCGTATGCAAGAATATTAATCAATCTTTATGAAAAAAGTAACTATAAGTGTCAAAATTTAGTAGAGCAAAAAGCACAATATTTCCCTCTGAAATGTAGATAAACATTTCAGTACTTTACTTTTACAGCACTTGAGTAAATGTACTTAGTTACAATCCACCACTGCAGGGAAGTAATTAAGTATTCCAGTTTCCCAAAAATCTGATTAAGATTATTATATTTATGCCAAGAAACGGTCAGAAAGAAAAAGACTGGAGGCATGAAAGAAAACTTCTACAGATAAAGGAACCAGCACCGACCTGGAACTGGAAGACGTCGCTGCTGGTGCCGCTGCCAAAGTGTCGGTACCAGACGGTGCCGTCGTTGACGTCCTGCTGGGTGAAGGACGACGTGGCGGTGAAGCCTCGGTCGTCCGTCAGCGACGGGCGCCAGCCGTCTGCAGGGCCGTCCGCCGGCATGGACACCAGCACCACCTCACCTGAGGCAGAGGAGGGGCAGGTGAGGGGCTGCTTCTCTCAGGTATTATAACGAAAGAAGTGATGAGAACTCACCACAATAAAAAGTTATGTTTAGGATTAAATAATTGGTATTTTGCTTAAAGTTCATGCTTCTATCTTGGCCCAGAACTCTAAAAATGTGTCTCATGCAGACAGGAAGTTGAACTGGATAAACACATTTATGCCATTCAACATGACACGCTGAGGAGAGGACATAAAAATAAAGTTTCAATGAAATCTCAACCAAACTCTAGTCAAAATAAATCCAAACATGTTAAAAACTTGAAATCTGTGTATGACTTGATTTAGGAGTCAGGGCAGGAAACAGTTTTTCATCACCTCTATGTCCAGGATTTAGCTAACGCTAGCCCGCTAACGCTAGCCCGCTAACGCTAGCCCTATCAATAACATTGCATTCAGGCACATCAAATAAAATGAATAATACCATGAGGGACCCCTTACAGGACCACTTTACCAGCTGTGATAATGTTAATGCTTATGTTGATACATTTACTAATAAAGTTTGCCGAAGCTAACGTTAGCTCAGGGAGGCTACGGCTAACTCGTGTCAGTGGTCATAGCAACGGCAGATTAAAGTGTGACGGAGCATCCGTTTAGCAGGTGCAGGAGCGGAGAAGACACTATTTTAAAACTTAATTTTTCACACTTTTCTGTTGTTTGGAAAATTTAGAACACAAATACAGTTTTGCTTTACCCAGACTTTAACAGTTAAATTAGTTTTCATGCAGTTTAAAACCCTGTACGCTATGAAAAGTGTGAAGTGAGTCTCTTGAAGTGACACATGTGAGAGGGTGATTTAGGGTTTCTACCATATTTCGGCTGCCCGTCCGAGGCGAGGATGGTGTAGACGATGTCCTCCGTGCTGACCCCCTTGTAGTCGGCCTGCAGGTATTTCTTGTCCAGCCGCACCATGCCTCCTTCCTTCACCCAGGTCATCGGCACAGACAGCACGTGAGGAGAGTCGGCAGCCTGGAGAAGACGAAAAATATAATATTGTGGTTTGTTTCTGTTTGCAAGTTCTGCTCAACTTAATTTTAATTTATTCAAAGACTAACGACTTCCAACTGTGTGATTTCCCTTTTCTAACCTCCATCTGTGTGCAAATTTCTCCAGAACACTGTGAGACTTTGACAAAACGGTTCGTTAGTTAAATCCAATCAAACTAGAAAAAGAAAATATATTCTCTCCAATTTGCCACAGGTTTTTCTTACCCTGAGCAGACGCCAGGAATTTAGCTCATATTTAAAATTAAATTTACTCTCAAACTGAGCAATATGTTGCTCAGACCTTGCGTGGCGTCCCTGTGGTGTGTTTGCATAAAGAGAAATAAAGAGAAATAAGAGCAGGCTGCTCCTCAGGTGCAGCCTGATGCCACTCTCTCATTGTTTTGTCTGAGTTGGTGCAGCCGGTTTTATTCCACATCTGTTGTAACCTCCGGATTGAGAGTCCCAGGGGCCCGAGTGAAGCTCTGTCAATCAGCGTCACTGTCACCTCACGCCGAGCCCCGAGTCAGCTCCACCAATCAGGACCAATCTGAGCTCCCTCCGTCTAACCACTGACGGCAGTGCAGACTAGCTCCCCGTTTTCGCTCGGCCTCCCTCCAAAAGCAGAGAACAAGGATCTGCAGAGAGCACGCAGCGCTGGTGGATGATTCAGTGTCGCTGGAGGACATTTCAGCGGGGAAGATGCCTGCTGTCAGCCAGCGTTTCAAACTAGACCTCTTACTCACTGTGTCACCCTGCTGCCAACATGAAAACAGATATGACACACATCTATAAAACCAGCCCTGCTGTTTATTCTGTAAACAGAGACTTCATATTTTATATCCGGAAGTTAAAGGATCGAAAGTCATCAGGCTGTCAGAAAAAGTTTATATAAGTAACAGATA
This sequence comes from Serranus cabrilla, assembly GCA_903364295.1. Taxonomy (NCBI): domain Eukaryota; kingdom Metazoa; phylum Chordata; class Actinopteri; order Perciformes; family Serranidae; genus Serranus; species Serranus cabrilla. The sequence continues at coordinate 354,018 of CAFUXE010000057.1, read as the reverse complement.
TAGCAGCCGGAGTGAGTCTTTAGGAAGAAAATCAAAGAAGAAAAACACCCAATATGTCCTGAAAAGATCTCTTACAAATACCAAACAGTGAAATGACGCCACGACAAGTTAAAGTCCTGCATTCAAAACTTACTGTAAGTAAAAGTACTCATCATGCAGATTGTTTTTTATATTACAAATACATTATTAGATTATTATTTTTCATGCATTTACGTACAGAATCATTTTGTAAAGATAGGGCTCATTTTAACGACTTGCTATACTGTTATGTGGTTTAATATAATTATCATTATATATTTAATTTGAAAAATGTCCAAACACTTTGAATTGATCATGTTTTTCATGTTTCATCTCAACCTGAAAAGTAACTAAAGCTGTCAGCTAAATGTAATACAATAAAAAGTAAAATATCTGCCTCAAAATGTAGTGAAGTGGAAGTATAAAGTTACATAAAATGGAAATACTCAAATAAAAGTACTTTTTTAACTAAGACTCGGACTGAAGAGGACGTAGAACGAGTGTTTAGTTTTAGCTAATTCTGGTTTTTCGTAGCTCCTGGTTCATTTTATGGCTTTTGCTAACAGCCTGCGACTGTCCAAAGAAAGAATCAATATCATAAAAATTAATGAAATCTGATCTCAGAGATCTGATTCCACCTTTTGCCATTTCTGCAGCCTGTGAGCTTTTTTATTGAGTTGCTTCTTCGCTAAAATGCTCTCTGGGAAGCTCTTATTGTGAAAGAACACAGTGAGATGCTGTTGATGGTTTAGATCACGGAGCCTCCCTGATATTATTTTATTAGCTTCATATAAGCGAGCCTTCATTTTGCAGGGAGAACGGTCCCGCTGGCAGATAGGGAATCCATCTAAACGCTCGTAATGTCATTATTCCACAGCCACTACAGTGTGCAATCAACATTTACCTCCTAATGACACAATAAAACTTGTATATTGCCACTTTAAACGCTCATTAAACCTGCAAAAATCTATTCCAAAGGAAGAATCTTTCTAAAAAATATATAATAAGATACATTAGTATAAAACATTACGGAGAAAAAATCCTCCAGCGGGACACTTCTTTGTCTTTTTACCAGTTCAATTTATCAAGAAAACCCGTCAGTAAACTGTCCGAAAAGAGAACAAAACGAGAATCTTTGAGAGTGGAAACACAAAACCAGTCTTCTGATTTAGTTTTAGAGTGTATAAGCAATTAATAAAACTTTTATAAAGAGTGTTTAAGCTTTAAAATAACGTTAAAGACCAAAAAATGTCCTCACTGTGCTGGTTAAAAACGTGTTCAGGCTCACTATGATGGAAGTTTATATATATATATATATACATACACACACACACACAGGAGATCAGTGCAGTGCAGGAACACTGTGCAGTGGGCGATAATAGATTACAGCAGTGTGCACAGGTGTGTGTGAGCCTGAGTGTGTGTGCATGTGTGGCTGTCTGTGTTTGCAGATAACAACCTGCCGGCCATCTGTGGCTCTTCCTCCTGCCGCTCGGCTGATCCAAATCACACTATTTCAGCGCCGCGGCGGCAGCAGGCAGAGAGAACACATAAGTCAGCATGGCAGGCTTTTAACTCAGAGGAGCTCGACATCATCCTCTGCTGACGAACACAAGGTCTCTCAAGGACACTCGGGCCCCGAAACAGCACACTCCACTAAATAAAGGAGGTCAGAGGATTTACAAGTTTGCCAATACTCCTGATTTCCCCAGATTCGGACTTTTTGTCCTGCAGCTACCTGGTAATTCTCTAATTTTCCATCTTGAATAACACACACATCTTCTTTTTTTACCCACAAGTTAGATTTGTGTTTCCCTATTGGGAAGGAGACAGGTGCAAGGAAAATAAAATGCTCCAGGAGATTCTCCTTTTTTTCACCTCTGGGAGAGCAGGGAATGGTAACTGCATGATGTAATTTCGGATTGACAAGTGAAGAGACAGAAAACTGAGGTGAATTACACAAATACTGGAGAGAAATGGGGGTTTACACACAGTACATCAGAGTCTTTCTTACTGTGCGCAGAAGATTTAAGGTGCATATTTAGCTTAGGACACATCTAATTTAATGTCACATTCTCTGGGATAAATATGTCTTCAGCTCCAACAACAATCACAAAACTCTCTGTTAGGAATCTTGGACTTAAGTCACAAAAATAAGCAACACAAGCCAGAATAAATGTTGGCATGTTTAAGGTTAAAAATCTACACAAAATATGTTGAATATAAACTTTTGAATACTGAAAATATGAAAAACCTTTAGTTAAGATTAGGCAACAAAACTTGTTGAAGGTTTGGTAAAAATAACAACATTAGGCTTCAAAAAACGTTGGTTAAGGTCGTCGAAATGACATTTTTTGGCTTTAAGAAAACATGTATTCCACAAATAGTTTTCAACAATCTGACATAAAATCATAACTCTGAAACACTTCCAACAACAGGATGAGAACACAAGTCTCCCGCCCACTTTACGATAAATATGTGGCGCTATAAACGTCACAGACAGAAAACGCTGCTCCTGAATGTATCCAGACACAGTTTGTACAATGCCTTCATTTCTTCTTCAGTTTGCAGGCTGCAAAAAGCTCCACATGGCTCATCAAAACCCTCAGAAGGACGAGAAATCAGAGTCGGTTCAAGGCTGCTAAGGGATAAATCCTCTGATCAGACAATGGGGGAAAATTCTGAATTCTGGTGCTTTTGCGTTCTGAGATTACAACTGGAGGCATTCAAGGTGCTCCTGCAGAAATGCAAAGTGCTCCGCAGCACAAAAGCGGCGAGCAAAACGCTCCACTCTCCTTGAAAACGATTACCGAGCTGCGAACGTGCACTTTGTGTAATCAGGTCGTGCTCCGGCTTCCTGGAATACTTAACCTGAAGACGTTCAGGTCCTGATTTGAAAGAGATGCTGTGTATAAATGGGGTCAGACAGGGATGAGCAGATCCTATTACAGACCATCATAGTGCTCAATATTCACAGGCAAAACCCTAAAGGTATGAAAACCAGCATATTAAAAACAACATATCTGCCTCTAAACTGGATGAGAAGAGCTTCTTTATGAGTTTTCCTGTCTGCTATCATGTGATGCTGCTCCAGGACTTTGGTTTTGTTGCATAAATGATCTGACAACCCACTTGGAGTTTATGCTACAGATTGAATTTGCACCTGCTTGAGGAAAAAAGACTCAATAAAAGACATAAAAAAGCAGTGTTAGGTTAGGAAGAGTGAAGGCCATCAGCTGAGCCTGCACAAAAAGACTGTTTTTCTGCACCCTTATCTTGAACAAAATATATTTTAGCAAATAAAACTGGAAACAACATCATTCTTTTCCATAGCCGCAGTACTTCTGAGAACAAATGCATGGAAAGTGAATAATCTGGGACCTTTAAAGGGCTCAGAGCCAGCAGGTCTGAGGCCGACTGTAAATAGAGTTGATGCTGCTGGACGGAGGGCGTTTGGCTGCAGTCCACAAGAGCAGAAATAAATGACTGTGCTGAGATGGAGGCAGCGTCATCCATAAAACATCGGCCCGCTGCCGGCCCGTCGTGCTGTTGTAATGACAATGACATTGTCATTTCTCATTTTTTACATAATTCCAGTGATGGACACGGCAAACAGTAAGTGAAAGTCACAGAACGGAGATTGAGTCCTTATCTGCAACAAATTCTAATTTCGTCTCAATGAGACGTGCTGCTGAAATCATGCAGTGAAAGTGGGGCGGTGTGGCGGGGTCCGCCAACAAATCACAGCAATCCAAAGTGTAATCACAGACTTGTGGATGTGGAGTATCATTTTAGAAACTCAAAACAAATGATCATTTTCTCCAATAAGGATGAGGGCGCGGCGGGGAGGACTCGGCCGTCCTCCTGCTCCAAACAAAGCCGAGCTATTAGCCTCCAACGCCGGACGGCTGAGCAGGAAAAACATATCTAATCCCCGTCCATTTCTGCAGAGGAACACGAGAGCCCGAGGGGGTTTCACAGGCTCAAAGTGTTCTCTCCCCAAGACAGTAATTGAAAGCCGAGGGTCCTGCTTCCTATTCAGGCCGCTCGGCTCGGAGAGTCCATCCATCAGAGGATCATTAAGGGCCTGATTAGTCCCCCGCTTTAGAGCCCAGTAATCCAACTTTCAGGAAGCCTATTGTCCCCGACACAGCCTGGCACTGACGGCCTGGATGGTGGGCTGGAAGTACAAAGAGTGCCACGCTCTGAAAACTAAGGATTCATTGGCTCGGGTTTGTTAGAGTCCAGGCGGATCCTATAATCACTCCGGGTTTATTTTGGAGCTTTGTTGAAGTCTGGGTTCATGGAGTCTTCATTCAGCTTTAAGCAGACTTTTTTTTTTTTATTGCCTTGATCTTATTTTCTTCTCCTTTTCTTTGCTCATGCCACTTTCCCAGTTTTGTGATCCGTGAGTTTGCAGAAGTGTCTTCCTCAGCAGGACCGCGCAGCAGCAGGAGGTCTGAACTGCAATTTCAACTTGAATATCCGGAAATCCTGTGCAGTGACATCAGTAAACTGCAACACAGCGTGTGCATGTTTACCACACACAGCTGCTCCCTGATGCAATATATGAAAAGAGCGAAAACACAAGGGGGGATGGAGACGTAACTCTCTGCAGTAAGCAGAGGGCTCTCTTGCAGCTGTTTGGAGGCACTTTTAGAATTCATTTGAAGGTTTTAATGTGCTGCTTCTTGTTTTAAATCACCCAGGAACAGAATTTATTCTCCCCGAAAACCAGAGAAGAGTATTTTGGCTATTATTTTCACAGTGAAGTCTTGTGCAGCTGTGAAATGCAATTGTTGTTTTGAAGGTTCTATGTAATCAATGTACATGTATTAATCACTTTGTATTGTCAGTGTGTGAGCTTAAAAACTGAGACTTTCTGCAACTTTCTCCGTTAACTACAATGGATTTGGGAATGTTGTGCTCCTGAGAACTTTGTCTCTCTAATAGCTTGAAAATAACTCACTTGCGAGCCTTTTTAGTTTCATTCTACAGAACTGCTTTTCGTCTATTTCGAGTTTTCAGCTATTTGGGGCTGCGGTAAAACATGTTATCTTGCTTTTATGACTTATATTATTCCAACTATATTGTTACTGTTTGAATATCAAGAAGCTGCAAAATCACAGTGGACGGAAGGCAGATTTATCAGAAAAAAATCATAAACGCAAATCAATCGGTAGAAGCAATATACACAAAAAATATGGTAAAAAAATGATAAAAAAGGAGACTAACACGTAAAAGGAAGTCTTAAAGATTCTTTAGCTACCCAGCATGGATCTGGTGTTGTTTGTTTGGACGTTAGCTGCCAGTTAGAATCATGGACCAACAAGATGATACATGAACATGATCGTGAGATGATGGAGTTCAACAGGCGCTCACGCAGACAAGAAGCTGACTGCAGGTCACTTAACGGCCACCGTATCGTTAATAACTAGAAAAGTGCTGTTGCCAAGGCAACAGGGTCAGTTACACAACACCAAACTGCACTTGAAGGATTATATTGAAAGCATGTATTTTGGGACACTGGCATTGAAATATTTCATCCACTCGATCGCGGAAGTTAGTGAAGGCAATAGGGTCACTGACGCATTAATAGAAATTCACAATATAAATTCCAGATGGTGTTCAGGATCACCGATCACCACCAAAATCTAACCACCTGTTCCTCGTCCCAACACACACGATGTTTGAAATTCATCCAAATCCGAGTAGAATGTTTTGAGTTATTTTGTACACAAACAGACAAACAAACGCAGGCTTTTCTGAATATTCCACATAGAATAACTTTGACTTTCTTCTTCTTGTGTCGTGCTGGGAGACATCAGGGTTCTCCTCTCCCTACGTTGCTCACTGATCTATTCTACGGTGATCTACCTGTGTGGATCAAGTGGGAGGCAACAAAGAGGAAGCAGGGACGCTGCTGGGACGCGTCCAGAAACGCCTCCCACATAAATCAAGGGCATTCTCCCCCCGCGCTCCATCACGCTGTCCATCCTGCTCCGTCTAATGCACGACAGAATGCAGCATCAGGACATTTTACAGTAAATGGATACTGCTGTGTGTGTGTGTGTGTGTGTGTGTGGGCTGTTATTGATTTACAGAAGGGGAAAAGCAGAGGAGTTGAGCCTGAAGCGCACCATCTGTATGCAGCCAGACAAACAAAGCTGCCCTCCAAAATCAAACTGTAGTGAGGAAATATATCAGTGAAAAGTTTCTCTGCTGCCAGGACGAAAGTAAAACTGGCACACAATGAGGTGGGAAGCTGTTTAGTTTCATATCAATGTTCTTCTATTTCAGTGAAACCAAAGTTAAACCCACGTGAAGTTACTACTTCTGATTTCAGACGGGAAGCAGGAAAATGTGTATTTGGAGTCAGTGTGTAGGTCAGATACAGTGTGTGTGTGTGTGTGTGTTAATCACGCTCACAAGCCGGAAATGTAAACTACAAAGGAAACGAGTCAGAGTGCAAAAATAGTGAATGAATAAATAAATAAGGAGCTGGAAGTCAGGTAGATAATCAAAACTAAACTGAGCTCTCTCTCTGGTTTGTAAGGTTTTGTTAATGATCTTTAATGTCCTTTTTTAATTTGCTGAGAAAATGATTTTACAAGACAGACAAACTAGCCTTAAAACTCCAAATGTTTCCTCATCATATCAGTGACTCATTCACAGTGTGATGCTCGTCTGTTTAGACATCTTTAAAACTGGGAGATTCTGTGTGTGTGCTCATGTTCGGCATCCGAGTGAGCTGCCAAATCAGTCTCCTGCCAAACCCAGCCTCACCCTCTGCCTCACCCTCTATCTCCCTCTCCCTCTCCCTCGCTCATCTCCCGGTCACGCAGGCCGGCCGGCGTTCTGTTGCCAGATGATTGCGTCCTTGTCATAAAAACCCTGAGCAGCAGCGATGACAGAGGAGGGATGACGGCTGACCTGCTCTTACTGTTGCAGCGCTTCAATAACATGGAGGAGGATCAGCCGACTGATCTCAGGGCTGAAGGCAGCAGAGCACAATGTGTGGACATGTCAGGCCCAATCACTGTGATTCATGCTACAGTCGAGGCAATTAAGGGAGTTTAGTGGAATACAGTGGATGTCAGGAATGTTTGGACAGCAAGTCAGAGGATAAATATGTCAGTCAGCTCTGCAGAAAAGTCAAAACAATAAGATTATTTTTTAAAAATCCAATATTATCCACTTCTACCCATGAAAAACGCTTTTAAAGATCAGTTTGTCAGCTGATAAATGCTAAAGTTGAGGCGATTAAAGGAGTTAGAAAGAATAAGTGGATGTTTGAGATGTTTAAACAGCAAGTACGAGGATAAATAATGTCAATAAAAACAATAAGATAATAATAATAATCTTAAAGATCAGTTTTTCAGCTGGTTAATGCTAAAGTAGACATAATTTAAGCAGTTTAAATGTTTACAGTGGATGTCAGAATCAAGTCACAGCATTAATATGTCAGTCAACTCTGCAGAAAAGTCAAAACAATAAGATTATTTTTTAAAAAGATCCAATACTATCCACTTCTACCCATGAAAAACCCTTTTAAAGATCAGTTTGTCAGCTGATTAATGCTAAAGTAGACGTAATTAAAGGAGTTTAAAAGAATAAGTGGATGTTTGAGATGTTTAAACAGCAAGTCAGAGGATAAATATGTCAGTCAACTCTGCAGAAAAGTCAAAACAATAAGATTATTTTTTAAAAATCCAATATTATCCACTTCTTCAAACTTGGACACGTTAGACAGTAAGTCAGGAGGATAAATATGTCACTCAACTGTGCAGCAAAGATTTTTAAAGATTGGATGTTATCCACTTCTTAAAACTTCTACTTCTTCAACTTTTTCTGCTTTCCAGCTGAGATATAAATGCAGACAGCTTGAATTGGATATTTCAGCTGCACTGAGTAACATTGTTCTCTTCCTAAATGTTAAACGTCTGGAGGAAACATACAGAAATCAGTCCTGGAGTTTGTTTTTAATTAATCAAACACGTACAAGGCCTTGGCATTTATTCGATTTTAAACGGATTGTTTTTCACTTCTGCACAGGAAGGTGTTTCAACTAAGTGACGTTTAAAATGGATGAAAATGCCAAAAAATCTGATTATGCCGTCCCAAAAAATCATTTACAATTTACAGTGAAGCTGTTAGACGTAATGAAAGCAGTCGGTGGTTATGGATCAGCAGCATGTTCCTGCACAGCCAAATGATTTCTGTGTGGATTCGTAGTCTCACTTTTTAACTCCTTCTTTGTGAACTTCTGCACTTTGGCTCATCCCCGAAGATGATCTGCTGCAGGAAAATCAATCCTGTTTCTCCCTTTGCTTCCTGTCTGTTGGTGAAGACACGCTGGAGCTTTGAGCTGCAACACACTCATTTGGCTCAGCTGTGTAATATCCAGGAAAGAAGTTCATCCAGTATTAATAATGGATCGATGCAGGTCTTTCTGCCTCTGCAGAGATGTTTGAAGTGAGCCAGTGAGCAGCAGGACGAGTCTAAATTAAACACCAGAGAGCCCTTAAAAATGTTGTTTAAGTTAATTTGTTGTTGCTTTTACCACAAATTCAGACTTTAAACATGTTTTGAAGTTAAGTTAAGAGTCTTTCTTGTGTAGTGAGCAACTAATTTACAATCACAGACTCTGTTTTGAAGCCTGCAGTTTGGCATTTTGGACGTCTGCCTCTTGTTTTGTTTTTTTGAGCCAGAAGTTACAATATTTGAACAACAGGGTGGAGTCAGGCGGAGGACACTAACACAGTTTGCACTAGCTAGCTATCTTGGTTAGAAAGGAGCATCTATAACTACATTAACATATTAAATAGGTTGTTTATAGGGCTCCAGAGAAATTAGTTCTTAAGCCAAGAAGTAAGTTAGCATGTTAGCATGTTAGCGCCCTGCGGTTGTGGGTTAGATGCCTGAAATAAGGTCTGAAGAGGTGTTAGCATTTTGTTGTATGACATGAAAACACATGAAAACACATCATAAAAGTGGTGTGCATTTGTGAAGATTATCCTGCTGAACAAAACGTGTTTGCCACAGAGTTTATTTTCTGCAATGATCCAAAATGCAAAGCAAAAATCTAAAAAGCGAATTCTCAATAGACCCCACGGGGATGCTAACATCTGGGTTGGCCTACAAAAATGTCTCTCAAGTTCCTTTCTGTACAACTGAACGCTGAACAAGACACAAGACGAACAGCCAAAAACAAGTTAAGAGTGAATTTAAATAAACACAGTGACATAGTTACACAATGCTACTCCTGTTGTACCGTCATGTCAATCATGAGGTAGCCACGCCCGAAATCAAACCCGGCTTTATCATCTATTTGACTCAAAATAGAACCATAACTGACATAATGAACATGAAGCTGTATTTAAAAAGACTTAAAATTAATGACTGAAACCATAAACTCATGTGGAAAATGCTTACTGAGGTAATAAATTAAATGAAAAGTAGGGTAATTTTCTCATAGACTCCTATACAAGTGGAGTTTTTGTGTGTGTGCAATCAGAGGAGTCGCCCCCTGCTGGCCTTTAGAAAGAATGCAGGTTTAGAGGAATCTATTCAGTATTTCTGCAGATCAGATCAGATCAGATCAGACTTCTACAGCAGCTCTGAGCCTGTAATCTCCCATCATGCACCTCTGTGCGTCCTACCTTCTGACTGATGTGGACCTGCAGGAGAATATTCCTGTAGCTGTGTCCGTCGTTGACCTGCAGCACCATCCCGTCCTGCGTCCCCTCCGAGCCGTCGTGGACGTACTGGATCTGCTCCCGTGTCAGCTCCTCCAGCTTGAAGCGGCTGAGCGCCCGCTCGGCGTGGACGTGGGTCAGCCGGCCGTGGCGCGGCGGTTCGAGGACCATGACCAGGACGTCGGCCGGGTTGTCGGGGTCATCGACCTGCAGGACCGACTTGGTGATGGCTGCCAGGGCGCCGCGGCCCTCCACGGGGAGGGGAGCGAGAGTCACGACCCTCGGAGGCTGAATATGATGAAAAAAAAGGAGTTTAGGAGCAAGAACATACTTTAAACAACACCTTGTTATCACAGTAAAAGCAAAGTTTAATTGTGAAACTTTTAAAGTCGGAAAGAGGACAAATTGTCAGATGATGAATTTCCTCCCGGAGGGTTTGGGGCGTGAGGGGGCCACGGCTTCCTGCCGCCGGGGGAGAAGAAGAAGATGAAGGTGAGGTTAAGCAGGGCAGCTCATTAAGCTGCTCTCAGCCGCACCTGAAGCCTCGCCGCGGCGGGAAACTTCATATCGCTAACAAAGTCATTTCAGGAGCAGCGGAGAGAGCGGGAGGCCTCCTGTAGAGAGCAAGGGTACGACCTTATCCCGAGCTCACCGTGTGTGTGTGTAAGGAGGATATTAAGGATTAGGAGTGGAGAGCGTGGTGAGGTTCAAAGGAAGTTTTCTTTACGAGATTGCCAAAAATACACCGTTTGTCGCATAAAGAAACTATAAAAACCAGCATTTTTGTCTGAATTTGGACTTTCTGACAATCCTTGAATGGAAAGTTTGCATGAGAAAAGTAACTAAAACAAACAAAGCTTAATATCATTCTACATGTCTCCTTTTAACTGCAAATATTCACTGATTATCTGTTTACACAGAGCAGAGAGGAGAGGTCAGGAAAATGCGAATAGTGTGCTTGACTTTAAGAAGTGCAGAGCGTGGATTTTTCCTCAAGATTTGCATGAGAAAAGCTCAATAGAAAAACCAAAATGTGATAAAACTTTTGAAAATGTGCATAAAAATGTTTAGTCTGTTTACTGATTGATTATCCTGCAGCAACACATCACACTGCCATCTTCTGACCAAAGCACGTTACTGCAGCTTTGTTTATTTGCTCTGAAGCAGATGATGGAAACATTTTCTTTAATGCAACAATTTTAAAATGTCTCTTCAAAATTTGAGGATAAACGTGCATTTGCATTTTCTGCACGTGTGTCTGTTTGAATATCTGCCACAAATAAACAACTACAAAGAAAGATAAAACTGGAAGGCGTGAGGCCAGAGGAACGGCGTTGATGCAGGTTATTTTAATAAGACTCTGGCAGCGGTGCAGGTGGAGGGGCGCCGGCTGTCCCTGCGTGGACGCCACTCTGCTCGGCCCTGTATCAGGCGGCGAGCTCGGAGCGGCTCAGCAGGGCTCAGGTCCAATTTGCTGCCCTCGCCGGCTGCTGGCGGCGCTCCAGCTCTCTGCCATTACAGCAGCAGCTTAAGCGAAGGGAGGACGTATGAAACAAGCCGACGCCAGAGAGAAACTCAAACGCTCCCTCCGTGTGTCTTGTGACCTCTGGCTGAAACTGCAGGACACGGAGCTGAAGCACGGCTTAAACACACACAGGGTTGTTATCCGTCGCCCCGGTGCCCTTTGTGTTCTGTTGGGGGCCGTTTGGTGGCAAATTTCTAGACGTCTGAGGATTTATCTCCCAGAGACAGGCGACCGGGCCCTCGGGCGCCCACCTAAATCCTGTTTCATCACTTTTGCAATTCGTAGGAGGGAAAACAAAAGGTTCTGGATGTGCTGGCGGGGGCTGAAAGTGGGTGTGTGTGTGTGCTTTTAAATCGTGCTAAGACATGCCTGCTCACTAAAGGCAAACCGGAGAAATCTCTCCCCCGAGGCAGACGAAAACAAACACAAACACAGGCAGCGCTCAGGTGGGAGGGCTAACCTCTTATCCTCACCTCACAGGTGAGCGAGAGGTGAGGTTCACGGTTGGGGAACGCTGTCGTCACCCACGGCGCCGTGGGGCTCTGCAGCACTTCAACACCATGGAAAAAGACTTTTCTGTGCTGCTAGTTTTTTTTTCTTCCAGTTTGCTCTTTATTCTGTTGTGTTTTCCGTGCTGGATGGGATTCAGAGGCACGACGGGCAGAGGGGAAGTGTCTCCCCAGTCGACTCCATCCCCGTCTGCCTGTGAGCTTCTCAGTTTGAAACAATGCCTTTTATCTGCAGCCGTCCTCTCATGTTTTCATGTCGAGCAGTTACAGCGACGGGCCGAAGCAAAGCACTGAAATATAATCATGATGCACTAAACTACCATCCAACCCTCTGAACCCCAGGCAGCTGAAGGGAGTTTTTTTTGTTGTTTTTAACATATATATATGTATATATATAATCTATAAGTCCTGCAGCTCTGTGGAATCAGCACAATCATGGCTACAAGTGGGAACAGTGGGAGCGCATTTATAATGAATAATTTTTAAAAAAGACAAAAAATGCAAGTAGATTATGACTGATAAATGAAAAAATTTTGAATAAAATAAAATGTATTAATAAAACTATTTCCAAGTGCCCACAAGTGGCATAAATATTAGAAAAAAAGATTGGGTCTCCACATATTCTACATATTTTCAGTGTTGTCCTGTTTGCAGCCTCTCCTGACCTCTCCTCTGGGCTCTGTGTAAACAGCTTCTCCTGTCCTCTCCTCTGGGCTCTGTGTAAACAGAATCAATCCTGGTTCACAGAGTCTCTGAGGAGCAGAATTTAATGTTTCTAACAGGATCTGGTTTGATTTTAAAGGACACATGAAGAAGAAAGAGACTCTGACACTAACAGACACATTTTAAGATTCTTTTGGTCACTTTTTCTAACGGAAATGTTCATAACTCATGATCCGTTCAAGGACTGTTGGAAAGTTCAAACTACAGTTTGTTATTACAATAAACGGTGTATCTTTGGCAAATCTTTAAAGAAAACATGTTTTACTGGGTTCAGAGAATTAAATACATGTTCAATCTTCTTTTCCCATAAGAATAAAGTGATTCTGACAGAAATACGACAATTTTAATCTTTGTTTTGATCACTTTTTCTCACAGAAACTTTCACAACCTGTGATCCATTCAAGGACTGTTGGAAAGTTGGGTGTATTTTCGGTGATTTTCTCAAGAGAAAAGATACGTTTCATTCCCGTCGGTGGGGCTTCAGGCGGATAAACTTCTAGACATCATTCTGAACTATATCAACAACAAATAAAACCCAGATAGAAGGTGCTGCGGTATTGATTGACAGCTAAAAAAAAGAAATCCACAGCAAAGAGAGTAAAGATATCACCAGAGCAAAGCAGAAAGTCTGAAAGGTTACCGCTTTAAGATGAAAATACAGGCTACACACAGTGTGTGTGTGTGTGTGTGTGTGTGAGACCACCTCTGTAGAAATGCCATTAGCAGAAACCGAACTCTTAGAAACTTTTTTTTTCTGCTCTTGTCTGAAGAGGGAAAGGCTATCTGCAGCTCAGATCTTTCATTCCTGAGGCTATTACACTGTGAGGTGCCCGCTGGCTGCAGATCTGATGGGGATTTCAATCAACCAGTTCTCTCTTTTTTCAGCCTTATTCATACGAGGAGGGCTGCATGAGCTCTAATGCCGCTTTTTCTCCTCAATTTACAGTTTTAGGGAGAGTATGAAATGTTTGTGTGCATGCCTGAGCTCATTCCTGTCACCCTGATGAAATGACTGAGGCTTCAATGGTTTCTTTCAAAACAAACCTTGACATTTCCTGTTCAGAAATACAAGTGTACAAATATCTCTTTATGAAGGAGAGGCAAGGTGAACTTGAGGGAATATGTGTTTGTAGCTGGAGTGTAAATGGAAACAGCGCTGAGTTACGTCAGCGTCTGTGATGCTCTGTGATGTGGAGTGAAAGCAGGAATCACATGAGACTCTGTGGCTGCGTTTTCCTGCTCTAACGGAGTTCAAAAGTGGAAAAGAAAACCAGCATGATGGTTTAATGTTTGCTGTCAGAGACGTCTGTAAACTGAACGGACCGGGAGACGACGGAGACGAAGCCGTCCAGTTAAAGTCTCATGTGGGAGAATCCATCAGTTCTTCATAGTGTAACTGAAGGTAAAACAGGCTGGAAATAACTTGTGTTTCTTCCTGATCTGCAGCTTTAATAATTAAGGTTTCATTTACTTAAGGTAACTTGGTGAAAGTTAGGAAAGCGACGTGGAAATGGTTCAAAGAGGGGAATATTAACATGTTTTTCTGATTGAAAATAGTTTATTATTACACCTGTTAGTCTAAAAATATCAACTATATTTCAACATAAAAACTTGATTTGTTTTCGAGGAAGTTTTGAAAGTGTCCCACTGAATCAAAGTAGTTCTATTGCCTTTTCACAGACCTGTGGAGAGAGTTCAATCCGGCCATTACTGCTGCTGCACAGTGACACTTTGAGGTCTTGTGTTAAATAGGACAAATACTGTTTGACTGGTTATTACTATAACTGTAAAAACAGATCTTGCATCTCAAGTTTGCACTTGAATTTGGTAGTTTGGAGACATTTTCTTTTCTGGTTTATTGGTGTAAGTGTAAGAGAAACGCTGCAGCCTGGATTCTGGTTGTCTGTTTGTCAGCAGGATTACAGAAAATCTACTGATGCAGCATGGGCCAAAGAAAACCCACTTTATTCTGGAGCGGATCCAAATCATGGGGCGGATCCAGTTTTATTATGATTGCTTCTAGTTTATTTCTATTTTATGGCCTTTAATGTTCCTACATCTGTAGTTGGGCCTGTTTTTATGTTGGTTTACTTCATTATCTTGTGACAATCTGTTCTTGAAAGGTGCTTTATAAATAAATGTGTTTACTTACTGGCTCTTTTATTCTATATCATGATAAATAACCTGCACATGCTGCATGAAAAAGGACACGTTCCTGCACTGGAACTTAAATATGATGCATGTTTTCTGTGAGGGGCTGAGTTTTGTGCTTGAGTTCTTCCTCTTTCCTTATCAGCTGCTTCTGCTAATACTGAGTGAGGAAGTTGAGCTAATCAGCTGATGGTGTAATTGAGCAGCGCCCCCACAAACACTGAAGCTCCTCAGTCACCATCTGCAGCAGCAGCAGCAGCTCTCAGTTCCTCTCATTTAATAAAACAGTCACGCTCGGCACTGAAGTTCTGTCACTGAAGAGACCTTGAAGAATTAAACATGTTGTCTAAACACCGACAGGATTCAGGAGCCTCATTGTCACCTGCACTGAATATTCATTTTTTCATCTATTTTCCTTTATTAATTCCACTTAGCTGCATTTTGAAACAGGACATTTTGTTTGGGAGTCTGTGTCTATCCTGACAAATTTAGTTTTTCATAATTAATAAAAATGAAACATCTTCTGCTCAGGTAATTACATCGTTACTTCAATTTGCTGCACACGTGCTTCTGTTTATCAGCCACCTGTCACTCTGTCCCTGATGTACGGGAGTCTATCACACACACACACACACACACAC
>CAFUXE010000057.1:309257-319720 GCA_903364295.1 Serranus cabrilla | reverse complement strand
CCTGCATAATAATCATCTGCACCAAAAAAAAAAAGATGGAAACTTCAGATTTCTGTGTGATGTGAAGCCTGAAACTGACAGCAGAGCAGAGAGACGTCACCTGAATGAAGCTCTTATTGTCTGTTTGTGAGCATGTTTATTCTGAGTGCATATGGATCTACAAGTCCCATCTCTCCTGCTTTGTTATATCTGTGTGTGTGTGTGTGTGTGTGTGTGAGCTAAATGAGGCTCCACAGGTTCGGCCCGGAGCTTTCTGTCCTCACTCTGCATGTGAATGTGTGTTCAGACTCTCAGCAGCTGCAGTGAGACGACGACGAAGACGATGAGGAAGATGAGAATGATGAGAATGATGAGGGTGTGAACGGGGAGGAGGGTAGTGATGATGATAATCATGATGAGTCAGATAATGATGATAATGCTGATTAGATTGGGGAGGATGAGAGTCTTTAAATCATTTATTTTGCACTAATGACGCACTTACTGTACGTTATTACACGACTGCTGTCACGTTTAAAAGAAATCGAGTTTGAACGAATCTAAAAAGAAACATTAACAGTCAAATATTGTATTTAACATTTTTTTTTAAAACATTTTTGAACTTCATGTCTGTCACTTTAAGTCTCAAAGCGTCAGTATTATTGGTACTGGAGGAAGAACAGTTGGAAAAGCCTCCCTGAACCATGTTTTATACAAAGCCCCAGCAGTAAGTTTCACGTAGAGACATGAAATTTGGTTCACATGTGAATCATGCTGAGACGCACCAAAAAGCCTCTTGGACCCATATCCGAAAACATACAGGAAGTGGGCCATCTTGAATTGAATATGGCTTTTTAGGGTGTTTTTCACCTCTCCTGAGCGCCTGCAACGCTTGCTGCTTTAATTATTATTATAATTTGACACAAGCTATTAATTTAAATGTATAATAAAAGACCAGAGAATTACTTTTGTTACTTTTTTATGCAATAAAATTAATGAGTAAAAATGCATTGTTTTAGATCAAACCTTATGGTTGCAAAAATCCATACTTTTTGTTTGCAAATTATGAAACTTCAGCCTGCTGTTATAAGCTGAATCTTGTGGGCGGGGCTTACGCTGAACAATGCAAAACCCTTAGTTAGTTAGTTTAGTTTTGAAGTCAATGTCAAACTTTTGGATTTGTAAAGGAAAGTTTTTGATCTGCAGAGGCACATATTTAATTAAAAACTTATTTAACTTCCACTCAAACTATTTTTTTTTATTGCAGAGTCGTGATTAAATCTCTAATTTTTGATTACAGAGTGGAAAGTTTTAATCTCAAACCTTTTCTGTTTGATTGCAAAATACTGATGAGGAGGAAGATCATCATGAGAATGTGGAGGTTAAAGAACATATGAATTAGAATAAAGTAATAATAATAATAATAATAATGGCTATTATGATGCTAAATTGAAACTCTGGTCTTTTTGCACCATGAATCCTTCTGTCCTTTCTCTTCTGCACACAGAATAACTGTTTAAACTGTAACACAGGTTTCCTCAAACACAGCAACGCCTCCAAATCCCCAAATATCTGCCGACTCGTTGTTTTGAATCTCCCCACAGTTTGCAGCGGAGCGTTAAAGCATCGAGAGTGAGCTGGGAGGAAATTTGGGGATTTGGGTTTTTTCTTTGGGGCTTTGTAGGAGAATCAGGGAGTGTATCTGTGAGTATGTACTTTACAACCTGAGGAGATTTATCACACAGAAGGAAAAAGCTCTGACAGAGTGGAGACTTATTCATAAAGCAGAATTTGGATTTTATCTTTGACAGGTAAAAAAAAAAAACTCCTGGCAGGTCAATAAGACGACCCCGATCTTAAAGATCTTTGAGTGATGAATAAAACATGAAAGCAGGAGTTTTCTGACAGCTGCCACATCCAGGACAGCTACAGGCTGACCTTTGACCTTGCTGTGTGCAGGGGAGCGGCGGTGCTTACCGATGCAGGCCCCGTGCCAGCCGTAGTGTCCCTGAGGACAGTGGGGGACGCAGTGGTCGCCCAGCAGCCAGGTCCTCGGCTCACGGCACCACAGACAGACGCTGCCGACGGACGTCTGCAGGTCGGCGGCGCAGCGCTGACAGTCGGAGCTGCAGCCTGCAGGACGGACACAGAGAGGAGACGTATCAGTTAAACATCAGTACACTGGTTTCTGAAATGACATGCTTTCTGGGATGTGAAACAATGCAAAAACTGGACACTAAGGAAAGAATAATTTCTACATTTCATGTTCGATTTGTTTGACTGTTTCTGTTTGTTCCTCAGTGCTTTGTCCAACAACATCTCCAGGGTCCAGGTTGTGTGTCTGCACCACACATTACAACACTTGTGTACGTATGCAGCTCGCATTTTGGGTCACTTTCTAAATAATAACACACACGTCATTATACATACACGTACGGTTCATGGTTGTAAAAAAAGCTGCAGTTTCTGTGAATTTATGCTACAAAACCACAAAGCTAGGTTAAGGGTAAAACACTTCCTGGTTAGACGTTATGAAAGAGTTTAAACAGGAAACTAGAAAAGCACTCAGAGAGCGCAGACCTCCGCCAAGGCAACAGGGTCACTCCCACAACACCAAACTGCACTTGAAGGATTATATTAAAACATGTATTCTGGGACACTGGCATTGAAATATTTCATCCACTAGATGGCAGCAGTTAGTGAAGGCAATAGGGTCACTGAGGCAATAATATAAATTCACAATATAAAGTCCAGATGGTGTTCCTGATCACCGATCACCACCAAAATCTAACCACCTGTTCTTTGTCTCAATACACATGTTGTCTGAAAATTTCATCCAAATCCGTGCAGAACTTTTTGAGTTATTTTGTACACAGACAGACAAACGCTGGCGATCACATAACCTCCTCCTTGTCCCTTGGCCTTGGCGTCGGTAATAAAAGCTGCAGTTTCTGTGAATTAATGATACAAAACCACTGACCTAGTTTAAGGGCAAAAAGCTTCCTGGTTAGGTGTTAAAAAAGACAGTTTAAATAGTAAATAAATGTAAGTAAATACTTGAAGTGAATAGTAGGGTGACAACCGGAAGTCACGTAAAAAACTTAAGTAATAATTCACCCAATAATTCAGAAAATAAACTACTTATCTCAGCTCTAATCTACTGATATTTGTATCCAGATACACATAACGTGGTAACATGCTAGTTTATTTATTAATGTATTAATTGAAATTAGATTATTTCATTATTACTGTACAGATAAAAGTCAGTACGGATTAAATTGCTATAACAATCTTATTTGGAGCTTTTAGTTTGAAAAACACTGCATTTCAAACAGGGTAACAACATGAAGTTGAACTTTAAACTTTCTTTTTTGTTGCAAGAAGATTTAATGTCAGGGGTTAAAAGTCTAACTCAGTCAAAAATCCTGATCCTCTTCATCTTTTCACAGGATGTGAAGTGTGAAACTGAGGACCAGAGAGTTGATGAATCTTCATTTAGTGATTGTAATATCTGGATAACAAACCACAAAAACCTCTGATCTATATTTACTTCTTCTGAAATCTGTAAACTTTTGAGCGGCTTCAAAGCCCGGGAGTCTTCTGAAAGACGTATAAAAGAAAAGCAAGATGAGCAATTACTAAAGAACAATACACAAAAGAAACGCTTTAATGAGGACGTCTCATCTGCAAACGCTGGGAGTGGGTGTTGAATCGCACTAATTAAACCGAAAAATAATGATTTTTTGGTGATAAATAGAAATTCTGAACTCGTTTCTGTCCGTCTCCTCAAACTGAGATCAAGATATTGTTTGTTTCCTTTATTTGTGATGGAGAGGAGCTTCAATAACGAAGGTATTAACAGTAAAAAATATACAAAAAGTATCAACAATTTACAGTTTAAACATGTAGAAATATAAAAAGTATGAACACTTGAAACAAAAAGTTAAATATCTGGTTCTTTCTGAGATAAAAGCTTCCCACAGGTCAGTATAATATAAACCCACAGGACTGGAGCCGAGATTAGCAGAACAATAAGAACATCTTGTGTCTTATCTGATGGTGTCTGTCTGTCTGTCTGTCTGTGTGTCTGTGTGTCCGTGCTCAGATAACCATCTACAAAGAGCTGCAGAACATCGGGGCTCTGCAGGTGAAGCTGCGCGGCGTGTCGGCCAGGTGACGGTGAGATAAATGAGATAAAGAGGCTGCGGGCGTCGGGAAGCGATTCTCTTTCTTTGGAAAGGATGAAGAAGGAAAACTTGGAGAGATTTCATGCTGAGAGGAGAACAAAATCCAACTTTTCAGGTGATTTTCTCTTTTGGCTCATAACTGAGAAGTTCAATGTTTGATGCTGCAGGTAAAAATAAGTGGAGATGAGTAGGAGGACAATTATATGTTGTTTGAAAGTCTTTTATTACGTCTTTTTTTGGTAATTTTTATGTTTTTTTTGGTCATTTAACATATTTTTTCAGTAATTTTTTAATGATTTTTTTTTGTCTTTAATTACGTCTTTTTTTTGTTGCAATTTTCTTCCTTTTTTGGTCGTTTTATGTATTCTTTTGTTTTTGCTTTTTTTCATTTTGTGAAAAAAAACACTGAAAATATGGATAATATGTAGATATTTGGACACTTTTGGGGTGTTTTTAGACATTTTTGTGTGTTTTTTTCGTTGTCATTCTGCGTCTTTTTTTTGGTAATTTTATGTTGTTGTTTGGTCGTTTTGAGTCTTTTTAGCTCATTTAATCTTCTTTTGGTAACTTTGTGTTATTTTTCACAACATTCATGACACTTGTGGGCACTTTGAAAAATGTTTATACATAAATTCTATTTTATTCCCATTTTTAAAAAATAATTTATCAGAGAAATTCAACTTTTTTTTTTCTGATTTCTGTCATTCGAACCGTGTTATTCTGCACAAAGACGTGTTGGAGTTGTTCATGATTGTGCTGATTCAACAGAGCTGCAGAGAAATACAAGGACACGGTGAGTAAAATGTAAAGAGAGCAAACAAACAAACAAACAAACAAACAAACAAACAAACAAACCCTGAAACTGCTCGTTGTGGTTCAGAGGGTTAAAGAGTTCAGACGTGTATTGAAGGACGAATAAGAAAAAGATTAAACTGTATTTAAAGCTACTGTGTGTGTGTGTGACGGCGCTCATGGGATGAATCAGAGCTGTAAAAGCGTAGCTGCTGTTATATTTACCTCCCTGTTTCCATGGCGGGTTAAATATACTTGTTATACTCTCTGCAGACTCCTCCTATTGTTTCACTCTCTATAAAAAGACGCAGAAGTTTGAAAAGTGTTTAAAGGACGATGCTGACTGTGCTTACAGCAGCAGAGTCTCTTTCCTGTTTACCTTCAGTCTGAGAACCAGAGACATGAATCTGAACGCTGATTCACAGATTTCATGTCTCCTGTAGCTCCTCTCAGTGCTGCTGACCAGTGAGACTGAAAACGGAGAGGATTCAAACGAGAGAAGGTGAGAAAAGGAAAGTAAGAAAGAGCTTTGGGATGGCCTTAATAAAAGGAAGCTCTTAAACGTTCAGCTCTTTCATGACTCGAGCTGAAGATGATGCAAGTTTTGAGGGATCGAGGCAGGAAAGTCCAGCAGAGCTTCAGACAGCAGCTCTCTGTAACAATGGACCCTGAGACGTTTCTCTCTAAAGCATTTTATACGTGTTGGATGGGAAAGTGGTCGGATGCAGCCCGACTTATTTCCTCCGCAGTGTTAACTGGCCTGATAAAACTGGATTTGAACACATTTGTGGACAAAATTTGAGAGAACTGAACCATTCGGGGGCTAAAAAGTCTTTTATTTCAACTTGGAAAACATGGAAATAATTTTTAAAAAGTGCTTTATACTGTATTTTACTAAAACTAACTAACTTTTTATTTAGTACGCTATTTGTGTCTGATTTCATTGTTTGTTAATAACTGTAATTGTGAATTTTCTTGTATTTTTTTGTCCAATTTGGATTTGGTGTGAGATGCTGATGGGACAATGCTGAATGAAATCAATAAAAAGTTAATAAAAAAAAAATCTTGAATCAGAAAAAAACAGAAAAAGAAAATATAAATAAATATTCACAAAAGTAGTGAGCAGATTAAAAGTCTTTGGACCTGCGAGTGGCTGCAGAGTCCATCACTACTTCACTAACAGGTTGATTTAGTTTTACTAAAACATGAGCTGAAAGATCTGTTCGGTTAGATAATTAGGGGATCAAAATATGCTGAATTAGGGGTTAAAAGTTAGGATTAGTTAAATCTGGATGTGGGATTCTTTTCACTGAGAAAACCCATTAAAGTCCGTTTAGTTTCTTGTTTTTTATTGCTTCTCTTACACATTGACTGAGTGAGTTTTCTGTGTTTTAATTGAGCTGTAAAATGTTCTGATGTCTCTTCATGTGTCCCTATATATATTTCTCAGTGTTTGACATTCAGCTGCGGCTGTGATGATTCCAGCTGTTCTCAGGTGAGTCACACTCACCTCAGGTCCAACATGAACACAGTAAAAGACCAAGAAAAAAAAAGCTCTTCCTCTCTTGTCATCTCCCCTTTACACCTTTCATATCACATCACTTTACTACAAAACACGCATCAGCATTCCTGCTGCCAAACACTCTGCAGGCGGAGATAAGACAACTCAGGCGTCAGGGATTATCGACTGAATATAAAACTAAAATGGTATTGATTCGGGTCCTCAGAGTGGCTCTTTATGGCGTAGTTACCATTTTTGAAGCACATAAAAAAGGTGTGCTGGGTTATAAATGCGCGGCACGCAGGCTGGATGATCATATTCTCCTGTGGGCCGGATTTATTCCAGGCATTACGCAGCTTTTCCTGAAATATATAGAGCAGAAACCTCTTTAACGAGACTCCAAAGTCTCTCAATTAGTTGTGTCTTTGTGCGGTTGGAGGGAGGATGAGGCTCGTCTGAGTGCAGCACAAGTTCAGAAAGCAGCAGGAACAAAAGTGGGACATCGTCTGTATTTGAAGTTACAGACGGAGGGAGAGAGGAAGGCGCCGTGTGGTCCTCTGACGCTCGCTTCAGCCTGTCTAGACACGTCGACTGACAAAGGACGGATTTACACACGCAGATATTAAACAAGGCCTACTTTCCTCAAACAGAGAGAGTTCTGCTTTGTTAGAGAGTGAAGAGAAAGATTGTTCTGGAAACTTTGTGTTCATGACGTCAGCAGAGTGTTTCCCTGTTTAAACTCCTGAGATAAGGACGAACAGATTTAGTATAACATATAGAAATAGATGTTCTACTCATTTTACCTCTATTATGTTAAAATTCCTCTTTCAGCACGATGTGTTTTAAAAATAAAATGTTTTTCTTTTTAATGATTTTTATGTTTTTTTGTGTTTGTTTTGGGGTTCAAAGTAATGATCCAGTAGGTAAAAGTGAAAAAGATCATTTTGGGGTCATATACACCAACAAAAAAAACAAAACGTAATAAAACTGGCAGCAAAAGTTGCAGAAAACTTACCGTCATTTCACAGATAATTTATTTAAAAATTCAGTAAATATTTGTATTTGATTTGGACTAGACTTGACTCGACTCCATTTGATTTATTATTTATTTATTTTATTTATTATTATTAATTTTACTTTAATATGACGGTAACTGTCTGGAAACATTTGTTTGAGTTTTTACCCTTTTTTATGATTTCTTTTACATTCAATTTAAAACTTTTCTGAAAGCTGCCTTTATTTTACATTCAGCAATATTTTTTATTTAATTTAATTTATTTTTTTAACATAGAATTCACTGTTATTTAACATTCAAGACCATTAAGCAACTGAATAATACTGTAAATTAAAGAAAAGTCCCATTATGTTAATTTGCAGATTTTACTTCCATTTTATGGTTTATATTTGCCATCATTTTTTAATGGCATTTGCAACTAATTCAGAAAAAAACAAGAAAAACCCTGAAAATTAATGCAGTAAATTCCTGGAAAATCACTTCTTTTTTATAGGTTGTGCTGAAAAACATTATACTAACATGGTGTGGTAAACATGTTTTTAAGTTTATATACAGGCAGAATAAACAGTCAAAAACAGCCTAAAACTCCACATTGTGGATTCAGAATAGACATACAGTTTTTTTACTGTAGAAATAAGTTACAAAACAAGCAAGAATTAAATGATGATCACATCATGTCCAGCATTTAAAAGCCACCACTTTAACTGTAATTACAGTGTTTAAGCACAAAGTGCCTCATATTCTGCTGAGCTGTAATTAGCTTTAATTCCCCAGTCAAAAAAAAGGGGAAATAAAATATTTAACAATTCTAAAAATGACAAATATTGTCCCATAAAAAGAACTTGCTTCTCTCGTTTCTGCACATTAACTCAGAGTGTTTTCACTCCTAAAATATCGACTGAGACAGTTTCTTTGTTCTCTTTATAATCATCAGAGGATTAAAGGGAATTTTTCTTTCTCTCATGTCTCTGCAGGGCAGATGAAAGATAAATGCTGTGGATCTTTTACAGAGTTAACCAGTGTAAATATTAAACGAGGTGTCCGTGAGTTCAAACGCCGCGGCTCAGGGTCACTGTGCTGCCAAAAATAACTACAGATCTATAACTGAGCTGCAGGATAAAATAATAATGTGAGAATGACGCTTCCTGTAAAAAAAGAGGAATATCTTGCTGTGTGTTCAGCTGAATGTTCAGATTACATGCATGTCAAGTTTTCATGATAAATGCATGAAAAACACACGAGCAGCAGCAGCAACTTCTCTCCTGGAGAGCTTTTATTCTCTATAAAACAACAAAACAAAAACATGATCCCGTGTCTTTTACTTCAGTTCCTTGTTTCTATGGTGATGCCTTCATGTTATCCAGCGTGCCGGTCTATTTTAAGCTTCGCATGTTGTTAAATAACGGCACCCGCGCATCGATGACGCAGAAATAGACGCGTGTAGCTGCACGCTTTGAGCTCAAAACTCTTTAATTTCAGACTCAGATGTGAACATTTAATGTCGATCAGAGGAGAAGGATTTCAGAATAAAAGGAAGGAAGGAGAGTTATATTACTCCTCATGTGTGTCAGTTTGAACTCACACTTTTTGTTTTATAATCTGCATTATGTCATCAGTGAGACATGTTTAATTATTGTCCTCCTGCACATATAATATAAATAAATGTGTGACATAAGCTTAACTTTTAACTACAGATTAGTCACAAGCAACGGGACGACAACTCTGCAGGAAAACTTGCATCTCAGGGAGAGAAAAGTCAACCAGCGTGAGCTTTTAATGACCTGAATATTCTAATAAAGAGAGACAGACCTGCAGATATATATAAATATATAAATGAACAAAACAAGAGAGCAAAGCAGGATTAAAAGTCTGAAGAGCAGCTAAGATTTAGGTTATTAGAGGAGAGTCATGAGGTCGTCAAAATCAAAATACTTCATCCTAAAATTAAAAACCTGTTCATCATTTAAAACAATATCTGTGCCCACAAGATGTTTTTTGTGTATATTTGCACATTTAAAAAGAAGATTTCATCCACAGAAACGTTGGGAACAAGTTGGTAAAGTAAATGTCACCTCTGTGATCTTTACAGCACCTTTAAAATAATCACTGAACTCTGCAAGGAATTCATTTGCAGCAATAAAAATGCAAGTATGTGTTCCCAAAAAACAGCTGAGAATCAGGTCCAAACATTGATCCATGTTGTGTATTTACAGGATTATTACAGTTAAATAAGTATTCAATAGAAATTACTTTTTCCAATCGGCACATTCAGCAGATCCAAAGTTTAGCAGCTACGACTACAAAATCACGGTCACCTCCAGATTAAAATCAGCAGGAGGAACAAATAAAAACAGATCAACCAAAGCCGTATCCATGACAACCAGGTGCCTTTTATCAGGTGGCGTGAGTCCAAACTCTCAGACAGCTTCATGCTCTCAGACTCTCATCTCTCCCACATCAGTGTTTCCCATCATTCACTCGGGACTGCTGTCATAATTAGAGCAGCCTGGCTGAGTCAGTGTTGGCTCAGCAAACCACCATCCAGGATAATAATGACACATGGAGATAGAAAAGGAACCCTGCAGAGCCAGCTGACTGGGATTTATGGTAAAAAGAACAACAAATGTCTTTTTTGGGAGAGAAGACTTACAGGATTAATTTCTGCAGAAACATGAATCCAAAACTGAGCAGCAGCCGTTCAGGAAGACGGCCCCGAACAGTTTAAGGTTTAAGATAAGAGCGTTTTAAAGACGGAGCGCTGTGGGAATTCAGCAAATCACTTGGCTGGAGCGGCCGGACTTAAAAAAAAGTATGTGAGGAGATCACGGCGGCTGTCAAACACGAATCAAACGAGAAGAAGAAGAGACGGAGGATCAGACATCTGCCTCTCTCATGAACTCATGACTGAGAGTCTTAGGAGGTTATGTAACGGGGAAGGTACCGCCGGGTGGACAGAGGTAATCCAAGGGTGTGTGTGTGTGTGTGTGTGTGT
>CAFUXE010000057.1:246545-277097 GCA_903364295.1 Serranus cabrilla | reverse complement strand
ACACACACACACTCCTCCAAAAATGGTTATGGCCAACAGGGGGATTACACGTCCTTTACCTTGCCCCCTCGCAGGAAAGCAATTTATTTTTCTGTGCAGCCTGAAGCGCAAAGTTATCAGCAAATGTAATCCTAGCAGGCCAGTTGCCAAAAAAGCTCCTCTAAAGCCTACTCTGCATAAAGCAGGGGAGGCTGAGATGAATGCACAGTCACACGGTGCGGCGGATAATCTTCGCTCGCCGTCCTTCTGGGACGGGCGGCGGCGAGGGGACACACGATTACTGCGCCGCCGCGGTTCACCGCCCCACCGTCCTCCAGTGATAAAACGAGATGGGACGGGAAGATTCGGCAATTAAAGTGAGCACAGAAAGCTGTTCTGCAACCAGGGAAAAGTGACACAAATATAAAAAAAAAACCAGAGCTGGAGAGGAAGCAGGTTTATTCTGATACCTGGTCACTGACAGCAGAAAGCCTGGATCTGCAATTAAAGCCAGCAGAGGCCTGAACTCAGACTACAACAGGCAAGAGTGCATGAAAACCAGCCAGTTAACAGCAGCAACTTCTAACAGTACAAAGGAAGAAGACTTCGACTTTGTGGTGAACTGCAAATAAGCAACCTGGTCTCTGAATCTGCGTATAAATACCAACTTTACACTTTAAAGTTACGTGCCATTAATATTCTGAAATACACACTGGAGCGTTTCTAAAAATAGCAGCCCTACTGGTTTCAGCAGGTCGATGCATCATTACCGTATTTTTCGGACCATAAGGCGCATTAAGCGAAACAAAACAGTCAGATAAGTCAAACTTTAATCAACTGATTCACAAAAACTCTCAACGTTGTTCAGTTATTATCTGACTCAGTCTCGTTGCTGTTTCTCAGCTGTTCAGTGATTCCGGCCTTCGTGAAAGCTGTGATTCCTTCGCCCAGGATCCACGATTCTACTGCTGACTGATAGCCTTGAGTTTGAAATCTGCTTCGTCAGCATGTCTCTAACAGGGTAACACACACACTGTTATATTATGTTGAAGTTCAGTATGTTTTACTCTGCTAGGCTCCGGACTACGGAAGCCGTAACGCTCCGACAATCCATCAAGCGGAGCGGCTTCATAGCTTAACAAAGTCCTACTGAAACATTCTGACAGATTTTTGAGCCACATAAAATCGGTTCGAGGTCATTAAGCACAACCAGACTTCATACATAAGGCGCACTGTCGATTTTTGAGAAAATTAAAGGATTTTGAGTGCCTTATAGTCCGAAAAATACGGCATATAAAGTCTTATCTTTAGTCTAAAAAGGGAAAAAGTAATGGAGGAAGTTCAGTGAATCACATTATTTCCTTTAAGTCACAAAACAACCCTAACCTTTGTGCTTTATACCCCTCTGTACACTGCAGGGCGCCATGAACTCCAAGCATGAACACTGGGTAAGAAATGGTGCATCATATGCACACAAAGTTGCATTTTGCACATCATTTGAAGGTGTAAAGTCACATTATTTGGATGCAGATTGAAGAGGTTGAGCTGGAATCAGCTCAGCGGGCATGAAGGGCCAAAACCAGATCTTCAAGAATGGAGGGAAGCATCTCATCCCACTTTTATTCTCTTTGTCTTTTGGAAACGGGGCAGGGAGCCAGTGAGCCGTCCACACGGCTGACTGCCTCATTCACAGCAAAACCAACATGCAAAAAAAATCAGGTCACTGAGGAAGAAATGGGGGAGTGATACAATCAAGCAACTATTGATTAAATCTGTCTGAGCTTTCTTGAGTAAAGACACTCGAGTGTCACGAACAATAGCAGCCATCAATGCCAAAAAGTTTCTCTCTGAGAGAATAAACAGACTGTGTCTCTTGTTCTCAGGTGAAGTGTGACTGAGAGGTCATGATACAACAGCGCTGAAGTCACCCTGAATAAAACTGCAGCACCGTTTATTCTCAGAGACGTGCAGAGTAAAAATAGACTTGTTGAAATAAGGTCGTGTCCGTGTGATATCACAGAACCTGAGAGACTTCATGAATGAAGTGAAGATGTTTGACAGCTTTAAAAACTCAATGAATTAATTGAAAAGACAGCAGGAAATTAAGAAGAGGGAGATAAAGAGTTTCACAGTACGTCCACTGATCACTGTCCTCTGAAATGCATTATCTTCATTTATAACAAGAGTTTTTTCTGTAGAATCACATTCAGCCGGGTTGGATTTTGAGTCGACATTATGAAGCCAAAAAAAGATGCACAATCACTGCAGTTACCAGGCTAAACAGGATGAAAATAGACTTTGGACTGCAGCGTTTCAATTTAAAACGATGCATGTTATCAACTCATTTGCACCGATTGAATGATTTAAAAATGTGACAATAATAAAAAGCAGTTTGGAGCATATGGCTCACTTATATCTTTATATAAAAAGACAATAAAAGAGGGTGTTAAGGCCAAAAAACACCAAATATTGCAACACGATCTCCAACCTAAACAACAGAACAGAGCGTTTGTTATTATTAACCATAACTACTTATATGAGCGTTTGTCACAAGCAGCTCCAAGTGTGGTACAGAAACACTGAGATGGGTTTAGGGTACAAAACGTCCTGGTTAGACGTTATAAAAGAGTTTAAACAGGAAATAAATGTACGTAAATGCCAGAAGTGAAGTAGTTAGGAGGGTGACGTGACTACAGGAAGTTACATAAAAAAAGTTATGTAAAAATATGTTACAAATCGTTTACTTATGTTTTCACCCGGGACATGAACCCCGTTCTCCTGGTGAAAGTCCACCGCCATTTAAACTCTGTATCGCTGTCATTATTACTACGTCAGCAAGATGGCGGCGGGGAATGTCTAAAACGTAAATATGACGTTTTTGAGGGGAGATCAGTCTGAATATTGGACATATGAACGTGACTCACAGCTGCAGCAAACTGCATTCAGCTGCTGCTTGGTGAGTTTTCAGTGTAAAAATAAAACATCTTGCATTGTTTTCCTTGTTTATGGGCGTCTTCATGAACTCCTGTTTTTATTGCATTGTGAGATTTTGGTGTTACTTCTATCTATCTAATCTAAATCTGCTGTCTGTGAAGCGGTTTCACGGTGTGATGCAGGAATATTGTTCATGATTGACAACAAAAAATGCCATCAAGTTTCTTAACATTTGATATTGTAGCATAAAAATCTGCTTGTAATTCTTTCTTTTAACAATGAAAGCAATCTTTTCCAAAAACCCATCATCATCCTGAGCTTTCTCTTATTCTAACTTTTATATTCTGACGCCTAAACTCAACAATCCCTTAACTAAAGAGACTGAAAATCACCAAACATTCCTGGGTGAAGATGTGTTAAATGTTTCTGTAGAGTTCTTGTGTGTTTCCAGGATTTCTTCCTCCCAAAGGACGTGTAACTGTAACTGCTCCCTCCAAAATGTCGTCTTTATTACACATTTGGGCTTCAAAATGATGCAATAAAAGAAAACATTTCAGAGGGAGCAGATATGAGTGTTACGAGTCCTTTGGGAGACAGAAATCACAGTTACGGTTTTCAGGACTCGGCACCTGAATGTTATTCACTTTGCACGTTTCTGAATAAGTGAGCATAAATGTTCTGTTTGGAAATGAGGAGATTTGTAACAGTGGGAGGGATTGGACAAGAAATAAGCCCTAGTTTCTTTTCCTTTAGCAACAAGCTAGCTGTGTGAGAGGCTGGAGGAGGAACAGAGGAGGGAGAAGTGGTTTAAAGAGGACAGAAAAAGGGAGAAGAGGGGGGAGAACAGAGCATAATATCTGCAGCACAACACCTCCCATAAGTATTAACAAGCTGACTTTGAATACATGCACAAGCAGACGCAGTAAAGCCTTCAGTCTTGAGCCAGAGGCTTAAAGAAAAACCCCGCGGAGGCCTCCCGGGACGCTCCGGGCTCTGGGTGGTCCTGGTCCTCTGCCAGCAAACGCTACAATCCGCTGTAATTGTCTTCAGCACCTTCAACAACAGCCAACACACTAATAACTGCTGTCAGCTCTCCTCTGCTCCTTCCCTCATCCCTTCTTCTTTTTTTCCACCATAAACAAGCGCTGGAATAGGAGTTCACTCAGGCTAAATCCAGCTAATAGCCTCGACCTATAAGCACCTACTGATTTACCGTCACAGCCATTGTGAGTCCTGCTTTCCCTCCGTCCCCAGGAGGAGAAAACCACGAGGCTTCGCTCTCATTACAGCGAGTGGGAGGTTAAAAGAAACGGTCTGCTGACTAGTTAGCTAAGACACACAGTGTTTGAAAAGAAACACAATCTATAATGGATGGATGAAACTTGCACAACAGCTGCCAGGGTCTTAATTTGCTCTTACTGTATGACATTAAAGAGTGAAATACATGAAGTATTAACCCCCTGAACAAGCAGGTTCAGGGGGATTTTTGCTCTTTTTCACTGTGTCCTTGTATTTCACTGCAACATATAAAATATATAAAGTTCTGCAGCTCTGTGGAATCAGCACAATCGTGGCTAGAAGTGGGAACAACTCCAGCATGTATTTGTGCAGAATAACACAGTTAGAATGACAGAAATCATAAAATAGGAAAATAACGCAAGTTGAATTTCTCTAAGTGCCACAAATTTTGAGGAAAAAAATCGAGTCTCCACATATTCTACATATTGAACTATTTCCATGTTTCAAGCCTCTCCTGTCCTCTCCCCCCTGGTCTGTGTAAACAGACTTTCAGTAAATATTTAGTGAAATAACCGCAAAATAACAACAACAAAAATCACTAAAAGGACCAAAAAAAAACCCCCCATAAAATTATAAGAAAAAATACACAAAATTACAAAAAGACTTAAAATGTCCAATAAAACAACACAGAATGACCAAGAAATACACATTAAATGACAAAAGAAAAACCCATAAAATTCCCCCAAAAAAGATTCAAAATCACATAAAATGACCCAAAAAATCCCCACAAAATTACAAAAAAAATTGGCACATATGTTCAGTGTTGTCCTGTCTCCTGTCCTCTCCTCTCAGCTCTGTGTAAACAGCAGAATCAATCCTGGCTTCACAGAGTCTCTGAGGAGCAGAATTTAATGTTTCTAACAGGATCTGGTTTGATTTTAAAGGACACATGAAGAAGAAAGAGACTCTGACACTAACATTTTAAGATCAGATTTGGACACTTTTTATAACAGAAAAGTTCTTAACTGATGATCCGTTCAAGGACCGTCGGAAAGTTCAAATTCTGACAATAACGCCTGTTTTTACAGCTTCTTCAAACAGTAAACTGTGTATTTTTAACGAACTGTCGAAGTAAACATGCGTCTGAGGTTGAGAGGGTTAAAAGAAACAGCCTGCTGACTACTTAGCTGAGACACACACAGTGTTGTGAGAAGAAAAGCGATGTATAATGGATGGTTTCAGGATGAACGTGTGTGACGGGGGACGTCTTGCACACCAGCTGTCAGGGCCTTCATTTGCTTTTACTGTACAGCATTTGAGAATGAGCTATCTGCAGTATTAATGTGGGCTGGATGTCGGATTAATGCATGAGCGGGGAATTCTACAATGGCTGCTGCCAGCGTGTGACACCGAGGCAGAATAAATGCATGAAGGAGGATTTCAGCACTGGGTTGGAACAACACGAGGCCTGTGTACAGTTCATACAGCTGGACGGACGGAAGATAAAACAAAGCTGCTGTGTCCAAGGAGGGAGGTCTGGGACTCCAATCCTCCTGACAATATTCATTAAGGTGTGAAATTGAGCTGCAGAACTGGACTGTAATCACATTGTGGTTACTCTCTCTCTCTCCCGTTCTCTTTCTCTTTCTACTCATCTTCCCCCAGGAGTCGCAGCAGGTCTTCCCCACTCGGCTAAACTGTTCAAAGTGTATTAGCGTGCCCACGGGGGGTTTGGCTCACTGAGCTGCAGGTTTTTATTTATTGGTCCAGGCTTTGGAGCGCTGGGAGACCTTTGAGGGAGAGAAACAGTCAATGCAGACGTCCCTGGTTGTGTATTTATCCTGCATTAGCTCTGTTTACAGTGGGATCTTTCCTTTATCCACTGTTAAGACTGAAGACACTCCTGGTGGGTTATAAAACAAGAATGCATGAGTCTCTCTAAGCTGTAGTTTAAAAACTGTGACTAAGTTACTTCTCCCGTTCAGAAGGTGTACGGTTGTATTTGTCTGTTTGAAAAACAAAATGCATGCTAAAATATTTGCTTTCTTGACATTTTGCGAGTTATTTATAGGATTCAAAAAAAGAGACGCTGCAAACTCTGCTTTCCAACACACGATTTGAACTCATCTGTCTCAATATGTACAGGCAGTTTTTACACTGTTACAGCTTTTATTATGCAGCTTATGATTGGTTTACATTTCTACTATTTATTCTCTGATCTTTATGTTTGTGGTTCACTTTTCACTTTTCGTTCTTCTGATACAAATTATGCTACATTTTTTCTTTTCATCTAAGACTAATGAGCAATTATCTACATTATGACCCTAGTAATAAATGCTGCTTAAAGTATAAACCACACAAAGCCTGAATCACAGATTAAATATGCCAGACACACCAACAGGTACCAGCACACAGATAACAGAGTTTCAGGACACACAGTCCTGAGGGAGGGAGTTTGCAACAGCACACACACTTAGTTTCAAGAGACACACACAGATAAACACTCCTACACATATTCACATATCTGAAGGCACAAGAAGCACATGGAGAGCTACATCAAGGTCATAAACCAGGTGAAGATGACCTCAGACAGGAGATAGAAAAAAGCCAAATAAGGACAAGCTTGGTGTTAGTTTTCTTCCTTCCACAGAAGCTAAGGAGTTAGCCTGGGAGCTAACAATGGGTCTAAATCCACAGTGCTGCCCCAACAGTTAAGACCAATCAGAAAGTTGCACATTCTCATTATAAAACTCTGTGTAAAAGTCAGTTATGCATCCTTTTTCTGTGAGCTGGTTGCAGCTAAATGCTGCAGACTGTGATTTCTGAACAGATAAAGTTGCAGTCATATTAAATAGTTAATATTTCTACAGAACAAATGCACTTCAACAGTAAGTAGCTTCATGAGGAGGCAATGACTGACGGGGAGTTTGCGTTCCAACAGGTGGGAGTTTATCCGGCATTGATGCATCAGCAGCTTCCCACCTGCAAACTCCTCCAACAGTGTCTTTGAAACGGCGTCAGCTCTCTGCAGGGTTGTGTGAATGACGTGCGTCAGCGTCACCTGAGCATCCCCCTGATTTTATAACC
The DNA here is from genome assembly GCA_903364295.1 of Serranus cabrilla. NCBI lineage: Eukaryota > Metazoa > Chordata > Actinopteri > Perciformes > Serranidae > Serranus > Serranus cabrilla. Next base: position 269,858 of record CAFUXE010000057.1, on the reverse strand, counting down.
TTTCACTTGTTTCTTTAAAAAATGAAGTTGTGCTTCAAACACAGCTCGCTGTGACAGCTTTCTGCGACAGGGACCCAACAAAATAAGAGGTGGATTTGACAACACAGCCTTTTGTTTTGTTTTTTTTAAAAAGGAATTATTATTATCTGGCAGAGACTTCCTGTTTTTGTCCTGCGGGTGTGGAGTGATTGACAGGAGGCAGAGAGCGCAGCTCTAACGCAGCAGTAAATGATATTAAAACACACTCGGCTCCAGTCGAGTGAAATAGCAATAAAACAGAACAGTCGAAAGCCAAATTAAGACTCTGGGATTTAAGAGTCCATTTAGTTTCCAATTCCAAATTAATTTTTTAAGCACTAATTGGTTTTCATGACGTTCTGTTAAAAGACTTTGTGTGCAGGAGCAGCAAGGAGAGGGACGAATACATGAAAAATATGTATATAAATATATATGTGGAGTCGTTCTTGGCAGAAATCTGAAGCTGTCTCTGAACCCACTTTAAAAGAATGCAAACTTGGTTTTCCAAACAAGTCTGTCGGAGAGATTGAGTCGAAATACAGCAAACAGTTCAGCAAGTACCGAAGACTCACAGTCAGCAAAGCCACAATACTGACGCAGTAAAAGCAGGAGCCCAGAGAGAGAGAGAGCGCTCCAATATTCAGTCAGAACATCCACTCAAACTTATCCCACCAACCCACCGCCAGCGAGTCACACAGAGTTTACGTGACGCACGCACCCACCGAGGAGTCCCGCTGTTAAACTGCCTGTTTGCTCAACTGTGGATGAACTTTCTGCCCGGCTGCCAAGAGTGGGATCAGAAACCAGTCGGCTGAGAAACATTAGGCCTCTCAGTTTGATGTCACAATCTGATTCTTGGTGGAATTTGATAAAACAAGCAGAGGGAATAAAACCGCCGGAGACACGAAGCGTAGAGAAATAAGGAGGAAGGACAGCAGGAAGGATGAAAGGAGGAAAGTATGAGAGGAAACTGGAGAAACAGGCTGTTTTATGTGACTTAATGCATGTCTGCATGTTTGGTCTCCATTTGGTGCCATTAAGGAAATCTTTGGTTAACTTACTCCAAGTTATATCGCCAGGACTTCATTTTGAGAATATTAAAATAATGTAGATTATGTGGAAGTATTTTTCATGCAACACTAATTCCCCAAAATCTTGGGAAGCTGTGAAAAATGTCATAAAAACAGAAAGCAATGATTTTCCATTAAGTTCAAAACATTACAAAATATCTATGTAAAACTGGGGAACATTTAGTATTTGATGATTTTATACAGCATCCCAACTTCTTGGGAATCTGGGGTGTAAATGACGTAAAGCTCAAATAGTTTATAGAAAATAATATGACATAATATTAAGGAATGTATGGAAAAAATATAGATCATATAGAACAATAAATTGACAAATAATATGCAATTTATGACTAATAATGACAACAAACGTGTCAATAAATCATTCAAATCTTCATTTATATCTTTAGTATGTTTTCTTTTGAATGAAGATCTATTTATTGACCTTGCAAGTAACTAACAAGAGCATATTTAGATTTATTAGTCTGCAAATTAATATTAACTGAATGGAATGAAGCTGTATAACTGACAAGAGTTATCTGAATTAATCTAATCTCAATTGTTTTAGCCATAGTTTAGCCAATCAGAGAGCAGAAAGATTCAAACTAGCTAAACTTCCTCAGCACTAAGAGTTCTTCTGAGTTTCATCTTCCTCTGTGTTTCTTTCTTTCCAGCTTGTGCACCTTGTTTGAATCTGAGCCCAAACCCATCATGGCGTCCCGAGGGCCGAGTCAGTCAGCTGACGCCCTGCGATACTCACTGCGACAGTGCGTGTTGTCGTGCCGGTAGGAGCCGTGAGGACAGGAGGCCAGGCACTCGCCGCTATCAGCGCTCAGCAGGGGCAGCTGGGAGCCACAGGACTGGCAGTCCCACCTGCTGGAACAGGAGGCGCAGGACGCCTGGCAGGCTGAGGAGGAGAGACAGGGAGAGAGGGAGAGACAGGGAGAGAGGGGAGAGACAGGGAGAGACAGGGAGAGAGGGAGAGAGGAGAGAGGAGAGACGCTGCCGTCAGTCACTGCAAAAATGTATGGAAACACATTTCCACCAGTTATAAAAATAAAAATGGAAACTCTGCTTTTTTTCTCTTTTTTTTCCCATATTAAGTCGAAATTATGAGACAAAAGTCGAAATTATGAGATAAAAAAAAGTTTAATTTATGAGATAAAAAAATCGAAATTATGAGATAAAAAATCAAAATTATGAGATAAAAAAGTTGAAATTATTAGATAAAAAACTCGAAATTATTCTGCCTATTTATTTTAGACATCTGATTCAGCTGTATGTGTAATATATTGCTATTAAGAAATATAAATGGATTTCTTATGTTTTATCAGGTTTTAATCATAAAATATTTCTTATAAGCAAACATAGAGCTTCATTTTTTCCATCTATATAGTTTTTTTCTGTATGGATATATGATATCTTAAGTACAATACATGTTTGTACATATATACACTATTTACATATTTACATTATTTGCATAAAAAGGACAAATACTGAATTATAAAAAGATGATATGAGGTTTTAATTCTATATATTTCATATATTTTTATTTCTATGCAGAGTCATTGGAGTGTGAAACTGATCCTTGATTGAACCAAAATGGCCGCCAGGAGTCTCAGTCAGTGTGATTTGGACTTTTTGTTACTTTGTGGCTGATGGAAAATAAAACTGCAGGCCTGAACTCTGAAGCTGATACGATCGTCTCTCTGTCCCTTTCTCTTCTCCTCCCTTTCCATCTCACTTCTTTTCATCTTTCTCTGTCTTTAAAAATCTCTTTTTATTATCTGTTCTCGTCCTCATCACCTTCTGGTATCTGTGTGTGTGTGTTTGGGGGGTTTAAAGGGGATTTGGTTGCTTTTTTACTCTGTAATCTTGAGATTTCTCATTAAACAACATTTGAAGTGTCCTCAGCGTGTTTCCTCTCCCGTCCTATGTGCTGCTGCGCTTCCTTTATTATGTTTATGTAGATGTGAGTCTGTAAGTAGATTACATCGTGTCGAGCTCTCTAAGAGTCGGGTGTGTTTAATCAGAGCATTTCCAGGAAACAAAGCGTCCCTCTGTGTAACACACTTCATCTCAACTGCTATATTACTCATTTTATTCTCCACAAAATTTAATCTGCACAACTTCCTTGAAGTTTTAACCACGTTAGTATTTCTCATTAAATATCGCAGGTTTCAAATGAGTGTTTTGGGTGATGAAATGATTAAAAAAACAACTTTGGGACACATCAAAAAGCTGATGATTATTATTATTTTAGCTTTATTTACACCAGTGAAGATGCAGCATGCAGACACTGCTAGCTTACGTTTGCATGATTAATATCTTTCTATTATTGCTTTCCTGGCCTGTTGAAAGATTTTCCAGGTTGAATAAACATAATTCAGGATTTAAGCATGACTTTTTATTTCTCTGAAGCACAGTGTGGTGAAAGATTCAGCCGCTAGCGTTAGCAGCTTCAGAGCTAAAGCCTTTATCTGTGCCTGATAGCTTTACGGCTTCCTGGATGTCTGTGGGCAGCAAACGTTGGCTCCCCGGGATGACGGGGCAACGAGACGCTGGGGATTCAATGCAGTAAAATGCTAAGAGGATTAGGGCTGTCACGGGTCAGCGCTCGGTCAAGGTGCTGATGCTGGGTCGGAGTTGTGACCAAACACACACATGAATAAAGGATGAGGGGTAAAACAGATACAACACACAGACTCTAAGTTTTAAGGATATTGTTGCACTTTGACTCTCAGGATTTTTAGGTTTTGTCTCTTTTCAGCAGCTGATCTGTTACAAGGTAAGATAATCAATAAATATTTCACTTTTCAGACATGACATTCCAGATATTTCGTACTATGCTCGACATGAATCAACATGCTACATATAGCAACAAGCTAAACATGTTTGAGGGGAAGAAGGGACAACTTTCAACTACTGTGAACCATCTAAAACTAGAAAAGCACTCGGAGAGCGCAGACCTCCCTCTGCAATCTATGGTTGTAACCAGTGATAGCGTCTACGGATCACCCCCCAAAATTTAATCACTTGTTCCTGGTATCATTGCAGACATTTCCTAAAAATTCCATCCAAATCCGTCAATAAATTATCGAGTTATGTTGCTAACTCGACACCGAAGCACCCACGGAATAGGCGCCTATGGACGGATCAACCCCAAAATTTAATCACTTATTCCTGGTATCCTTGTGGACATTTCCTGAAAATTTGATCAAAATCCATCAATAAATTCTTGAGTTATGTTGCTAACTAACCAACAGACAGACAAACAAACTCCAGGGAAAACATAACCTCCTTGACGGAGGTAAATATCATTCTTTACCGAGTAAAATCAAACAAATTAAGACAAAACAATGATTAACTACCAGCTCTGACACTGTATAATACCAGCAGACTAATTTATCTGCAAAGTGATTTTTCTGTCGTGTTAAAGAACGATAAGTGACAGATATTTAGAATACGGTCTTACCTGCACATACTCGTCCCTCGGCGTAGAAACCAGCGGGACAGACGGACAGACAGCGGCCCACATGGAGGAAAGCCTTCGGGTCCCTGCAGCTCTCACACTGGTCAGGAGTCCCCGAGCAGGACAGGCAGTCTGCATGGCACGGGGCTGCAAAACACACATTTCAGTGACTTTATTTTGCATCTTCAGCAAAAATCTGAACAAAGATTATATATGCATGACTGTAAGACATTCAATTTCATGCAAATATTATTCTATACATCTGGACCGACTCTGTTGGAGGCACTTGAAGACGTGAAGTCGCTCTCACTCACTCAATGACACATTCTGACATTTAATTTTATGCAAATTCCATCTATCAGATTTGGCTCTGCACTGACACTCAGCCAGCAGATGCACACACACACACACACACACACACACACACTAAATTAAATCTTTTAACAAATTCCATGCAGAACATTTGGTTCTCCTAACAGACTGTTAGTGGAGGAGAGGTTTCGCAGTGTAAAAACTGCCCCATGGGGAGTTTGTGAGTACATCCACAGCCTGCTTCTGTCTGCCAACAACTCCACTGGTGCATTCTGGGATGAGGTGTTTAAGTGCCGCCCTGCCCACACTGGATCCCAGTTGGTCCAACATTTTACCAACAACTCACAAGCACAAACTTCCTCCTTTAATGTGCCAACCAACTGCACTTTAAAGTCATTATTCACCGAGTGAGTCTGTGTGTAAGCAGTTAAATATATCATCTGGGAAGAGGCTTCATGCAGCTTCTATGGGAACAGCTGCTATTTCTTTGAGTCTACGCACAAAAACCTGTCAATCTCTCGCTTGTTGTCACTTTTGTGACTTTATTTCTGTTGCTATGCTTCATTTCTCTGGCACAGGAAGACGACATCCTCTTTCTTTCATTCTTTAATCCTGATTGTGTGACATTAATTAAGAAACAAAGGCTCACAAATCAAACACATGAGGACTATTGACGATGTAGAAAGACTTGCCTGTTATAGGACAGTTACCGCTAAAATACACTTAAAAACAAGCACTTTGTTGACATACAATCAGTAGGAAGTCACGTTCAAGCACAGGAGGAAGAAATACACAGATATTTTACTCAAGTATAAGCAGTAATATCACAGTGTTGAAATACTCTGTGACAAGTAAAAGTTCAGAATCTTACTTCAGTTGAAGTGCAAAAGTATTGCCATGAAAATGTACTAAAAGTAGCAAAAAGCAAAGTATTTATTATGCAGAATCTCTTGGTGTAATAAATCCACACAACCCTGATTTAATAAAAGTTGGGACGCAGTTTCAACGTAAATAAAAAGAGAAATGATCAAATGCAGTATTCAGAGTGTATATTTACAAAAACAAAAGGTTATCTGATGAAACATAAAATGTACTAGTTCTGTATAGTTTCCAATCGAATACATGTCACAAAGGGTTAGTCACTTATTCTGGATAATTGAGATTATAAACAAAAGATTCCTTAGAAACGAACATAACTAGGGGGTTAAATTAAGTGAGAATTTTCTCATAAACTCCCTTTTGCACACAGTGGAGTCGCCCCCTACTGGCCATTAGAAAGAATGCAGTTTTAAGGAACTTCCTCATGTGCTTCACTTGTCTTGAAAATGTCTTAGAAAATATAGTTTTTCATTATAAACTTGTGGGCAAGCATATCATCATGTAATGACTCTTTTGAGCTGCACTAATGTTTCCATTACTTTCCATAACTTAGTCCGATCCTTTGTGACCTAAAAAGTTATTCCATCTGTTTTTATTGATGTTTTTGTCTGTTTGTCCGTGGAGAAAAAATCACACTCTTACAAAGTGACCCATCCGTCAACTCTTGGCTTTTTAAAAAAATGGGGAATATGACATCTTGAAAATTAAACATAAACTCCCACATCTTCCTCAGAGAAACGCTGTCAGCGTGTGAAGTGACAGGATCGGGGATGAAAGAATAAGACAACGCCGGCTGCCTCTTGTCAAACAATACGCGCGGCTGCTTGCACATGATTGCGCTGTGATTGCTCCATTCATTATGTGAATGCAGTGAGTAAATAAAGTGCTCTCCGCTTGTAAAAATGCGACTGAGAGATCTGATTAATGTGACAAATGCAGACGGCACTAAATGGAAGAAGGAAAGAGAAAAGGAGGAAAGACTAGAGGAGGGAAAAGTGGAAAAAAGAGGAGAACATGAGAAAGATGGAGTTGAGACTTGAACCTTAATGGCCAATAAGACTGCCAGTAAGCCAGAACACACTGTCCTAAGTATCTCCATCTCTCTTTTCTCTCACTCCACTACCTCTTGGTACTCTCCTTCTCCGCCTACTTTACAGCTTCATTTTCTTTCTCCCGTCCATTTTCTTCTCATCTGACACTTATTCTCGCTTTCTGACCTCACTTTTCATCCCATCATCCCCTTTAGTTTTCTCTCTGACTGTGCAAAAAAAGAAGAGATTGTGGGAGGTAAAGTAAGAAAAGTGGGAGATTGAGATACTTGTGTTCTGGCCCACTGGCGGCTTATTGGCTGATAGGAATATTAGTCAAGTGTTTATCTCTCTATTCAGCTGTGGCCGGAGCTTCAGCGAGCGCCTGCATAGATTCTGGGATCATCTATCCTGTAAACAATTCCTGAATGTGAAGCACTGGAAACAAATGAAACATATCTGAATACAAAACTCCACCTGAATAGTTACAAGATCATTTCTTGTGTGCTTTGACAGCTGAGAAGTGAAGCAGAATTCTTCCCTCTCGAGGATAAAGACACATTTACACCACAATTTGAGGCAATCGCGCGCTCAGCTACAAGCCGCTGTTGTTTCCACGAGGCGGCCATGACGCACGCTCACTGTACTTTCATTTCCTCGTGCGCACAGCGAGCCAGAATCCCTGAAGCACAAAATTAAAAACTACAGCTGTGATTAGTATGAAAACAAGTGATCCAGAGGTGCGGATCCAGGCACGATTAACTGCACATCATGAAGAGAAACTTTTCCTCCAGATGTGGTGATACTTGGCAGCTTTTTTGTCACCCGGCTTCATTAGAAATTTATAATCACCTGCCAATTTGACTGTTAGCACAAGCTTGACCTCCAGCGGAGACTGGCGAGCGGCCACAGCAGCGCGCAGAATAAGCCAACTTACCAACCACAGCCAGCTTTTGCCAGCATTTGGCTGGTGACTCAAGGTAATTTCACACCCTGATTCCCACTAAAAAAGCCACTGTACCATTCAGTAATTCAGCCGCGCAGCCTGCTGCCAAATTTCGACTCTTTATTTGAGACAATAAAGCCTCAAAGAGGATCAAATCCATTCAGTCCGTCCAAACTTTGTTGATTAAAATTGATGGAATAATGTTGAGGGGATGAAAGGAGATAACTGTTCCACATATTGTAGGAATATCTGGGCACGTTTTTATCAAACATCTCAGTATCTCTCCTGGGAAAGTTACTCTAAAAACAGGCCAATCTCACAGAGGGAAAGACTTCAAGGTTATTTATGGAGCTTCCTAATCCTGGGAAATGCTGTTTCACGACACTTTTAGCTGCAGAGTAGAAATGTTAACTGTAGTTTCTGTGGTGGAAGAAATACTCAGGTCCAACAATAGTGCATTCATAATCTTCAGTTACCAATAATACAAAAGAATCAGCATCAACATACTAAATGCACCTAAGTACTTTCAGAACAATGAATATTATATTATTAGATTATAACTATTCAGCACATTAATGTTGCAGCTGGTAAAGGTGCATTTATTTTAAATCTCTTCATATACTGCTGACGTCTTATTGCTGTTTAACCTATAATTAAATTCAGAACTTTATCTTTCTCTGATGATATATTGTTTTATTCATCTAAATCTGCAAGAAGAAAGAAAAACCTTAACATTGTACTAAAGTTCAGTGCTTTAATAAATGAACTGTGGTTTATCTAACAGTGAATAACTTATTTCTGATTATATTTTGTACTGTTAATGTGAATCTGTAAAGTTAGTAAATCCATCAAAAATGGTTATTGGAGGAAAAAGTTCAACATTTCTCCGTGAAACTGTGCTGAAAAAGATGATTGAAGTTTCAGAAAATGGAAAAACTCAAGTGCTTGAGTCTAGTACTTTGTCACTTTCCACCCCAACGTGGTTTATCAGATAGTTTAACATTTGAAACACAGAAAGCTTGCAGCAGAGTAACTAATATGATGCCAAAACTAATAAACAGCTTAAAATCTTACAATTTATCTGTGAGTAAACACAGCAGAGCCACCGGCTCAGAGATGCTGAATTAGAAACATTTGAATATGTCTGTGTTAAAGTCAGCTATTCCAATCACATCTCATTTAACAAAGTAATAGAGCTGTGTGCAAATGTTATTCCATGATTTTATGGCGAGAATAAATATTTGCATATTATCTGAGGCGCTGCGAGAGTAAAAATTTGATGCATTATTGCCAGAACTGCTGCTAATGTCAGACTTAAATACTCACTAAGCTGCTTTTTGTGTTTTTCCCCCCAAAAAATATGACGAGGAGCCTTTGGGGGAGGAATGATTGCATTATGTGGAAGTTCAGTCAAACAAAATTATTATGTTTTTGTCAAAATATCATCTTAAAACGAGTTATTTGTCATTAAGAGTTCACTAAACATTTTAAACTTTATCCTAAAGGGAGAATATTTGCACCATACAGGACTCCAAGAACGTGCCTTGATCTACTCATACTGGCTCATATTGGGACTAATTTGGGTCAGAACATGGCAGAAATAGAACCATATGTGCAAGTCGAAGGGCCATGATTCCAGGCTTTCCCACGGGACCTGAACGCAGCACGACTCCCGGGGTGTGAGCTGCCTAATGAGAGGAGAGGCTGCTGACCTGAGGGCCTGTGGACAGCCGTGATGAATAGGCTTAAAGGAAGATTTACGGTTCCCGTCGGAGAAGAAGAAGAAGGGAGGAAGAGAGAATATGCTTCTTTTTTTATTTTTTATTTTTAGCCATGTACGAAACAAAGTCCGGAAATCCGATTCACAGCCAGGCACGCAAGCTAATGCAGGATAAATGAGCGAAAACACATGCTTCCCACTTCAGTACATAAGTGTAAAGTGAAGAGAGTAATTCATGTTTAAATCATCCTGTTAGGGCGTGCGTACATGCATTATGGGGGCTATTACAGCCATTACTGAACCACACATGCATTAACACACGAGGTGATGGCAGGTGCAAGTGCAGTTTAATGTAAAATCACACAAACACGTTTAAATTATTCACACATGATAATCAGTGTGTGTGCATGCCAAACACACACAACCACGTTCACAGTCACACACCAACACGTTTAATATGGAAACACACGTGTACATGTACAGGATGTGAAGGGTGAGCAGTGAATACACAGACAGACACAGAGGAGACGAGGCTGGAGATGGAAACAGAGTGAGAACAGAGTAGGAAAAGTGAGCAGAGAGGTAATGGATGGCATGAACTCCACTGCAAAGAGTTTGGAGGAAGATTCTGGAATGAGCCGAGGGGAAGATATAAAACAGAAAGACTCATATAAAAGCTTCTAGGTGTTTTTTTTACACAGGCCTCGAGGAAAGAGGAAAGATTAAAAAATATAAAGGTAGTTTGATCTATTGGGAGGTGAAGATAAATCAAAGCCGTGATTAACAGGAGAGGGGAGAAGATGGACAGGGAGATCATGGGGAGACTTTATATCTTATTAGGCCTTATGCCCCTTTTCAACCAAGGCAGTTTGGAGCTGGTGCCTAATCTCGAACCAGTTCCTCATATTTATACAAACAAAGAACCGGCTCTTGGCCAGGAAAACTCTTTACTGTTTTTAAACCAGGAGCTGCTTACGCCAAGGGCCAGATTATTGTGAGCAACACAACCAAAGAAAACCTTGTGACCACCATTTTAAGCGCAAAATCAAAGCAGTGGTCATTCGGTCTTCGTTGTGACATGGATTGCAGGAGGCTGGAGCCAATCCCAGCTGAAAATTGGTCTCCAGACTATCACAGTGCAGACACATACACCCTTTTTCCACCGGGGCCAGTTCCCGGTGGAAAAACTGGTTCCACAGCTGCACCAACTCTTTGCTGGTCTTGAACCGCAAACTGCTTACGTCAGGGGCTGGGGGCGGGGCTATCGTTGCTAACAAGACCAACGAAAAAACGTGTATTACTCATTTTATTTGATATGTTTTAATGCAATGTTACTGATATGGCTAGCGTTAGCGGGCTAGCGTTAGCTTACTCAGTGTTAATAAGAACATAATCACCGTCCAAAGCGATCAAGACCAACACCACGTGTTGTTCAGAGGTGTTTGGGTGCCGTGTCGGCTCTAAAAGCCAGCAGCAACATCAGTAAGGAGAAGATTTATTCTGCTGTTTTTGTTGTTATTGTTGCAGAGAGAGCGGAGACGTATACAGACATATACTGTGACATAATGACGTGACTCTCAAGCCAGTGGAAAAGCAAACAGGGTCGGAGCTGGTTCACAAGTTGAACCAAATGCGAACCAGCACGAGCACAGAGACAGACAACCATTCACGCTCTCATTCACTCCTACGGGCAATTAAGAGTCACCACTTAAACCTAAGCTGCATGTCTTTGGACTGTGAGAGGAAGCCGGAGGACCTGGAGAGAACCCACGCTGACACAGAGAGAACATGCAAAGAGCTGCAGGCCGGATCAGGAGTCATGGATAAATAAGGCTGAAGGTTCCAGACTGTCAGACAGTCAAACAAGACACTTTCCAACAGCCGTCTGCTGCAACACCAAAAGAAAGATCCTTGTGTTCCCTGCAGCCTGCCTCAACAGGAAACACCACAAATTAATAAACTAGAAAGCTCTCAAAGACAATAAATTATGTCTTTAAGCTAATTTCCTTCTGTAAACCACACAGTCACATCACAGCACGCCTGTTTCACCTCCCTGCAAAAATAAAAAAATGCTGATCCATCTGTCTCATTGACTGAAAATGGGCACACAGACTGTCAGTAATTATAACCAAACAAATGCAAGTTCATTTCTCATATGGATAAATACCCGAACAGGCAATTAAACAACGGGACCACATTGTTAAGATTTATGAAGACTTATAATTAAGTTTGGCTGCATGAATGAATAATTACAGTTGGGCATGAGGGACGTTTTTCATTGCACCCTACAAATGGACTGTTTGAGATGATAATAGTTTAATGAGCTCGGATTGGACGGGTTGTTCACATTTAGCTTGTGTGTGTTCTGCGTCCCTCGACAGTCTTCTTGCTCTCTTAAGTTTTTACTGTTTAGAGCATTTCTCCGCAGAAGCATATTAAAATGTCTAAAAAGTAAAAAACACTGTATATTCTCAGACAAATACACAGTCTAATTAGTCCAGGTAAACAACGAGGGAAACGTTCTGAGATGTAATATCCTGAAGTACCTGTTGTTGTTGTGTGTCTCAGCAGAAAAACTGATTTCCTCTGAAAGTCATGTTTAATGCAACAGATTAACAAAACACCACATTGGTTATTAATGGTGTCCACCAGGTTGTGCGGTGGCTTTGCTTTTCCCATTTACTTCATTTCCGACTCATTTAGCAACGCGGCCTCCTGGGAATTAACTTCACATGCAGGTATTTTTTACTGGAGATGGCAGCTTTATGGACGTGTTGAGCTCCAAAGGAAGATTTAGTTTAATGTCCATGTGGTGCAGCAAATAGATGGGATGGTTAGCTTTGATAATGTGGTTAATCTCCTTCATCTACAGAAATACTAGAAGTTTCCATTTCTAAATGTAACCAGGACAACAACGTTATAGACATGAATACTGTTTGGTTTGATTGTTTTCAGCCCTGGAGAAGATTTTAATATATTAATTAGGGCCTGAGCACTGGAACAATGCGAGGACTTATTGAAATCGCTCCATTTATTATCATCTTTATTATTATCATTATTATTATCTCTAATTAATCAGTAATTTTGGGGCCCACGAAACTTTGCACATGCATCAATCTACGGTGAAATTTATTATGAGTATTTAAATATTCTCAAAAATGGGCGTGGCCAAATGGCTCAGTGGCGCCCCCTAGCAACTTTCAAAAGAACTGCACAATACAGGAAAGTTTCACGTAGAGACACGAAATTTGGTATATAAGTGTATCATGGGAAGACGCACAAAAAAGTCTCAAGAACCCATACCCGAAAATGAACAGCAAGTCGGCCATCTTGGATCGAATATTGCGTTAGCGTTTTATTTATGTTTTTTTTTTGCCATTTTCACGTTCCATAATTTAAGGAACTCCTCCTAGAGATTTAACCCAATTAACTTAAATCTTGGCTAGTTTTTCTACTATCTATTTATCAGTGGTTGAAGACATACTAAGATCCTTAACATTAATAGAAGCACTAATACTGCTGGTTCCAGTTCTTCCGTGCCTCCCTTCCCTCCAGCGAGCCCAGCAAAAACTGCATGGGCCTCCAGCAGCATGGTGCACGAGTAGCTCCCAATAATCAGGCGGAGCGAAGCTGCTGGTGGAGACAGAAACCTGCACGATTTCGTCTGATTTCGTCAGAATCAGACCTGAAACTATCTAGAAATAATCAGCCTTCTCACTGATGTTTGCTTATGTAAGCCATATATATGAATCAACACTATCATACTAAAAGCATCATTGCAGTCATTAATTGTTAAATAGGTGCATATATTCTGCCACAGATTATTGGCCAACAAAGTGAAAGTCATTTTTTATTTCATGTAACATCAAGGCCCCGGGGAGCTGAGGAGCAGCAGTATGTTCAGAAAAGTTTTCATTTATTGTTTTATTTTTTTTTTTACTATTGTACCATTCTGCTCTTCCAAAACTGCACAGGAAATATCTGAACTTCAAATGAAGCCGTCTTTGTTTGAAAAATACAAAGAAAACACAGCATCAAACAGCAAAAAGAAAAACGACCCAGCAATTCAAAGCACTCCCTCTGCAGTTTGAATTTGATGAAGAGCTGGATGTAAATATGAAGAAGGGCATAAATAAAGGTCTGAATCACAGCCAGAGTTAAAAGCAGTGATAGGCTGGGGATAGTTTATATTGACTGTGTGTGACTGCTCCAGTCTCTGTCCTCCGGCGATGGCACGCTCAGACATACAGAGCAGCTCGGCCCCAAGGACGTGTTGGATTTTGTCCTCTGACTGCGTTGCATATCTATAAACTCTCACTGTGTTTATGAGTCTCTCTCTCCCCGGTCTCTTCTTTAATTATCCAACCAGCTTCTCATCTTCATGTGCAGTATTTTTAGCAAGTAACTACAGTTTATTTACATAACTGCAGCACCTCGCTAGATGAATAAAGAGCTGGAGAAATAACATTAAGGACACACCTGAGCAGCCGTTTTCAGCACAGGAAGATTTTATGGAAGTGGTTTCTAAATTACTTGTTTGGACGTTTCCTTAATTTTCCATCACTCAGTGGATTCAAATGGCCAGCAGCTGAAAACTTTTTTAACATGAAAAATGTGCAAAACCCTCAGACTTTTGGACAAGCTTGCAGGTATATTTTTCATATTTAATGAATCCTGATAGACATTCGTATGGTGTGGAGTGAAGTTTTTGTGTCGCATCCAACAGAATCAAAGTGGGAAGACTTCAAACTTGAATCCCAGTTTTGTAACAACAACAAACAATCACACACGGAGAAATCAATCAAAGGAAAGGCAGAGACGTACACCCACAGTGGCTGGAAATACACTGAAATGCAGCATTGTGGTGTGGCAGCGAGCAGAGGCGCAGTATGACATCCGCATGCTTTTTAGTTGAATTGCTATGTCTGTAAACACTCCTTTGACTGAGCAGGACGTTTTCAGGGCATTGTGGTAAATGAGAATGAGCATACTGTAAAAAAAAAGGTAGCTTCCATTTAAAATAACTCTTGGAACACATTGAATTTTACAGATTGAACAGTGAGCGATGGTTGAATCTTAGTCCCGGGTTTTTTTTTTAAGAGCATTTGAGTTTTTTCTATGTGGCATTTAGGGCAGATGTGCCCAAAATAATGCTAGCTCTGACCTGCTAACAGGGCCAAACATATATGTAGTTACTTGATTGTTTTATGAGTAACATTAGCCCCAGACTGCTGCTCAGAGTTAGCAGCTCATGTATTAAAAAAAGTCTACCATTGAAACATTTGGGGGGTTTGTCGCAGAGACTCTGGAGGGAATACGCTACAGATTATTCTTTACATTTTTGCCTCAAGAGGAAGGAATACCTGTGTATGTGTGGACCAAGCCTTAAAACAGATTAATAATTGTTTATCCAGGTGATTTATATGAATAACAAAAAAGGGGCTATAAAAACAGGTCAGTGGAAAATGAAGGAGGGACCTGAAACTGTTATATTCACCACAGGCGACAACACAGTTAAACAAACTGTGGCTCATTTACAGAGTGGATACCATTAAGGCTTAGTCCTGGCCCAGGTTTAAACCAGCCCTGAGCCCTTTGCTGCATGCCGACCCCCCGTCTCCCCCTTTCAACTCTGTATCTCTGCCATTGTCATATAAATCCGAAAAAGGCAAAAAAACAAACACACAGCATCCCTTCGTAACTTACCTTGGCGACACTCGGGGCAGCACTTGCCCTCCTGGGTGACGACCAGGGTGCCCGGCGGGCAGGTGGGGCAGGAGCGCAGATAACAAGTCACCTGGGCATCACGGCACTCACACTCCCGGCATCCATTATCACTCCATCGAGCCAGATCCTGGAAGAAGAGAGGGGAGGCAGAGAGGAGGACAGAGAGAGGGAATCGTTTGTTAGACCTGCAGAGGTGGAAGATCTTTTCATGCACAAAGTGCGACTGTGGTAGATATATTCAGGTCTGGGCAATAAACCGAAAATGTACAGATACCGAAATTTACAACGATAAACAACGTCATTTTGCCTATGCCGGTATATTCTGTATTTAAAAAGAAAAGAAAAAGTAAAAGAAAAAAAGAAAAGTTCTTATTAACACTGAGTAAGCTAACGCTAGCCCATTAACGCTAGCCTGTAACCGCTAGCCTGCTAACGCTAGCCCGCTAACGCTAGCCCAGTGGCAGTGGACTAGTTATCGTCCATTTATGGTTATCGAGGTGAACTGCTCAATATATCGTGATATTGATCTGAGGCCATATCGCCCAGCCCGAGATATATTTATAGGTGACGGACAGACTGTCAAAAACACCAGAAACAAGAGGAATTTAACTTTGAAGAAGCTGAATCCCAATCAAAGAGGAAGCCACACAGACCTGGTGCTCGCTGAATGCTAATAAGCTGCATGTGTCAGTTACAGAAGAAACCTGACAGTCACGACTTTTGTAGACATTTTCAAAGCAGAATTTTTCTGACAGAGGCCCCACCGAGGACAGATAGTCAGTCAAACAGCAGGAACGTCACTCACAAAAAAAATGGATTTAATGCAGAAAAGGGAAAGGGTTTTATAAATCATGAAGAATAGTTTTTCCCAAACAATCTGGTGGCGGCTCAGAGCTCACAGACAAGGACGGACGCCTCAGATCACAATCAAAACTTTCCTGACTGGCAGAAAACTCACGAGCCCCATGAGCTTGTTCTATAAGCAAGGTTGCCATTCACTGACCACTCCTATCCAAGGATGCTGTCTGAGGAGCACAACACCCACAGCCTTGAGAGACACAGAGCAAAGAAATCTGCAGCCTTCAATGAAAACCTGCACGGTTGTGTAACAGCTGAGGAACATTCACCGGACTCAAGACTCTTAAGGTCTTAAGGTCTTAACATCTTCAACTCATTCATCTATCAAACAACTGTTTTTTTCTCCTGCTGTGCAAAAAATCTACCAAACAAACATCATCATGCATCATCACATGACATAATGTTGATACAAGTGAAACATAAGGAATTCAAATTCATTTGCTCCGCTCTCTTGGCAACTATAACAACAACAAGCCGACACTGGCATCCAAACACCACTGGTACAACACATGCCTGGTCTCGTCTTGATCGCTATGGACGGTGATTACGTTTTTATTAACTCTGAGTAAGCTAACACTAGCTCGTTCACGCTAGCGGTTCGCGATTCAAGACCAGCAAAGAGTTGGTGCCACTGTGGTACCAGGGCCCCGGTGGAAAAACGATAATAGAGACCAACAACCATTCACGCTGTCATTCACACCTACGATTTAGTCACCAATTAAACCTAAGCTGCATGTTTTTGGACTGTGGGAGGAAGCAGAGGACCCAGAGAGAACCCATGCTGACACAGAGAACATGCAAACTCCACACAGAAAAGCCTCAAGATGGATTCAAACCTGTGACCCTCTTGCTGTGAGGCAAAAATCCCAACCACTCCACCACCGCTTTCTGCAGCACTGCTAAACCAGCTGACATGTTAACTATTCCTGCTCATTATCTTTCCCTGCTGTGGTTCTTCTCTCAGGGAGGTGGAAGCAGTAATAATCTAGTCACAGACCTGCTGCTTTAACCTTCCAGACGAGCCTTTTAAAAAACACTGGAGAGGAGAAATGCATGTATTGATGGTGCAGAATAAGTATGCAGTATCCATCTTTGTTTACTACTAGTAAGATGAATTCCTCCGGGGAGACAAAGAAAAATCTATTGGAAAAGGATAATAGCTCTCTCTACACTCAGGCTGAGCCTTGGCCTTGGCTGACCGTCCTGCTGCATTTAATGAGCGTTCCTCCTTGGCTGAAAATGTCAAAAAATTAAAGCCTTTGCATTCTGGGTTTCCAGGACTCGCCGATGAATAATGAAGTTGACGGCAGAATAATAAGAGTTTCTTGTTACAGGCTTAACAGCCCAAAGTAATCTGATAGCTCTGTCCTAAAGCACACATTTACTCTGTGTCACGGCAACTTTCATTCTCAATGTTTGTATTTATGTATTTATAACCAGCTTAATATTGATGGATTCGGTTGTTTGTGCAGCCGCCTCCTCTGCAGCGAGACTTTGTGCCACTTACTCTCTTTTTACTTAGGAGAAAAGAGAGTTTACAGAAGCCCCGTGGTGCCTTTGTCTCACCCACACAGTTTGGATTCTTTGCCTGATTTAGCAATTTTTGCTCTCATGCTTACATGCAAACACACTTAAAGCAAAATACAAAAAGTACCTTGTAGGAATTCCCCTCGTACAAACAGGAAGGTTTCACAGAGGAACACTCGGGGCAGCACTTCCCCGGCAGGTGAATGAGCTCAGAGCCCTGAAAAAAACAACAAATGTGGGTTTAAAATGTGAAAAACTCCAGAACATAAAGTGCAAAAGAGGTTTAGAGCCCCAATATCAGTTCAATAGTCTTTGCTCCAAAACTTTTTATCGGCAGGAATTAACATTTTAATCTCAGTTATCTCTCTGTTCAATTTATATTCTGTTACTTTTAGTTGAAAAACTGATTTGACTGCATGTGTTGCAACTATATAAATTATTTTACCTTGTTTTTAAGTTCTGGATCTTAATTTTACAGTAAAGAACTTGGTTACCTTTTATTATTAAAACTTTATTACTATTATTAACTAAACTGAATATGCATATTTATGATTTTTAATTCCAAATGCTTCAGTTGTAACATAGTAAAGCATTCATTCTGCAAATTGGGAAAAATATTCAATATTAAAGGGGCAAAGTATTACTTTTAGTGAAACTGAATGTAATTGAATGACTGAATACATTTTAATATTTAATTATCTTAACCAAGAAATGTGCACAAAGCAATTAAAAACCCCAAATATACAGATAAAAATCCTGTTTATGGCTGTCAAAATGACTTAACACAACTCTTAATATTAACGTGCACCTTTTTGACATTTAAAAAGGTGCATATCTGAGGTCCAGTGAATTTATTTGAGGATCAAAAAGTAGTTTATGGGTCCAAACCAATGTTCAGTGTAAAAAGCTGTCCTGCAGTTACAGCCTGTTGTTCCAAGAAAAGGAACAAATGCAGCACATTTGTTTTGACAGTATAGAGGTTGTCATATGTTGGACATGTTGAAAATACATACATATATATTGAAAAACTATCTTTATTGATCATAATGTTCATGATTCAGCTTCTAGCTTTATGTTTCCACAGCATCTGTGTGATGCAAATACTGCAAATCTGCTTTGGCTCCCAAGATGTCCACCATGTATTTATTATTTTGTTGGCTTTCAAAGGTCCTTTTTTACACTCTGCTCAGCACATAGGGCTCAAAAACATGAAAAATATCTAAATTGGGGTTATAAGCTCTGTGGCACTTTGCCACTAATGTGATTTTCTGACGCTCAGACCTCCTTACACGACCAGGTGGCACCATGAGGAGCCATAACCACCTCATCCCGACTATAACTAACTCTAACTGTACCACCGGCGCCTTTCTCTGCCTATTAACCCCCACATGTCATTAGATCCTCTAACCTGCTCTCATTCCTCCTGCACACACACCCTGCAGGCTCTGATCTCAGCAGAGTGACCTTGCTCACTTCAGAGCTGGACAAACGCCAATTATGCTACTTACGGCTAATGACACTTACCAGCTGTAATTATCACTATACAGCATGATTAATGGGGGCTTATTTGATCGTGGCAGGGGTTATTAAAGTAATATTATTAAATCTGCTTGACGTAAAAAAAAAAAAAAAATGATTGTAAGAGGTGTTGAGCCGACGTGACGCAGAGCTCAAAGTGGGTCACTTTCAGGGGATGGAAGTATCTATGGGAACAGCAGCTAATAACCTTAACAAATGCTTTGTTTGTTTCGTCCCAAAAAACTCCCACGTCCGACATCCCACATTCCTAACTGGGCCAAGAACTGCTCAGCATGTCGACACATGAAGGCTACTGACGCTGTTATTTGAGGCTGATTTGTGGTGGGGATAGTTTTATTGAGGTTGATCTGTAGCTGTGAGTCGTATTTATCCTTCTCTACAGACAGGTTCTACAGCTTAAATTGTAGATTAAGTTTATTTAACCCCTGTTATTTTTTGCTGCTTCCACACAGATCATTAAAGCCTCATCTTGTCTTTCAATTTACTCCATCTTAACTGAGTGAATTATCTGAGATGGAAGCAGCCAACCCTGTAACCTCGAATGATCATCCAATCCTCCCATTCCACCCAATCTCCTCCACACCACAGCAGATAGTTACATCAGACCTTTTGAACTGGAGAATTTGGCTGCAGCAAATTACCCCGACTGTAGGAAACGGGGAACAAAGTAAGTGCGACATCTTCTATTAACTTTTTAGTGGCCCGTTTGAGAGCCAGGAAATGGGATTTCTGGAGGCTGACATGTTGCATTTCGGGGGGAAAGAGAACTCAGGTACAAAATGTTTCTGCAGGAGAAGAACCCTCCATCGATGATGTTTCACACTATTACTTTAGGGAAATGGCAAGTAGGTACAGCAAGTATTATCGCTGATAGGTTATACACATTATCTATAAAAGGTATCGGTATTGAAGGCTGATTTACATTAAATTATGTGGCATTCAAACTTGTTTTTAAGACTGCATATAAGCTGATAAGAACACGTCACACCATCCCATCGGTGTGACCTTCTGGTGAAGATGGAAGCTGAGAAACAACATCATTCAACATGTCTGTCTGTGATAAAAGAAAATACCAATAATCTAAAGTGAAGACATAATGACTCCAATACAAATCTTCAATGTTTTGTCACATAACAAGAAATACTGTGTCAAAAGTTTACTTTTCAACCTTCCTGGCTTTTCTTGCCTTTGAGGATTTTTCTTTGCGGCCACAGTCTCCAACTATGAGGTCAGGTTTGCTCCGTGGTTTTTTAATAAAAAACTCTGTTCTGTCAGGCTCACCTGCGGGCATTCAACGCGTTCACACTGGGCCCTCTGGCAGAGGACCTGACCCCGGCTGCAGGCGCAGAACTCACAGCCGGTGCCGTTCCACATGTCTCCGTGGTAGCGCACGGCGCCCTCGTACAGGCAGCTTCCCTTGGCAGCGGCGCATTCATCGCAGCACTGACCAGCACGCTTCACTTTGGTGTGACCCTGTGAAGGAAGCAGCAGAGACTTCAGGCTCGTTTCATGTACAGTACAGATGAAGGAACTCAAACTGAGCTGTGAGACAAGACAAAGAAAATCCACGGAGCTCAGAGAAAGGCTGGAGTTTGTTTGTGTGTGTTTCAGCAGGGAGAGATAAGAGGACCAAGAGTGTGTGTTGCATTATTAAAAGAAAACACACCGAGCAGTTTAGACCTTTAGACGTCTTACGGCTTTATTTGAAAGTGCAGAGGTGTAGATTTACCGACTCCACCACAGCCGAGAGATTCTCTGTATCTCATGACGACAGCTCATGTTAAGATATAAAACGTTTCCTGTGTGTTCAAAGTCTCTCCGTTTATTAACAGAACAGAGCAGGTAGTTATTGGCTCAGCTTTTTACTCTTATATCTGCTTATTTCACAGGCACTGAGTCCACTGGGATCCTCTCGCTGCAGCGCTGGATTCTCTCTGCTATCATGAGAAAAAGAAATGGGCTGAGAGCTGAAAAAATATATTTTTACTTTAAGTTTTAGGTAAAAAGAAAATACAGAAACTTTGAGTGAAAGAGCAAAGTGCTTCAAAAAGGTTTCACAAAACCAGCAGGAAGCCTGATAACTGTTCCTCCAAGCAGCTATTTCTGCTTTATAGGTTTCATAAAAATATAAAAGGTCTCCCTTTAAGCTTCTGATTAGTTTGTGTGTTCAGGAGTTTAATAGAAATAGTTTGAACTGACTGCTTTTTACAATACAAAACTTAAATCTTTAAGTTCCTCTACTTGACCACAGCTTTTATAAACTGTAGATTTCAGGAAATTAGGCGTCTTGTCTTTACTGAATGTGCAATAAAACAGTTTATCATAGACTTATTGAATCACATAGACTATTTATTGTGTATTGTATTGTTCTGTTTTTATGTTCCTGCAAAAAAGACAAAGATCCGACATTAAAGCTACTGTTTATGGATTCATGGGAAATGTGTGTCTAGTAGTTTAAAAGCTAGGAATGTGATGTGATTCCTTTAAGTTTCAGGTCATAAAAGTCAAACGTTTACATTGTAAATCTTCTGTGAGCTGGCTAGAGTTAGATAAGGACACAGAGCTATTCCAGGGCCAACACACATCTGCATAAACACCATAAACTCTGTAATGAAAGATTAATATCAGGTGAGCAGCTCTGGTTGGCTGCTGGATCAAAGTCCAACCTATTGTCGGGGGTTTGTCCAAAACCCAGAAGAAAAACTGTGAAATAGAAATTGTTCTTGACTCTGTGTTGTGCTCTGGCCTGGTCACTGCAGAGTCCAGCTGCTCATCACATCTGGTTAGTATTCTTTAATAAATGGTCAACTTTACCCAGTTGTTTTGATTTTTTTTGTAAAAGCCAAGTATAGATTAAAGATCTGGGCAGAGCAGGGAGGCTTTAAGGTTCAACAAATACTCACTAGAGCAGTGATTCTCAACTGGTGGGTCGGGACCCAAAAGTGGGTCGCGGACCCCTTTTCAGTGGGTCGTGGGCAAAAAAGTCCTGTGGTTTTATCTTGAAGGGGATGTTTTTGTTTGTTTTCATCTGCTAAATGAAGTTTGGGTCTTTTTGAAACTACTTGTATGTTGTGTTATCTAAGACGCACTTTTAGTTTTTGAATGAAAATGCAGCTAATTTAGTGTAAAAGGGAATATTTTCCTCTCTAGCATCACCAGGCTGCTGGTTTATCATTTAACTGTGTTATTCTGTACTAAACCAGGTTCAATCTGCTCCATCTTTTCATTAAATACAGTTTAGAAGTTGAGAATTTTCCTCGATTTTGGGTCGCGGCTGTCTTTACGGGGTGATGGTTGGATCAACCGCTGCACTAGAGCACAACATATTGATGAATCCACAGCTTAAAATAGTCCCCAATAAATGCACTGTTTCTTTCTGCTGAAACGTACGGTTAAGAAACTTTTAGAACTATATTTGATAGCCATTTTTTTTTTTTTTTTTACGATAGTTCTGTTCATGCAGACGATCCAGAATCTCATTCCTGCCTTCAGTTCCAGCAGAGTGGACGATTGCAACGGTTTCAGCCCAACAAGGTCGTCAGACAACAGCAGCACATTCAGAGAGGAATTTCTCGCACGGCTCCATCTCACTCCAAGGTGCACGGTGAAATGAAATGCCTGAACTCCAGCAACACTTGGTGGAACAGAGAATAGCTTCATTGTCAGACCACAACACTTGGGCTTGTGTCCTTCGTTCTGACAGAAGCACATCACTGCTGTTGTTCAAATGTTCCCACTGGGGAGAGATTTTAAAGTGCTGCTGTATGCTCACGGTATAAATTACTTCAAGGCTTAAGGCTGGAATACACTTCTGATATGCTTTAAGAATATAAACTCAGTTGGCCCTTAGATCTTCAGTCAGCACTTATTTAATTTGATGATATATGATCAGCTTTTATTCATTTAAAATCAATATCTGAAACTTATCCTCTGCATTAGATTTTTCCTTGCTCCATTTCTGGATTTATCACTGCACTTTCACTGCTCTATTACTTGACTTCCTTTGTCTAACTAATATTTTTGGCTCCATTTAATCTTTTATATTACTCCATTTGTCACTTGTATTGTTGTGCGCTTGTCTGTGTGCGCTTGTTTTTGATGTTCGTGCTGTGTTTAATGGTCGACTCGGACATAACTAACAAGAGCTCAAGCGTAGAAGGGAAGCTGCAAGATGAAATTTGCATACAATTAACAATGAAATGTCAGCGTGTGTGTGTGTG
>CAFUXE010000057.1:217970-242723 GCA_903364295.1 Serranus cabrilla | reverse complement strand
AGGAGAGGAGAGGAGAGGAGCTGCACAGCCTTCATCTCAATATCAAGATACAAACACATGCATAAGTCAAAGTCTCGCTGTCATCACAACAACAGATTCTAATAGATCATGCAGGCAGACACACAAAACACAGAATAAAATGTGCCGGGTCACATAAGTGCAGATTTATGAGCTGCCAGCTGCCTCCAACACACATCAAAATCAAAATCACACACTTTCTATGAACACACTGGATTTTAACAGCTGCACAGTAACACACACACACACGCACAGGTGACCTACCTGGTGCTGTTTCCCTGCAGACAGACAGGGGTTGGACACACACTGAGGACAGCAGCGGCCGGGCTGGATCACTAAGTTCTCGTGCTGAGGAACAAGGGGAAGATTACAGTCAGAGCAGGTGTAGGTCGACCTTAAATATTAAACATTTGCAGAGAAGTAAGATTCAAGATTTTGCTGGGAAATTAAATAATGTGCAGAGAAATTAAGCAGGGGAGAGAATGAATTGTCCATTGTCTAGGTGTGTGTGATGGCCTGCAATAATAATGCTTCTTCTGTGATTTAATAAGCTGTGACAACTCAACATATAATCTAACCAAGAGTTACTTAACATCATGGTGTTGCCTCCAGCTCGGGGACAGGTGTGTGACCTCAAATCCTTTGCACCAAACTCTAAACTCTTTATACACATTTATCCTGTTTATTTCATCTGTGTAGGGAAGCAAAAATCCCCCAAAACAGAACCAATGTTTCTGGTGCAGGTGTCCACACTGACAAAGTAAACTTATATGCATCTATGCAGTGGCAACACTACGAATAGCTGCAGATATTTCTTGACCGACGTCAGAGGACGGTGCACTCAGATGCAAACATGTTTATGCAAATGGAGTTGTTGCAGACTCTTATGGCTACTGTTTGACCTTGCATTCAGTCTTTGTGCTCAGCGAGGCGAAACAGATGAGCGAGTGTGGTCCTTTTTGGATGGTGGTGCTCCCTTCAAAAACCCTGACACTTTATTATAATATATAATGTCTCAGTGAACCAATAAAGCCGCCCATAAAGGACGCAGGAGAACAAAAAACAAGCTCATGTTTGTCTTGTATTTCTATATAGACAGGCATAGAAGAAGATCCTGAATTATGTAATGGATTGAATGTATTGTCATGTTCTCTCATTGTAGATTTCAGGGCATGAACATAATAAAAGTGTGTGTTATAATTCCAGAAACTCACCGGTTTGCAGGCCACTTGCTGACACTCTGCAACCGAACACTGGACGTCCCCGTCGCTGCAGACACACCTGGAACAGAGGCTGGGCTTCCACTGCTCACCATCTCTGTACACAGTCCCCTGCCAGGAGCAAGACTCTGACACACACACACACACACACACAGAATGAGTAAACAGTGAAAATGGGTGTCAGGTAATGAGCTGACTGCTGGAGCATTGTTTGCCCTCAAACTCACTGATTTACAGTGAGGGGAAAAAAGAAGTCGCTAATTAGCTGCTAAGTGTTGGATGCATCACAGCAGCTCCGAGGCATCATTAGAGTCCAGATTAACCTTTCAGCTCAGCTCGGCTGCTCTGTGCAATCTGAAAACTCTGTCACGACAACATCCTGCCTGATAGAAGACAAGCTGCCACACACTCCACACACCTGAGTGATCTCACACATGTATCTTAAGAAGTGTTATTTGGAAAATCACAGACTGATTTTCTGGTGAATTTTTCTTTTAGCGTGATGAGAACCACCAGCTATATCATCCCCAGAAACACCCATAATGCAATGAATTAATCACCACTGTGACCCTGGAAGCATCCACAATCTTACAGAATGAAAAGCATTTATCTCCTTTATTGAGATTTGGGATCATTTACATTTTCATTGCAGCTTTGTGTAAATGGATGCTCCAATAACTCACATCTTTGGATACAATTTTTGCACTCACAAGAAAAAAAGGTTACATATTTGTATTCTGTTCATATGTTTTGGAAAATAATTTATCCACACATGAAACACTGTGGACTTTGCCAAAAGAAGCCGCATTAGTAAAACCCATCAGAGGTTGGAAGATGCTGCACTGAGAGCAGAGTTCATGTTTATTGAAAGGAGGAAGTGAGCTGACCCGAGGCACAAACACACCCAGACTCAGGTTTCCTGTCTGAGTGTGTGTGTGAGGGCTGTCCACAGGGCACGCCACGGTGTGTGTGTGTCTGTCTGTGTGTTTTTCTGTGCTGAAATATACATTACAGCGTTTGGGTTTTTAGTGTGCATGCAAAGTTTTGGATTGTTTTGTTTTGGGTGTCGCTGTTTCATCAGGGCGCTTATGCATTTTGCACACTAACATGCATTTATTTATCCACCAGTAACAAGAAAAAAGTGACACCTCAGCCTACAACAGAAGTGCCCTTGAGAAAATGTTGGTCGGAAAACAAAAATTCCTTTAAATGTCAAACTCTGTGCTTGGAATATTTTCGGACAAACTGACCAAACGGTGGACTTTGGACTTCTACAAGCAAGGAGAGCGACTGCACTATGTTGGAAAAGTCTGGAGGCTCCTACATTGGGAATGTGGATAAAGGATAAAACTTTCAGAGTGTGTTGGCTTGGAAAGACGAACGTGCATCGCTTAAGGCAAACTGGGAGATTCTGTCCAGCTCTGGGAACCAAATATGAACATTATAGAAGCCCGGATTTAAGGCTTCACCTGAGCAGAAATAGTTTTATTATTCTTCTTTATATATCAAAAAGTGTGCAAGTTGTGTGTGGACATGTGAGTTTGTGTGATTTGTCTGAAACTGTTCAATTGTTCAATTGTTTTAATTGTATTTTTTTTAAATACTTTAAAATATTGGGGAAAAAAGAAAATATAAACTGAAGAAAAGCTGCTGTTGGTCTGTCCCAGTCTGAAGGTTCGATGCTAAACGTAGCATCATTTACAAACAGTCTGAGTTTGCTACTTCTCATGAGTGGAGAACATTTCCTGACAATGAATAATCTCATTAAAGTGTAATCTGGTTTCCTATCTTCTACTTTTTTGTGTTATTTCAAGTTTTCAATCTAATTTCAGCATTTTCACTGGATGGAAACACTCTCAAACAAACAAACTCTGATTAGAAACAACAAATAAGCAAACATGGCTTTCTTTTTTTATTTGGCACCAATATGTTTATGTGTGTATTTTCTGCACACTCATGCAACTCTTAAAGCTCGTCTCTGATAACACAGAACTTTCAGTCTCAACCTCATTTAATCAACGACAAGAAGTTTTTAAGTGCTTATGAAAGAGTCTAAATTTAATACAAGAAGCTATATGACCTACATAAGCAACCGAGACCATCAGCAACAAGATGTTCATATAGTCTGTCTCTGAAAAATCATATGAAATGATTTAAGGAGTGGGTTTTATTTTTGATGTTATATTTTGTGGTTTTGGCTGATTCTTTGTTGTTTCACCATCTTGATATTACAGTTATTAATCTTACAGACACAATAATAAACATTTACCTTATTGCTATGCATCCTGCAAACAGCTGTGTTTAAAAATAATTAAACTTTCTCTCTTTCAAAGACACAAAAAACACTAAATGAAATATCCTTGTCGTTTCTTTAAAACTCAACAAAACCAGATCTTAATTTAGCAAAATTAGAAGCAAAACTAAATGTATGTACAATGTAGGGAGTTCATTTTCAAAGCCTTGTGACATGAACTGAAACAAGAAGCTGTCTGAAAGTAGGAAAACAATAAAAACAGTAAATAATATTAAGATATAAAGATGAAAAACCCCCTCACCTCCATTGCGGACACATTTTTCGCAGCACTCTCCAGCTGGGATGAAGGGGCTCTGGTCCCCAGGGCAGCTGAGAGGCGGGCAGGGGGCGCTGCACGACACACTCCCTCTGGAGCAAACACAGCGATTACAGGGCGAGGGAGTCCACTGGCTGTCATGCTGCCGGAAAACCAGAGAAACTGACAGTTACACACACACATAAAACCAGAGGAGGGAAGACAAAAAGACAGAGGAAGGAGTGGAGACAGTGGGATGAGGAGAGCTGCTTCGCTCTCTGTGGACGAGACGACTTTGTAAGCCTAAGCCTGAGTGACAGACGAGAGAACGGAGGCACAGAGGGGGAGAAGGTAGGAAAGGAGTGTCAGAAAGAGGGAAAAACAAGAAGGAGAGGACATCACCTATATTTAAAGCTGAATGCAGATGTGTAATTTCAGACAGGTTTGGACTTTTTCTGTGCTTGAGGCGAGCACTAAGCTTCATCATTTTATTCATGTGTACATAGAAGTATTGAGAGAAAGCCTCAGGCCCTATGATGCTAACACTGATATAAAACCATGAGGACGTCTCTGTTCTCTGATTGACAGATCTGGATTGATGGAATCGATACTCACACCACCATCTCTGGGGGTTTAATTAGAGCGGTATTTAGGGTAGAGTACGTCTATTTGTGGATATCAGAGTTCAGTCTTTCACTCCAGATTAGATATCAGCATGTCCGTGTCGCCTGGGGTCAAAACGATGGAGGTGAGGATTCTCTTTACTCATTTAAGAAGGCGTCAAGCTCTGCAACAAACCCTCCTTTGGGCGGCATGAGATATATAATTAGTGTGAGTTTAAGTGGATCTAAATGCTTGTTCACTAGGCAACGTGATAGCAATGGTAAACAAGCTAAATGCATGTTTTTGCGGTGCAGCCAATGTGGTTTCTGTTCCATTAGATGGTGAAAACAGTTAAATTAAAGGTTCGGGTCACGACTGCTGTCCATGGTGCTGATCTGGGGCTTTTATGCTTGTAAACTAACTAAAAACTTGGTGGGTGTGTTGCTGTTACACCACCAATGATATCAGTGTTGGAGGTCATCTTATGTGCGGATCCTGTAAAAATACTTAAATTTCACCTGATTAAATTATTTTTATAACAATTTATCCATATTCAGGCATCATTCTCCCTGTGCACCCTCACTAAATCTGTATCCTCTTTTACTTTGGATTCATTTGAATTTCATTGTGAGAAAACGTGACAGTCCAAGTGTCCCTAACTTTATAAAATCAGAATTGTTGGCAGAGAATAAATGGTATTAGTGCCACTGGTTAAAATGAGGCTGTTGGACGTAGCGGCCATTGGTGGTGGATGATGATATCATCCATTGGCCCAATCCCAGTGTGTACAGTTTTGTCTCTGTCGCTCACAAACAGACATTCAAGAGCTGCTCACAAAAGACGCTCAAGACATTTCAAGCATCAGCCATGTAACTTCTGGAATTAACGCTTTTGCTCCTAAAAATAGCCTGTTAGCAGATGTTACTATGTCATGGGAGTTGTGTAGCTCTGGAGTGTAGAGTGCGAAGCTTTTTAGATGAGCAAGAAAGCTGTGAGCACCAAAACCAGAGGCTAGTTTTAAACAAACACTGCACTAGAAGTATCAAATAATCAGATACAGAGAAAATATCAGCATATTGGCTATTGGTGGATTCAAAACCCAAAGTTTTGGCAAAAAAACAAAAAACATTTGTTGGCATCCTCCATCACAAAAAATCTGAGATGCCTGCAAAAAGATAAAAGTTATGTTTATGTATGTCTGTGTTTCTCTGGCTGTGAAAACACTAAATCTAGAGGCTCTGTCAGTGAAGATGCAGCAAAGCCTCAAAAGGCCACGACTCCTCTCCAAACCTCACATCCCTGTAAAGTGCCACTTCACTGGGGAAGTGACGCCGGTGGAATCTCCAAACTTGGCTTTGTATTTTTCTTCGCTTGAGGACTTGAACTGTCCAATATGGCTGCCAAAAAATCCAGCTCGTTAAGCCGGAGGCCTCCCGATGGAAGATGAACAAGACAGTGATTGTCTCTTCAGTGAAAGGGGGGCGGGGAAGGGGGCGGGGATCTGAACCCAGTGTTTCAGCTGTGACCAAACTGAACAAACAAGTGACTTGTGGGTTTAATCACCTTGGATTTAAGTGAATGATTTAAGATTTTTCACCAAATCTGACCCAAATCCATTTCACAATAACCTGAAGAAGCCCACAGATATTTTACAATAACACCAACACTCATATGTTCCAGCCATGCCAAAACCAGAGGCTTTAATCTGCTGCTATAACGGCCTCCACTCCTTTGGTTTTAGTCTTTTCACCAGATTTTAAAAGCTGGCTGCAGACGTTGACTCGCATTCAGACACAGGAGTATTAGCAGGCGTTCCAGCTCATCCCAGAGGTGTTGGATGGTGTGAAGTCAGCGCTCTGTGCAAGACAGCCAAGTCTTTGGGAAAACCATTTGTTTGTGGAGTTGGCTTTGTCATGTAGAAACAGAAAAGGGTTGAACACAAAGTAATAAAAGGCCTCAACCAAACCATGAAAAAACAGCCCCAGAAACAGGTGGACAGAGTTTCTATTTACCCTAATTTCCAGACTGTTAAGTGCACCTGAATATAAGCCGCACCCACTAACTTTAACAACATTTTTATATGTATGTACATATATTTAGGACGCACTTGTCTATAAGCCGCAGGTGTCCTTGCTGTAACATGAGATATTTACACAGTAGATATTACACAGAAAGTGTTATACGTACTAGTAACATACACAAATATGTACTGCAAATGCTTTTCCGATTCAATTCATTGATGCCATGTTTTTCTTTCTGTGTTTTCCATGATGAGGGTGAGTCGAAAATGACTGATCTGAAGAATTTAGTGTGAGTGTGTTTGATTTAATTCGAACAGTTTCATTGGTCCACTGTGACCCATTTGGTAATTCATTGGTCTGATGTGATGAGGCTAAATGTTTTGGCGGCATGCAGCTTGTTAGCCCGTAAAAAATCAATAAATTAGCTGCATCATTGTTTAAGCCGCAGTGTTCAAAGCGTGTGAAAAAAAGTAGCGACTTATAGTCCAGAAATGACGGTACTTCGAACTACGTTGAGTTAATCCATCTACAAACTCTTCGTCTTTATCTGTGCATATTACTAGTTTCTAGAATATCTGTATCAGGAGGAAAGAAATAGAAAAACATCGTCTGTCACTTTCACTCACTTCGTAAAGGACTCCCTCGTTCCGGCAGGAGTCCTGGGACGAGGAGATGCACTCTGGACAGCACTTGTTGGCAGGGATCCTCAAACGTTCTCCCTTTAGAAAACACACACACACAATATGAATACACACCGAGCAAGACCAAAATATACACAAACCCCAGAGACAGTAAGACCAGCATGAATATCAAACTACATTCTGTCCATTTCCATGGAAATTAACTGACATGTGACACAAATGGCACAAGGGAAGCAAGAATAATGGAAATGTGGAGACTCTATCAACACAGAGGGCACGGTGGAGGTGTTAAAACACACATTACAATGCAGATTCAACATGCGATCCTTTATCCATGCTGCCTACACACACTGATGGAGGCCGAATGTGTGGAAAGAAGCAAATGGGAAAAGCAGCGAGGGCCGGAGAATAGTTTAGGTGTCGTTTATTTGTGAATACAAATGATATGGAATGGGGAAAAAGAAGGACGGGAGGAATACAATTTGTATAAGGTGAGAGAAAACAACCCCGAGGAGCGTCAGAGGATGTTTGGCGCCAATTGAAAGGAGGAAAAAAGGCAGAATGGAGGAGCAGCCAATCTGTGAGACAAACTGCATGTGAACAGGCAGACGAACGGAGTAAATAAGAGCAGAGAATAAAACAGACGGAGAGTCGGCTGAGCAGCAGGTAACAGTTCATCTTTCCAGCATCTTTGTGCTATTAAATCAAACATTAATGATCCAAAAAAGTCTAAAAGTTTTCATATATTCATGCTCTTGTTTTCTTTTCCTGAACTTTTCATCTTTCAGTCCCTCTGGCTTTTTTTTCTGTCTGCTGCCGCAAATTTAATTACCCAAATATGGCTGTAGTACAAGAATTTGATCCAATTTCAGATTGCATTGCTGAAAATAAAGAAAGATGGCTCAGGCTCAGGGAGTTTTATTTATCACCGGGCTGCTGCAGTCTTACACTCGTGGACTCAAGGACTCACGGAAATAAAGACTAATGTACAGCAGGTGTCCAGGGAATCAGAGATTTATGAGCCACTTTCCTGTCTGGATTTAAAATCATTTATACCAAACATGGTTGTGGACTGTGACTTTTCCTGTGTGACAGATGTAGTTTTGTCCATTCAAACTGATAAACTTTTGTTTTTGAATATATAAACTGATTTCTGAATTTGAAATGTTTGCATTTTTGTTTACATTTTACCCACTATTTCCTTTATTTTTTTAAGAATTTAAGATTGCATTAATGAACAGAAAACTGCTTCACTCCGTTTTTATTGATATGTTAGTTCAACAAAATGTAATAAATAAGCTGAAAATGGAGGTTTAAGCTTTTTAAGTGTGAGTATTTGCTGCTTGTTTTAGTCATTAATGATTTTTGACTGCTGATAAAACAAAACAAGCAATTTACAGACGACACTTTGGGTTCTAGGGAGTCGTTGTGGGTGTTTTTCACTAGTTTTGGATATTTTAAAGACTAGAAAATAATCATGATAATACTGAAATCATCTTTAGTTGCAGCCTAGATCTGAATTTAAAATCTTTGGAAAAGTGGCGTGCACAGACTTTTTTAAAGAGCAGGGACAAATAGAAAAAAAAGGGCACATACAGCGCGTTTTTGCCTCCCAAGAGGGCAGTTTAGAGCGCGTTTTTCAACAATTGGGCCACGAAGGGGGGCGCACCACTGCTTTGGAAGGAACCTTATGATCCCTCGATATCTGGACTCTTCAGGACTCATTCAGCATCATCTCATCCTCTAATATTTTACTGAGAATATGCTGTTTTAAACTGACAGAAACATCAAGATACTGGTGCGAAAAGTTAGAGATGGATTTAACAAAAGTCGATAACGTAGGAGGATAAGTGGAAAAGGGGAAATTTAAGCTTGCAGATAATGGCAGCGGATTTCAAAAGAAAGCCCTATAATCAGAGAGTGACAGCTGATAAAAATCCTAATACTTCTTTTCCATCACAGTGTAGGTGAGAGGGAGTCACATTTTAAGAGCTTTTTAAATGGAAGGAGCGCACGGCTTGGTGAGCATGATGACTAATTTTTAATTAAGATTGGATTGCCAGCCAACAGAGTGGAATTCATTAGACATTGATTGTTGCCTCAGCTCAGGGTCGGGATTGGATTTGATGCCATCACCGCAGGCTTTGACGTTTAAAACACATTTAAGAAGAAGCACGGGGAGGAACAGCCGGATAGATGGAGGGAAAAAGGGGCTTAGAAACTGTGTCCCTGTGAATTCAAATGAAGCAAAAAAGCTACACTGGAGCTCACAGTCTCCCAACAGTTGTCATTGTGGTAAATTAAATGGTGCAAACAGCAGACTTCACTGCACAGCAGTCTGTAATTTCATTGATTCTTGTTGTAAGGGCAACTCACAAAGACGAGTGATTAAACGGGCCCTTGGAAGCAGATCTACACTTCAAGGTGGAATAAAGACAGGAACATTACCACAAAAAAGGATCCTGAATATCTCAGGCTTTTCATTTTATTCACTTTACGTTCGACTCTGGTGCCGATCCATCCAGTGGCTTATTTAGAGTATTTTCCCTTCTGTAGCAGAAAGAACGTCCTTCGTAGCCTTTAAATATAAAATGACAGTAGGTTTTGTGTTTGTAACCACAGGAAACACATACTGTGAACTTTTCTTATGTGCTTCAACTCTTTTTTTTTTTGTCTGATTCTGAAACTTTTCAATCAGTTGAAGGTTTGAGCTCGTTGTGAAAGTGTTTGTCAAAGGCAGTGCTGCTTTGGAAGAAGTTTCATTTCATTGTTAGACCTAAACTCCTATAGTTTCATTGGAGAATACAGCACAGACTCATTTACTTTTACTTACATAAAAGCCTTTGTCACCGGTGAGTTTAATTCTTTTCATGCTATGTCACAAAGACGATGCCATTTTTCAAATATATATAATTTTATTTAAAGCAAATATATTTGTGATGTAAGTTTTCCAAACCACAGAAAAATGTCTTCTGAAACACCCAGCCACATTTGAATCAGAAAAAACAGATTCTCCGTCACACGTCGTTAATCTCCGGTTGCTATGACGCTGACACAAGTTAGCCGTAGCCTCCCTGAGCTAACTAAGCTTCGGATAACTTTATAAGTGAATGTATCAACATAAGCATTAACATTATCACAGTTGGTGAAGTGGTCTGTGAGGGGTTCCTAGCATTAACGGGCTAGCGTTAGCGGGCTAGCATTATATGATACTGTGTGCTCCGCCTAATATATACTGTTAGGGGCGGAGTTATGCAAATTAGCCCCCAGTGCGTCATGGAACATAATTTTAGATGCCTAAAAATTCCTGGACACAGAGTTGTGAAAAACTATTTCCTGCCCAAACTCCTAAATCAAGACATACACAGTTTTCAAGTTTTTAACACATTTTCAGCTATTATTTTGTATCTTCTTCAACATATTTTCAAACAAACCTCTGATTTTACTTCCCCCAGACTTTAAGCTGTGATCCTTTGACCACCTTAACCTCCATTGTTGTCCAAAAACTATTAAAAACACATCCACAGGCCACACTGGGTGTTGTTCTTCTTTCATTACTGTGAACACACACACTGTGTTCTGTTGGACTCACACACACCATCCTGCTGCCAGAAACACTCATTAGGCTGCTGAATGTGTATTAATCTGCCACTGAAAATAGTCCCAAACAAATGCACTGTTTACCCGTATGGCCAAATTACTTTTAAAAAATGAAACTAGTGGCACAAATATATTAGTCTTTTTATTTGTGTTGAAGAATTAATATCAAAGGAGCTAGCTTTGTGCTTTTGAAAAGTAGAGCTCCTGCTTCCCTTGGTGGTTTTTAATCCTAAAAGAAAAAGCTGTGAGACGTCTTACCCTCTGGAAGTCACACTGTGGGTTGGGGCAGTGGGCGGGCCTGCAGATGGCCACGTCGCTGTAGCAGGTACACTCCTGACACGACTGTGGTCTCCATGATGTGTTGTTCTGTCAGGACGAAACAAAGCAACAAGCAGACATGAAACTCGACTGAAGGCAGACTTGATTCATCACCGTTAGAAAAAACGCTCTCTGTTGCTCCATTATCACACCCCAGCACACCCACATGTCATGTTAATGTTGACAGCTGCAGCAAGTGACAGTAAACATATAGGCCACTTTGTGCATATTAATGCGACGGATACGAATGTTTGTTTTCTCACTTGCACGGAGATTCGCAGGTAATAACAGAAATAGCTGCTTCTGCATTTGTGCTTTACAACCTCTGCTCAGGCATGTCACCATAACTGCTTTGGTTATACGATATATTGACCCAGAAATTAGTACAATTTAGGATATAATGATAATATAATAGGCTGGACACACATTCAAAGAGCAATTAACTTCTAATTCTTAAAGATATTCACACAGGAATGTGAAAAAATATCCTCAATAAGTAAAAGAACATAGCAGAAAAGAGGTTTTATATGTGAAAACATGCTTATCATAGTGGGTAAAACCTGCTTTTTGTGAAACATGATGTTGTGTGACATTATTAAGTGAACAAACCTGCAGGAAACACAACAGGACATATCGAGGACAGACATATTATCATGCTCATGTGCATATATTATACGATAACTTGGCCTACCTCTGCTGCCAAACTTTATGATAACCACCGTACAGACACATGCAAAGTGATCGATGCATTTATCTGCAGGAGAATCTTTTGTGCTTTGCAGCAGTTTGTATCAGAGACTCAATGAGCTCCATGATGGCTCAGTAAGGTTTTACTGCTCTAGTTTACGAAATGTGAGCACCACCATAAGAAAATCATTTCACACTTTGAACTCTTATCCTCCTCTGGACTGAGGCTGTAAAACACCGAAGGATTTTCTGCTGCAGGTGGAGCAAAACTGCTTCAGTGTTGATTAAAAGCCTTGAGCACCACGGCCAACTCCAAAAAAAGGCTTGAGAGCACTTGTGCTAGTTGGCTAGCTGCAGCCTTTAGCATGCCGGGTGTTTGTCAATAGCTCATAACACGGAGCTGACAATGTCTTATGGCTCGCTTAAAGCCAAAACGAAATCAATATTCCAGCCTGCATATGCTCAGATATATCATCTTATAGTCCATAAATCCGATTTAGCCGGATGATTAATTACCCACTCATGACTGGGATGTCCACGGGCAGCTGGGCTCGTGGAGTGGACACTCTGTGGCGGCGGGTGGCTGTTAAACGCGGAGACTTTGCTCCATTTGAGACGGTAACTAAAGCAGACATGTTAATGGACAGGAAACTTTAGCCCCAGGTAACAACCACACCACTAATAGTCTCACACACTGTGTGCTGACACAAGAGGATATAAAAGTGAGCTCAGTAGGAGGCAGGATCTAAGTTCAGGTGTCTCTGCTGTGCACCCAGGGGCTCCTCTTGCTATTCTTGCATGCAGAAAGGAAACATTAAATATAATTAAATCAGGAAAGCCCAGTGCTAAAGGGTACGAATGGCAATTTGGCAGCAGAGAGTGCTCACATTATATTGGTGCACTGCAAAAATCTTACACACTCAAACCTCCAGTGTGCAGGATTTAAACTTTTTTGACATTAGCACATTGTGCAGCCTAAACGTCCACCAAGAATCCGACCAAAGGACACTGAGATGAATCACCAGGGGTCAGGGCGCTCTCCTTTGGCTCCACACAGAAACTTACGCCATTAAAATCTTTTGAAAGATGCAAAATCACACCAGAACTTTAACGCATCAGACTTGAAAAGCTCTGCCAGTGGGATAATTCCAGCTTTTTTCAATAGATTGAATTAATTTAAGCAAGGAGAAAACATTTAGCATGCCATGCTCTGCAGAAGATTTGTAGTGTATGAAATGAAACCAGAGGCTTAAAAACGGATGTCAGCGGGGTTATTTATTAACACATATCCAAGGCAGGGATATCGCTCCCTATAGCCAAGAGGTCAAGGATAGTTTAGCTGAGGATTTTTTCCTTCATTTCAACATTAAAATGGTATTCTCTAACTGTAAACTTATTTGAAGCAGGTGAGGGAAAAACATAAAGCAATACAAGCTATTTTTCAGTTGCACTCCATGCACTTTCACCTTCGACACAACTTCACTTATACGGACATTTATTTACTGTTTAAACTGTCTTTTATAACGTCTAACCAGGATGTTTTTTGCCCTAAACTTAGGTCAGTAATTCTGCAGCATAAATTCACAGAAACTGCTGGTATCTGTTTGTATAATGATGTGTGTACGTGGTGCTGATAGACGACCTGTTCTGTCCTTTAGGTTGGAGATCTTGGTGCATGTACAGATAATTCCCCAGCATCCCATTAAATAGGAAAACAGCTTGGATCGGGGCAATGAGTCTGACATTGAGGAAGAAAATATGGAGGTTGCATTGGTTGCAGTATGTCTGCTTATAAAAAGTTAAAAGGTTTATTTCCATCTTGAGCAAATAACCCTTATATTTCCATTTTATTCCAATTAGTTCATGTTAATTCCCGCTGAAAGTTTGACTTAACCTGTAATTGTGCAATCCAAGGTGTTACCTATCATGAGGAAAAATGTGCTAACTGCAGCTCTAGAAATGACAACGTCTGGCAGCACATCTGGTTAATTGTAATAATAGACAGAGAAAAGCCACCAAGCTGCGCCAATAAACTCAATACAATCTGTTGCACTTGTGACTGATTTAAACACCTGAAGGTCTCAACACAGGCCATGTATCTAACCTATATCAGTGCTAAATCAATTGCCACTGTAGAGGTCTACTTATCCTTGGGTGGGGAAATAACAAGTGGTTATAAACTGCATTTATCCGTAAATGGTGCCATAATCGCTGAAGTAGTGCTTTGAATTTCGGTGAAAAATGAGAGCCCGGCGTAATTGTTAAAACAACTCCTCTCTGTAATTGAGTTAAGGTTCAAGAGAAAGTCAAGCAGTAGGCATGCAGTAATATGTGGGAGTTGCTATAGGTCATGTTGAAAGACAAAGACAAAAAGGAGAACGCTACAGAATGAAAATTTAATTAGGGAGCGCAGCCAGCAGAGAGGAGAGGCACTCCTGGAGAGAGCGTGTGAGCCGATATGTTCCCCGTAATGCAGTTGCAGCTATTTATGTGTATGTGTGTGTTTCAGATGCGAGGCGGTGGGAGTGCATCTCTGCACAGCTGCGGCCAGATGTGTAATGAGTTTTACGTAAGGGCAAATGTGTCATGGGCAATCTCTGCTCGTAATATTCACGCTCCGGCTCGAGGAGGAGGAGGAGCGACCTTCACAAGAATGTGGCTGTCAGCTGGGTGCTGCAGTCTTTCTGAGATGCAAACTGTTTAACGCAAACACAATCTGAGATGCACAATACTGACGAGGACTAATTCTGTCAAACAAAACTTAACTAGTTGATGCACAAACAGGTCATGCAGAAGATGCAAAATAACGTCTTCAAATCATGTTTTTGTCCAAGTACGTTATTGAAGTTATGTTCACACAGGATTAAATATTCCATATCATTTAAACATGTTGGTTTACACAATAAAAGAATAGAACAGAATGCAAATCTAGTGTAAAGACAAGATATTTAGTGTTCAATGACCAGCTTTTACGAAGCTTTTGACGCTCTAGTAAGTAAGACTCCAACTGGTAAAACAATTGAGGCATTTAGCATCTAAAGAGTCAGATATTTTTTTCTTAGCAGATGGTTGAGACCAAAACAGAGCTACAACACAGATTCCCACTCATTCTGAATGTGACGCACTCTGTTTTTATTTGTTTTTTCTTACTAGCATCTCCAACTTTTTTGGGATTGGGATTGTAGCTGCGTCATCAAGAATCATTGTTATTAATTCAATTTAAAGATGGAAGCATAATAAGTCACATAAGAGCTGACATTTAGAAGATTTTCTTCATTCCAACTACAATCATGAGGGACCCAGGACGTTTCCTTGAGGAACTCCTTAAACAGGTTTCATGAGAGAAAACATAAGTTGCGTGTCTTGTCTTGCAGAATTGGAACTTTTTTTTTTACTAGTATATCTTTTTATCTGTATAGGGACACACCTCAGCACAAACAGCATGAACTAATGCTGCATACCACAGCATTTATAGCCTGAGAAAATTTCCAATGCCTGTTGCATTTCTAATTGAGTCTTGACCACGTAAATTGATCACCAGAGTCTGTTTTTAACTGTGAATGTAACTAGAGGTGCTGGGCAAGCAATACTGCAAGAAGTTATAAATAAAAAGGTTGAAAATAATACTTATGTAATTTGAATGAACTCTGAATCAAACTGGCTGTTTATTTGGAGAAAGAATATCGACACAAATTACCAAACCACACAAAAGCACGTCATCTATTTGTAGCAAGTCGCAAAAATATTGTGGTTAAATTACATTTTAACATACATTCATCATATTCTGAAAAGCTTATTTTCATCTGGCTGCATATGAAAATTTGCCCCTAAAGCTAAAATGTTGATTGGCACACGCTGTCCCTTTTTAAAAACTAAATTTAAAACGTGACTGAAAGTGAAGTCAGAGAAAATATGCAAATTTACTCCAGGTAAACGAGATGAAGACACATCAGCTTGAGTAAAGACTGCAAAGACTGCATCTCTCACTCATGATAATGTGAACAAACGTGGGCTGAATGTAAGCACAAACACAGGACAGCTCCTCCACCCATTAGCTGAGTGCAACCACTAAAAACAAACTGCAGAAAAACTCCAGTGCATCGAAAACTCTCTCGTGTTTCACCTGACCACACATTCATGTGTGTCCTGCAAACTCTTTACACATGGGGGGTTTTCACTCTGCCTTTCCGTCCTTGCAGTTATTAAAAGGTACAAACAGGATGTTCAAATACAAGAAAAAGCAATCCACATGATATACAGAAGCAGATGCAGTGTGACAGGCACTCAGAGATGCTCCCTTTGCACTATTACAGGAAGGGGAACTGTCTCTCAGGTAATGTGTTCCGACTGCAAAGAGCAATTCACAGGACGGAGTGGGATCGGTTTGTCACGCCGAGTCCACCAATCCCCATCAGTCCCTGTTTGCATTTTAAAAGAGCTGCCTGAGCTGCTCGGCCTGTTATAAGTATCTCCTGTGAGAGGACAGAGTGACATCCTGACCATAAACATTTCAGCAGGGATCCAATGAACAACACAATCTCACTGCAATCTCACTGTGCAGCTCTGCGAAGTGGTGACAGTCTTTTCTTTATCAGATAGCTCTCTAACAGATTGTCCCTACGAGGGGAAAAGAGGTTCAAAGCAAACTTATAAATGGAAAATCTCTTCTGACCAGCAGAACTTCAGGCTATACTCTGTAATTCTTTTCTTTCGGAGAGTTGTGGGGTATCAGGAATCTAATCGAGTGAGAGCAGGAAGGTTGAATACAATACATGTTTTATTACATTTTTACTTTACGTACACACACAAACACACAAAAACAAAAGCTCCAACCCTCAAATCCCTTTTCATCACAGAGGCAATCCTATTTTACACAGCTTTAGAAAACTAATCACATCAAAAATAATGAATTTTTTGGAACATTTGATTATAAAATCAGCAGCAGACAGGTGGTTGAAATCCACTGATGCCCTACTTGAGTCTCTTATAACTCAAGTCAAAAGTTTGTTGTTTAAATGGTCAAACTGACCACAAATGTATTTTTCTGGTGATGCAAAGTTGTCTTTAAATGTACCATCCACCCCAAATCCAAAACTTTTTGTTTTCTCTTGCCTGTAATGCCATTTATCAATCTAGATCTGTGGATTATCTCATCTAGGCAGACATCTCTACGTCCGATATCTCCAATACTCACAACTCACACCAAAACAATCTAGATTAATACAAAAAGTCCCATCAGGAAAACTGTCAATATCACCACTAGAACTGGTGTTTATAAGCATCCAATAAATATCATTATTGTGTGTTGTTGACAGTGGCCGAAGTGAAGATGCCAAGGCGGAACTAACATTACAGAGGGAGGAAGTGAAGCACTGTTAGCACTGAAATTATTTGAAGTTACGTAAATTTTGGCATTTACGTGCATTTATGTACTTTTTTAACACCTAACCAGGACACTTTTTAGCCCTAACCTTCAAGAGTGTTTCGGTAGCTTGTAGGAATGAAACTGCTGCCTTTTTAGTGCCTAAACTGAACAAAACTGAAGGTGAAATTAAACAAAACAGTGACAAGCCATTCAATTTGGCTGAAAACAACCTACTGAACCTACAAGAAGGTGGAGCAGGCGACTTATTGCCTAATATTTGGGATGATAAGTGCTGCTGAAAGCTTATTGAATTGTGTAATAATATCCAAATCGGGGTACCCCATGTGTTTCTGTCCAACCCTAAGTGTCATTAATAACTTGTTTGTGCGTTTTTTAAATCCGGAATGTCATGTATGAGATTTGCTTTGACTTAAATTGGGTAAATAGGTCAGCGGGGTTAATAATAAGTCTGAGTGCATGCAGGTACGCCCTCAGAAATAAGTTTCCTGTTATGGCTCTGCGGCTGCCATTCATGTCACCCGGTCTTTATAAAGATGTGTAAAATTAGCGCGGCAGCTAGCATTGGAGGTGATTCAGCTCTGACTGGACTGAGTCCATTTCAGCCGCGGGTCTCAGGGGGATCCAGGAGGTTGCACTCAATTCCAAACCCGCGTCCTGTTTGGCTGCTGATCGGCCCATGAGTGGAATGGGATTGACCCGCGGGTCAGTGTAAACAGGGACCTCTAAAGTGGCGGGGGCAGGGGAGCAACCTGGACTCGCTATTAGCTGAACTTCCAACCTCCGATGCAGCAGAGCAGAGTGGCAGCTCCTCCCCTACAGGGACCCATACCTGGGGCTCGTTGATTAAACGTCCAAGGAGTTGAGGGCTTATTTCATTCCCCCCTGGAGAAAGATATCTGCCTCAGATTTGATTTAGGACTAAAGCGGCTCAGCCAGCGCGGCTGCACGGCTCCAATTTCATAAAGAAAAAAATAGATCCATAACTTTCACACAGAGCACATCCTGCTGGAGGCTGGGATATAGCACACAGACGAGATGAGTTTGACTCCAAGATAAACTGAATTATGTGGACGGGAGAGGTGAATAAAGACGGACAAACTAATCCTGAATCATGTTAAATAATATGTCATCTCTGGGATTACACGAAACACAAAACATTACTGTTATTTATTTGTTTACAGTGTAAAAAAAAGTCATTTTCTAAACATTTCCTGTATTATTTTACAGGTTTTCTTCCTGTTTTGCAAAAAGTTAATTACTTTTATTTCTAATTTTTACCAAAAAAATGGACATTAAACTCTAACTTTATAGTATTATTTATATTTACGATTTTCTCTGTTCACAAACTGGAATATGTGCCTTGGAAAAATAAAGAAATGAATGTGTTGTTTTTAATGTTTTTATTGTTTTTATTGTTCCTTAATTAGGTGTTGTATAATCCTCTCCTGACACATCTCTTATTCTTCATTAACTGGATCGTTTTGCCATTTTATGTGAGCAAATAAAAAAAAACATATTAAAAAAAAGTGTAAATATTTTACAATGAGGATTATCAAAACACAGAAAATGAATAAATAAATACTTTTTGGAGCAGGGTCCCTTAAGTAGACTGTAAATAATGATTATTATTATTATCATCAATTCATCATTTAATCTTTAATATGAAAACAAGAAATCCATCTAATTTATCTTTCTTTTCTTTATCTAAAACAAAGAAAAGCCCAAACTTCACACACTGAAGAGGCGTGCAGATAAAGACATATAAATCAAGTTGTTTGTCTTTTTCTTCTTCCTCTTTTTTGTTTTCATCTTCTCAGCATCATGTTGCTTTGAGTGCCAAACTTTGATCCATCATGCCCTTTGATTTCTAAACTTAAAAATACAGCCTTAATGTGAAAGCAGCAGCAGCTTCATTGGATTAAAGACTCAAAATGAATCAATAAATCAGAGGGCGTGCAGCAAACTGGATGTGCAAGTTAAGTTGTTTTGTCTGTAAAATAGTGGAAATGTGCCAATTATATTTTGCCAGAAGATGTCTTTCTCGAAGATGAATTTCTGTTTTCAGTTTATTACCACATTTAAAGGAGTAAAGCATTAAATTCTAACATTAAAAACTCATTAAAAAACCGAGCAAAAGTTTGAATAACACTTTTATCCAATGTTTAAATATTTGCAGATGACTTTCTGTTGGCTGACTAATTGAAACATTAATTTATCATTTTAGCTCCGCTCACACTGTGCTCACATCAAGCAGAAAGTGTTTCCTCCTGCGTCCTGTCTGGATAAATAAGGAGGCAGGGGAGGCCTCGACTCGGCTGCCCCGACACCAGTTTAAGTAGCAGATTCA
Organism: Serranus cabrilla; assembly: GCA_903364295.1. Classification (NCBI taxonomy): domain Eukaryota; kingdom Metazoa; phylum Chordata; class Actinopteri; order Perciformes; family Serranidae; genus Serranus; species Serranus cabrilla. The sequence goes on along the minus strand of CAFUXE010000057.1, from coordinate 223,333 downwards.
ATTAAAATCCAATCATGAATAAAAAAATGACCGGGGCTCAGTTTGGTGGCGCTTTCAGCTGCACTAGTCGAACTTTCCCATTCAAGAAGTGTGGCAGGGTGAAGAAAGGCAGCCTGCCAGGCTAACAAACGTAATTGGGGTAAAATTGGATAGAAACTAAAGCTTTTACTGAGGCAAATTCAATCTGGGGCCGTGATGGCTTACAGCGGGCCGAACAGCTCTGCTGCAGACCGACACTCTGCAGAAACACTCGAGGGAAACCTGCTTCTGTCAACACCGCTTTATATTTACAGCTGATCAACCTGATCACACTGGGGGGCTAATCTGTGTGTACTGCATGCTGCACAAGAACTGGGTCATGTTTCAATTATGCAACACATGCTAATCGCACAGCAGAGAGAGGAGAGCACAAATCAATATCACTATGTGCTGACAGCAAGAAGATGAACAATAATTGGTCCAACCTCTGATTGCACACATCCTGTTTTAAATATGAATAACTTTAAAAACTTTAAAGTAGTGCTGAATACTTTTTTATCGTTAAGTATGGCGAATTATTGAGGGAATAATTCATGAATTACTACAATAACATTTAAAGTGTCATGAGTTTGTGTGTGCAGCCTGTAACTTTTAATTTTAACGTCAACTTTCACTTTTTGCTCCATGTTTACAGTTATTTTCCAAACATTTCCTTATTTTACAGTTTTTTTTTCTTGTTTTGCAAAAAGTCAATTACTTTTATTAAAATGTTTTACCAAAAAATGGACATTAAAATCTGTAAATCTATATATTTTTGGACATTATAGATTTTTTTTTTTTTTTTTTTACAGTATTATGGACGGGTGGATGGATGGTTTTGTTACAGTAAAACGTTAAATTTAGAGGAACAAAAACAGTAAAAAGTTTGGCAGCAAAAGTTGCCAAACACTTATCGTCATGTTTGAATTAAAAAACTTTAGTTATTTTAAAGATATACATTTTTAAATACAGATATTTACTATAAATGTTCCACATTTTTAAAGAATTTGTGTTGCACCACCTGCTGGCAGGCCAGTAGGTTGCTATCGCCCACAGAACGGGCAGCTTTAGTGTTGTTCTGCTGCAGTGAGTTTCATGTAAAAGTGGACAAAGTTAGAAGTAATGTCCATTAACTTTGACTAACATAACTCAGTCACCTCTGGGTGCTTGTGCCCTTCACTTACAGCATTTTTGTGCATTTATTTAACTTTTTAAACTCATTTTTAACGCCTTACCAGGTTGTTTTCTGCCCTAACCTTAGAGAAGTGGTTTTGTGGCTTAGTTGTAAGGAAACTGCAGCCTTTTAACTCATTCTAACCTCTTTGTTTTCACCTAGCAGCCATTAAATGAGCTGATAACGACCTGCTGCACCTGCTGGCAGGTGGTCCTTGCCTGATATCGTCCATTAAATTGTCTAATAAAAGGATGTAGAAACCATGTATTGGATAGATACTGCACCATGTTATTTTGTTTGTTTACTTAAACTGTTTGTTACTGAATTAACAATCCGTCTGATGTTGTTTTGAAGCTGCAAAAGCAGAGAGCAGCATTTTAAAAAGCAGACTTTCCTGCTTATGGTGTACTAAAAACATAAAAAAGATTATTGAACAAGAAGAAAAAGTTGTCAGGATGCTCGGGGAGAGTCAGCTGTTTGATGTTTTATTGAAAACAAAAACTGAAATTGAGCAGCTCAACTCATCTGAGCAACACTGCAGGTACATTAAAGTCCTGAGCCACAGCACGCCGCTGACCTGACGCAGCTTTAACAAGTTGGAACTTCAAAAGTTCCCGTCTCATTATCGCCGCCCGCTCTCACGCTGCCTCCTCAGAACAACCAGCACGAGTGTTCACACTTTTCAGAGGGCAACAGCTGCGTCGCTGCTGTTTTTCGCCGAATAACTCGCCGCCGAAATGAATTCAAATGTATTCATTTGCTGCCATTTATTTGATTTACTCCACAACTTCCTCCGGAGCCGGCCGACTGATTATATGCAAATGTTCTTGTGAGGCAAGCTGTGAAAACAAGCAAAGTTATAGCGCTGCTCGACTGAAGGACACCTAAAACTGTCACAGTCCCGGCCAAAAAGCCTGATTTAATTGGGGCTTTGGCAAATATTCAAAGAGTGCGGAGACGACTCTGGCGCCTCAGTGGTCTGATCATGAATTTCCACGGCTGTCCAGGGTGCGATCCATCATCTGACCACCAATACAGGCTATTTAGCAGCTGAGTAATCTGCATGTAAAGCAGGAGACTGTGTGCTCTGCCACCGGGCTAGCATTGTCATGCTAATAGCCACATATATTCATCCGGGGAAAGGCTGAGTTTAAAAGTTGTGACTTAGCTCATTGATTCAACTTTTCCCCCCGATGCCTCCGGTCCAATTAGAGGACCTGCTGCTGAGACATGACAAATGACTGGCTGATCGTTGGCCTCCCAGAGCCCATAAATCCAGCTGTCTGCCCTCGCTGCTATCGCTCCTGCAGCCAGATATCAGAATCAAGCCTGTAATGGGTTCAGGATCATCAGGCAGATGGCCTGAAAGAGTGCAGGGTCCACCGCGAACAGAGAGATTACAGCAGCCACAGCGAGAGCCATGATGGGGAAAAAGAAAATATTGTTCGACATAAATAGATTTTAGGAATGCGTCAGTTTGAAGAGAAGATGAGATGCAACAAACACCTGCTTGGTGGGAGAGAACTGCGTCATATTCGACATATTTCTGCAGGATGGCGTGCTGCAGACGGAGCCACACTGAAATAACTTCTGGCTGTTCTGCTCGGATTATTCCACACTGCAGGAACAGTCGCTGACCCATTTTAGGGTCAAGAATAGAAATGCACACTCGCAGCTCGCCGGTTAATATTTCTGAACTTACACCAAGCAGAGAGAGAAAAACATGTTAAATAAAAAGCCAGGGAGCCACAGAAGGGTGCCGCTTTTGATAAATCATAAATAGGAGGAATAACGGCTGACAGAAGAGGGTTGATGACAAGGCCACGTGTGATAGAGCGGCTTTTCCTGTGCAGCTCTGCAACGACGAACACACAAACGGAGGCATTTCGCTCCATAACTCACCTCCTGTGTCTCAACAACCATTACTGTAATAAAAAACCCATGTCACCAAGTCCAGCCTGAAGTCTGCACCCTGTTTGTGCTGCACTTTAAACTGAATTGGATTCAGAAGGACGGAAATTGAAGAAACTATATTCTGTGAGTGAAATCTCGCAGGAACTCAAAAAACTACAGTGACAGATCTGTAGGTGAACAGAGAGTAAATGATACATAATGCATGCATCCAATCTGATGCGCTTCTTCTCCTTCTGATTGTGGGCTTTTTCAGAGTAGCTGACTCATTCATTATCCAGTTTACAGGTTCCTCACATCTGACAAAACTCATTAGCATTCAATCAAAAGGATTTCCTGTCGAGGCCTCGTTGCGTAATTTTGAAATCTGTTTGACAAATCTATCTGCTCTGCTGCTGTTTTGCTCCTGCGGGGCTTCGGCCGGCTGCAGACACGTCTCCGTCCCCTCAGCTCACATATTTCACCTCCAACACCAAACATCTTGTGCAGCTCGGAGACAAGAACAACAGCTCTTAGGCTAACAAAACAAAAGGTGAATAATTCATATATGTAGATAGCTTTGTGAGCAAAGCCTTTGAAGCTGCTCTATTGTTTTATCCGCCGTCTATTCCCGAAGATGCACTAAAGCACTGCAGGGATTCACCTGCAGCTCCGGCTCGGCCCTCGCATGCATGTGCACATGAGCTCAATAATGCATCAGCTCCCCATCAGCCGAGCTGAGAGTCGTGTCAGGTGATGCAGAGAGCGGCGCTCCGTCTCTCCAGCTACAGTGTGACCAGGGATTTGAGGCTGAGCAAGTTTCTAAATCACTGTTTTCCACCTCGTGGGAATGCAGAAAATGCAACTGGAGTTAAAAATTAACGACGAGTCATTTCTGACCCATTTCGCCGCGTCTGATTTCTTATGAATCTGTAACCAAATCTTTCATTTGGAGCAGCCGCCGCGCCGCAACACAACTGCAACCCTGCGTCGGAGAAATACCAGCTGGATAATGTTTCATGAAACTCCATCAGGCAGAGAAGGGCAAAGGTCAGAGGATGTCCTGTTGGCAGGACGACATGCATACTGGTCATGTTGCACATTCCCAGCCAAGGTTTAACTTTAAACACAGGCTGCAGTTAACGGTTAAACCAGCATCATTAACTCACTTTCTCACTTTGTGAGGGAGAAAAAACTTTTTTTAATATGAAATCTGTAACATGACATCAGCAAGCAAGACGTGACACTGACATGTATGCACTGTATGATAGAAGTATTCAGATTACTTTACTGCAGTAAAAGTACGAATACCACACTGTGAAATTACCCCACTGCAAGTCAAAGTCAGAACGAATGCAGAAAATGTACTTAAAGCATCAAAAGTACTTGTTTTGCAGAATGGACCCAGTTAGATAAAAATAAATCACTAACTTGATGATTTTATTGATTTTAAAGCTGCAACACTTTGTTACTCATCAATCTGCAACAATTTCAACAATTGTTCAGGTTATTTTTAATGCAAAAATGCAGTTTTCAGCCTCTCAAATGTGTCGATTTCCTGTTTTAATTAGTTTGATGTCATATTAACCTGAATATGTTTGTGTGTTGGACAAAACAGGATATTTAATGAAGAAAAAATGTTTGTTTTTTTGACTATTTTCTGCCATTTTATAGAACGATTAAACGGTTAATGGATGAAATAAGCTGCAGCCCTGACTGTGATTCACTCTGATAACACTGTCAATGCCTCCAGAACTCAACAACAGTTGATTGTTTGTCTGGTTTCCACTTTGGCTCCACCCTATTATGATGTCATGGTGATGTCAGAGGACACCTGACATTAAATAAACAGCAGTATGACTTAAGGAAGTCCCAGCTTTCCTTTGATTGAATAAACGAGAAGAAACAAAGCGTGTAATTGTGCTCTAAAGCGCTCTGTTTGGACTGAGTCCTGTCTCTCAGCTCCACACCACCAGTCTGCTCCCTGAACCTCCTGGCAGGTTGTAAACACTGCAAAAAACTTTCTTTTCCAGGGTGTAAAAGTGGCGCCGTAGTGAAGCGAGCAGCAGATTCCACAGCGGCTCCGTATACGTACATCTGCTCCCAGAAATGTGACGCAAGAAGCAGCAGCAGATGATAAAAACTGAATCTAAAGCTCGTAAAAGAAGCGCGGGAAGTTTGCACATCACTCTTTATGGCTGTGAAACGACGAGACAGACAGACCAGCCACCCATCACACACACACACACACACACGAGGATGTATAGATTACCAGAGACGC
>CAFUXE010000057.1:192426-208137 GCA_903364295.1 Serranus cabrilla | reverse complement strand
CACATTTTGCCTCCCAATAGAGCACTTCGTAGCACATTTTGCCTCCCAAGAGGACACTTCAGAGCACATTTTGCCTCCCAAGAGGTACGCGTTTTTCAACAATTGGGCCAACCAACATGGGCTCTGGCCTTTCTTTTGGAGTTGGCAGAAATTTGGACTCATGCTCCATTTGTACAGATCAAGTGAGGAACTGGGGAAGCAAATGTCACTTTCCCACTTTTTATTTTATATTGTTTTGTGTCCATTTACATTTCCAGTGATGGAAGTGTTATTTTTACGTACTTTTTGGTACCTTTTTGAATCTAATGTATTGTATGGTTGTCTTTTTACATGTCTACTGGATTTACAGATGAGCAGGAGCAAGAGCTTTTAAAGCTCGCAAATAAAACTGTGCACAACCCTGTTCATGAGGTTATCCCGCCTCCTCCTGCTGCTGCTGGCGTGAGCAGGTGCTCCGTATGAATCTATGACAGCCCTGTCCATATTTAGTAAAGCTCTGTGATGGCTCCACAGACTGCCCCCTCTGCCTCCACAACACAGATTATTTTGGTGGCAAAGACTTTCCGGGCACCAGCTGCAGTCGGGCGCCACGAGGAAAAACACGGCAGCTATTTTAACTTTCGCTTTGTAACCGAATATCCGGGGAGGGGGAATAAAGTCAGCGGGCATGGAGCTATCTGATCGGATAGATTAAAATGTTTAAATGCACATGTTTGCACAAAAAGTGGAATATAAATAACAATGGATTTAAAGATTCTGGATGCAGATAAGGAGCCGGCGGCGGCGGGCAGGCAGCCATTCTGATCAGATGATCGCCCTCCAAACATGATACGGCGAGCCAACTATTTGTGGCCTCGAGAAGGAAACTGAACTGTTTTTATCCGTCTTGGCTCAAATGTTTTTCTGGAGGAGAAACGGTGAAGGGAGGAGGGAGGGAACTCGTTTAAAATCCAATTTAAGACGTTTTAATGCAGTAAAGTTACATCTTACACCTTTAAAGAACTTTACTTTCAATGCTCTTTGTCTGTTTTTGGCTCCTTTTTATTTTATTTTGGCTCCTAAACAAATGATTTCCATGCCATGTTGGTATCATTTTTTTCATCGATATCACTTTGACTTACTGGATCAACATTTTAAACCCAAGAAACAAAAGAAAAACATGCAGTCTAATTCAGAAAATGATGTAAAAACAGAACAACATACTGTGCTGCATGGATTAGTGATATAAAGGATCTGAGTAGTTTGTGTTGAAGACTTTCTGCTGAGCCGAAGCTGTCGAGCTTTCATCCTGTTTCTATTAACTCCGGATGCTGGTTTCCTCCTCACGTCAGTCAGCTGTCTGATCGGTGGGAGCTGGAGCCGCGATGCCATTAAGTGAAGTGCGGCTTTGAACACATGAGCAGAAAGCCATGTTTGTATTTGACGAGTAAAAGCATGTGATGAAGCACATTAAAGATCATTTGAGCAGCTTTTATCTTCCTCTTTTTATTTAGATCAAGGGAATTCAAATCCATATTCATCTCTCACCTCATGTGTGTTTTCAGCATTAGTGCTCGCAGTAAATTGCTATATTTTAATGTAACAAAGCGTCCTTCAACTCTCTCATTACTGCAGCGTTCACCGCCGTTTTCTGACACATGAAAAGAAAGGAGGCACAACAGGATCAGTCTGTGCCCTTTTCTTCTGGAGAACGCGGCAGTCGGAGTTTGAAAAGCGTGCAGCGGAGGAGAAAAAGAAAGTGGCAACATCATAAAACATGTAAGCAGCGAATGGCAACATCTGTAAAGCATAAAAGCAAAAGTGGCCCACGAGGAGTCCCGAGGCACTCGAGATGAAACCGCAGATGACTTCCTCACATCGCCGACTCATCCTGGATCACGCACACACAACACACCAACAAGAGCATCCAAACCTTCCTGGAAAACACCTCTGCATACAGATGTGTTTTTACTGTCCAGGTGCATTAATCTGCTGCTCTACAAGCTTTCAATCTGAGCTTCAAACTTCCTGCAGGGGTTTTTTTCCACTAAGACACAAGAGAATAAGTGAAGATATGATGATCACTGATCACTTCCTCCAAATTGTGTAATACCTACGTTTGTCCACAGCGCAAAAACGGCTCTGAAATTGATTCTACTACTCGTCTTTTCAATGGCGTTCTTTAGGTCACGTGACTGCGTTGATTCTTCCCGGCTTGAATAAAAAACATGGCGGACATCCATTCATTCTGCACCCATAGTGAGCATTTGTATAGGTTGCTTGCCGCCAATAATATAATGCAATGTGTGACTGACCCTGTAAAGTTTGATCAAAACAAATGCATTTTGTAAATAAATGCATGAATGTGGGTGTTCTTCTCAACTGAAATCTTCCATTCGTACGATGATTTGTATCAAATACAATCTAATGAATGAGTCTATTGTTATCTGTATCACTTTACAGGTATTTACGGCATCGTCACTTTTTAAACTAAATCCAACCACAAACTCAAATAATAACTCAAATTTCCTCATTTTGAAAATGACCAAACCATGAAATGTGTATTCCCTCCCTGAGACTATGATTCAAATCATCTCACTCTCAAAGGTTGTCACCTTCAAAATGAACAAATCATATATTAAAAACACACACCAGCACTTTCATCTTCCCTGCATGGTTGAAACAATTAACCAAAACATCACTAAGTTGATGATTCAATTAGTATTTCATTGTAAATTAAATATCTGTGTGTTAAACTTAATTAGCTAAATAAAGATGTCATCCTGCTCTCTGGGAGCTTTTCCCTCATTATTCCTTCAAACTGTAAAGAATAAACTGTGAACTGAAAACCACCAGACTAATGTGTCTAAACATGAGGCTACTTGAGGTTTTATGTTTCTCTCTCTGCTCGGAGTAATCTACTTGTTGTACAGTAATGAGCAGACAGCTGGAGCAGAGTGGACCCGAGAGGCTCGCTCTGATTGGTCCAGAGTCATGTGACACACATGCTCAGGATGCCACAGCGAGGACAGCCGGGAGAGACGGGAACGCCGTGATGAGAAGCGGCATTAAGCTGCACTTCAGGGACCAAACGACGAGGGACGGACGGCGAGGGATCAAAGCATCGTGTGCCGACTGAGCCGCCGCGTCCGGGCAGCGACTGGAAGTGTTACGATTTTTAAACTTAAAATCTGCCAATTCAGCCAAGCATTTGAACAGTGGGGGTTAATATACATTATTTTATTTTAATTGATTTATTTTTACTTATTTTATTGTATTTATGTTTTTGTATTTTATGTAATTTTCCTGTAATTTTATCATTTTTTTATTTAATTTATTTTTGTCTTTTTATCAGTTTTAGTCTTTTATTGCATTTTATTTTATCATTTTTATTCTTGTTTTATCCTTTTGTTTTTTTATCTTTTTATCAAATTTTTATGTCAGTGAGTTTTGCTAAAATGACACTCAGCAAATGAGTTTTGCTGAAATGTTTCTTTTCTTTTCTTTAATTATAATTTTTATTATTAGTATTCTCAGAATAATCAGAATTTCAATTTCCTCTTATAATCAATAATCATCTTGCAATACTATGATTATTCTAAAATAAATTAAATTATTTCATAAATATTACTTTATTCTGATATAATATACAGTAATGACTTTTTTGATTACTATAATATTCTCAAAATTATGACTCTATTTATCTTATTTTATTGATTCTTTCTTACATATCATGAGTTTGTTTGTTTTAATTTTTACTTTTTTCATGTAAAATAATATATTTTTCTCATATTATGACTCATAAATTCTCATTTATTCTCAAGATTTTTACTTTTTCCTTGAAAATATAAATAAAATGTCCTATTATTGCATGGTATATAATGCATGGGTTGAAACAGGATATGTCAGTGTGACACAAAACTAAAAAAATCATTCATTACCTCATTTATCTAATCATTCACGAGGTAAAAGCCAAACCCGTGATTTATGCTCCTTTCAAAGGCCACCTGCACATTTGTCAGCAAATGACTGAAATGAACGGAGGTTGAAAGGTGGCGAGGAGGTTCAGAACAAGGTGAGACAAGTTCTTCCCGCCGTGTAAACACGGTAAACACAGAGCAGCAGCAGCGCTCCGTCCGCAGCCTGTCAGAGCAGAAATCTCACTCAGGAAGCCACAACACTGTCATTTTTGGTGTGTTATCGAGCAGATGCAGACTGACAGGGCAGATATAAGATACGTGGCTCCTGGCGAAGGTTTTTTTAACGGTGCAGCAGGTGCCTGGAGGCACAACAGCAGAAGTTATGTGAAAAATGTAAACAATTGGCAGGCAGAGTTAGCAGAGTCATGTTGGTCTCTGCTCCTGCAGCCTGCAAAAACTCTCCTTCACACTCAGAAAATCAATAAGAGTGTCATCTCCACCGCCAAGACAACATCATCTCCTCAGCAGCTTCATATGCAGAAACCTCGTTTTTAAAATATTGGAAAACCTCCCACGTAGTTTCATAAATTAAAAAACCTACACAGTAAAAAATAATCGCGGAGAGTTAAAGAGAGACGAACAGAAGAGGTCAGAAGTTCAGCGCTGTTACCAAAGGGGCTAAAAAACTTTCTACACAGCTGACTGAATGCATTTATCAACAACTTTTTTATTTATTTCAAGAGAACAACAGCAGCTTATCTCCGTTTCTGGAGCAGATTAGACTGTCAGAGTGATTTTAAACACTCAGGATAATAACCAGGAGAGCCTGGAGTGGGATTCTCTGACACAAACATCGATTTATCACCTGAGTAATGTTTGATTACAGGAACCATTCATCACTTTTTATACTGCAGGCATATTTCTGACAATACTTCAGTTTGAAATGCAGAATGACTATTCTCATGTAAAAAAGTTGTGGTAATTTGATTTGATTTGATTATCTATATCTTTATAAATGACAGTGTCATCTGCGTACAACCGAATCTGAATTACTGCATAACGTTTGGAAATCATTTATATAAAAGCTAAACAAGAGGGGACCTAGACATCATCCCTGAGGTACAACAACATCACCACTACGGCAGCTCATCATGTCTTTTAAATCACATTGCATCTGTTTAAGAATATTAGGGGAGAAGTTGCACATGGAGAGATTTTGAGTAGAAAATTATTCCTTTAGATGTTTGAATATGGCTCCAAAAACTCTCCCATTATCTAGTTTAGATTTTATATTCTCCAGGAGATAACAGTTAGCAGTTTCAGTCGATATCACAATCTGGACAAGTGCAATAATCAGATAATTTGTGTATCTTAGTTAAAAAAAAATAGCTTCCTTTTTGGCACATGCTGCACTCTTCCACTAACATTCGGCAGGAAGTTTTTACTGTAATCCTGCTGACAAACAGTCAAAAAAACAAACCAAAAACTCTTTGGCGGAAGTAACTAAAAGTGGAGTAAAATATAGCAGAATGGGAGTACAAAGTGATACAAAATGGAAATAGTCGGGTATAGTAAAGTTGACTACAGCACTGCAGGCTAATGACCAGCTGCTTTTTCTAGAAAAGTACAAAATAAAATTCAAAACAGTGCACTGAAACATGAAGCTGTTCGGACAGCTGACAGCAGGATCATTTGCTGGATCTTTAAAATGTTTCACCTCCTGCAGACGCTCTGTTCTTGTTGGCTCAGCCTGTCAGAGATAACAACAACATAACCTCTCCTCATGCATGGGAGCTGATGCAAAACCTGCAGCCCAGCGTGTTTCTGCTCGGCCCGCCTCGTGCTCAGACCTGAACGGATTCCAGTCACGGCTCTGCAGGCTCCCTGACGGAGGGTTTCACGTTCCCGCCTGGCCCCTTTCGGCTCAAAAGGAAATTGATCTTTAGAATTCAGCTCCTGAGTTTTGGAAAAATCATCGCTCACTGTGTGCCACATGCCAGCAGCTCTCTGATGACCGCTCATTCTTCTCGGGGACCTGGAGTACATGACAATTTGTTTTGTGCCCGCTGGATGAGTGAGCGAGCTGCCGGCGGAGTGGGCTGTACCTACTCTCCAGCTCAGCTGCACCTCTGACCTCACTTTTTATTCCTTAAGCATCTCTGACAAAGCCAGATTCATCATCCTCACCCTCAGCCGAACCACTTCCTCCATCATTTCTCACACATTTCTGAACATGCGACCCGGCTCAGCCCTCGACCCCGGGGGGGGCGTCGCCAAAATCAAGCTGACGTGCAGAGATTTGTCTTTCTTTTCATGAAAACCTCCTCCTCCTCCTCCTCCTCCTCTGAAAAACCACTCACAGGTTGGGGAAAGAAGAGCTCTCAGGGGGGAAAGTCCTCTTTCAACTTGTGCCGAGGAATAAATTGGGCTTTTAGATGAGCAGAACGGTCTTGAATTCGAAAGATGAAAAAAATCAAAGAGGTGAGTGGAAATGTTCTCATCTGTCAGGATGTGGTGGAGTTCAGGCAGGAAGCAGGAAGGTAAAGGTGCTTTCTTATGTTCTTTAAATGACTTCCTCTCATGCAGTTACAGGTGGAGATTTTTTAAATGAACTGAGCTTTAAATCATTACAGTAAACGTATGAGAGCTTAGTGGAGATGTTCAATCGCTGTTGTTTCCTCAAATCATAAAGAATATAAAGTACATTTTTTATATTATTTCAGGATAGGGTTTGAATATAAAGTAATAATAATAACAATAATGAGGGTTATTTATGCAGCTCTTATAAAAACGAGATTACATTACATATTGCTTTAATGCGACAAGATGAAAAAAGAAACTTAAAAAATGACTTTTTTAAGCGATATAAAAAGGGAAAAAGCTTTTTTAAAAGCTATTTTATTCATGAGCATAGTGTTTTTTAAAAAGAGTGTTTGATTTTGCACACAATCTGCAAGTTATCACACTAATGAATGGGTGTTTATCAGCACTTAAGCAAAAAAAGGTGAGTACAAGAAAGTTGCTGGTTAGGCATTATAGAAGATGATTTAAAAAGTATAAATAAATGCATGAAAGTGCCAAAAGTTTTGTTATTACGAGGATATTGGCTACGTAAAAATGGGATGCACTGAAGTTAATTTTCCTGGCTCAAAGTCCGGATTTGTTTCCTACAAGAAACTGAAGCCCTCTTCAAAAACACCAGACTCCATTGACAAAAACAGCAATTTTATATTTTAACTGCTTATGAAATAGACTTGAGTTAATGCTGATGCTTCCACATGAATAAATCACCCACATAAACAAACAAATCATCAGCAAAAAGCAGCTAAACACAGAACCAGATCCTGCTTCATGCAGACAGCGAAAGCAAAGAGCCTGAACCAGGACTGAGTGAGAACCTACTGCAGTTAAATAACAGGTTTTCTTAAGGGAGTCTGGTGCACGTGGAAAGAGTAGCCCAACTGAACACAGAATCAAAGTTTCTTGTAGTTGCATTAACATCCTGACCTTGTCTTTCCTGAGACACAGCAGCTCTCTCTTCCTACGACATGACACCCTCTGATCTGAACCGTGTTTCATAACATTAGATTCAGAGTGGAGGCCTCCAGAGACCGCCAGTCTCATCTGTTTACTGTGATTACACTGACATCCCAAAATATAACAAGGTAATTATTTATTGATGTCAGAGAGCTCCGCGCAGCACCGCTCCTGACCCCGGCGTTCCCTCCTCGTCAGCCTTCCCTCGGGTTTATCAGAGCGGGAGAGAGAGCGGAGGGGGAGAGGAGGAGAGAGGGGGAGAGAGGGGGAGGAGGGCTCCCAGACCACACACACCAGCTTACATGTAATCCTTCATGGAGGAGTGTGTGGTGAGAGCGACGAGGGGGCGTGGCGTTCACACACAGGCTGAGTAATCACTTCTATCGAGCGTTACACCTGTGGTTAGAAATATATTTACAGCTTCAGAAATATCATGGAAATAAAGCACTTTTACTCCACATTTCAGAGAGAAATGTTAAGTGTTATAGTCGGATTTAAGCGCTGAATATACTCCAAACAGACCATGTTAGAGGACATACATGCAGCTCTGCTGATAAACAGATGTGTGATGCTAGATTCTGGGCTGCATGCAGAAACAGGATGATCAATTTTAAAACCCAGTCACCAGAATAAATCTTGTACTTTCCTGCAAACCACAGATAACATTAAATATCTATATTCTTTTAAACCAAAAATGCATTAAATATAAAGGTTTCTATTGTGACACCTGACAACTGTCGCTTTAAAACATGCTGCAAACATGTGACACTGAAAATACTAAAACTATCTGCTTAAGTTTAGGGACCAAAATCACTGGTTTAAAGTAAGGAAACATGTACATGGTTAGGTTTCAGAAATAAAATATTTGAATAATAAAAATACAAAAAATTGCAGAAATTAAGGTTATACACCAAATCCAAGTTCAGGTAAAATTAACACGTCTAGGATTCGAAAAATGTTGAAAATACTAAAAGAAAAATTTGATTAAGTTAAACTTAAAAAAACGTGTTATTTCAGATGTAACTTCCAAAAACGGGACACAAATCCAGTATGAATGCAAACACCAGTTTCTCTGATTCATAATCCTGGTTTATTGATCAGCTTATAGCACCATAAATCTACGTATCCAGGTATCCAGGTGTGCACAGCGCCTAAAGGTTTTGCAGGTCCGTGTCTGTCTGGTTTCTAGAAACGAACAATGCTGGAGCCTGGACTGTAATTTTACATTTCAATAACCTGCAGAAAGTCTCCGAACCAAAACTTTGTTCCCAAAAAATCAGCGTTAATTGCAAAAGTTGAGCCAGTTTGCAGGAGCTCTTTGTTCTCCCCCGGCTCACCTGTCGACCTCACGCTGTGCTCAGGTTCTACTTTGTGATTTTCCTGACATCTCGCAGCTGAGCAGGAGGAATAATTTGAACTTTTCTGATTACTTTTTTAGACACAAGTTAAAAATATCAGCTCTGATTCATCCTCACACACACTCTGTATCTCTCTGTATCTCACTTCAGCAGTAACTAACGGATTCATCTTCCATCTTTCTTTGTCTCAGAGAAGCTGATCATCCAATCAGTGCTCATCTTTAAGGTGCCATTAGCTTTCTGTGGCTTTAAACTGTCTTCTGTGTCTCTTTTATTCTCTCTTTTCTCTCCTAAACATCGTGTTCCCATGCAGGCAACGAGCCCGTAACGCTCCAAGGGAAAAGTATGTTTGTTCTTCTCGTGTTGCAAAACATTTTGTACTGGAAGTCCGCAGATGCTTCATGTCAACAATGAGTTATTCAGGTACTGTTATTTACCCAAACTATGATCTTTTACTGAACATAACGAGTACTTTTGTTACCTTAACCTGACCAAACTCAACCAACTCTGTCTGCCTCTGGCTTTATTTTATTAATCCCCATGTGTCATCCTTATGCTGGAAACTTGTCCTCCAGTGGCATCATTTATCTGCTGGAGCAGATTACAGTCGCAGTTTGAAACAAGTTTTATGTTGTGAAGTAGATGAGTTTGGTTAAGATGACAAAAATATGTGGTTATGTTCAGTAAAAGATCAGTATTCTCTCTGTTATTTGCTCTTATTTGGTCTCCACCAACCCTTTTTAGCTGCTAATTATTCCACTTTTACACCAGAAAGAAGCAAACTTTGTCTGTGTGCAGTTTGGAGCTGAACATGGAGCGCTCGGTGGGTTTTTACAGCTTTATCCTGTTAGTGAAGTTGATGCTAAATTGCTCTGAATTGCTCTTTTCTGTGAGTGTTTTTGTGACATTAAGTAAAAGATCCTGATATCTTTTCTGCAGCTCCAGCAGATAAATGATGTCACTGGAGGACAAGTTTAGACACCCAGCATAAGGATGACACATGGGGATAAATAAAATAAAGCCAGAGGCAGACACCATCACGGAGACACGTCCACCTGTTGTTGAGGTGGCTGAAACAGCAGCGGCGGCGACCTCTCTGTGGGAGGGAGCACCGGGACAGATGGAGGGAGAAAGGAGTGGGAGGAAGCAGCCGAGCGTGTCGGCACAAATCATCTTCACGCCAGAGGCTACGTGACAGGTGACTGCAGCACATTTCTGAGGCCTCGGGGTCCGCCGGCGGGGACAAACGGGCAGCGAGGAGCTGACAGACACACCGGAGGGCTTCCAGTTCAAGAGCCACCAGGGAGGGAAACTAATCAGAGGAGGATCCAGATGTGGATCATGGTTTGGTGATGGGAGTCTGACCCAAACTTTGCTTATTTAGAGCTGAATCTTTGTTTGGAAGCAAAGCTTTAAACTTGTAAATCAGCCTTGTTATGCAGAAAAACATCTTTAACAGCAGTAATATGCTGCTACGGGATTTAAAATCCTCTTTGGCTGGTTAGTCGAAGTGCTCGAGCCTGAACAATATCAGGTTTTTTAAGCAAAGTGGAAAAATTCACAGATTCATGCTGATATAATGAAATGATGTGGATGCTGCACTGCAATTTTGCACCAATCCAATCCTGAAAAAAGTACTCCGAAGGATTCTTTCTTTAAAAAATTACTTAGTTATGAATTGTACAGGGTTTTACGTTGTTAACTGCACCACTGTTTTCATTTCCTCTTTGTTCTCATTTATAGTTTATGGAAGAAGAAGCTTGCAGGTGGACTGTGAACTGAGTCAAACTCAAGGTTAAATCTTGGATTACATTGTGCAAATATCTGCCAGTCAGTCAGAAGCAAGATTATTCCTCTTTCCTCCCCTCCCCCAGTCTACAGGACCAACCAACACAGCTTCAGGCTCTTCTTTATCTGTTTTTATCCACATTGCTGCACTCGGTGCTGCGTCCCTGGAGGAGAAGCCTCCCACAGCTCCAGATGGCCGGCCGCTCGGCCTCTGGCTGCCAGGTACGACTGTCTGCAACCGACTGGAGGTGTCAGTGCGAGGCAGAGCTTCTGCACTCTGCAAATCTGTGAAACAAAGGTTGCAAAATCTCCTCCATCTGGAGTCGCCGAGGACAAACTCAGGGCATCGCCGCCGAGCTGCGACCTGCTGCTGCTGCTGCAGCCCTCAGCTCGTCACATCAGTGACGGGCGGCGCTGCAGACTTATAGGAAGGAGGAGGAGAAACACCAGCAGCTGTGCAGAAAACTGACACTACGTGAGGGGCTGACAGGACACGACCTTAATCCTGTAAAGGCCAAACACAGGAACAGGCCAGACGGACTCTGACGATCTGCGTTAGTGTCAACAAGAAAAAGAGGAACAAGAAGCTCAAACCTGCAGCTGTCGTTGAAACATATTGGGAAATATGCCGGCTGGCTGGTGGAGTTATTACTATTATTATTATCATTTCAGTTATATGAGTCATCTACAGACGGAGCCGTGATATTTGCTAAGTTACAGTGATGTGCTGAAGGTCGCTGATACTGCAGGATGAATTTATAGCACAATAAAACTGCTTTCCAGCAGCAACAACTGAGGCTGAAAGTTGATTCTGGAAATAACTATTCGACCAAATAACACGTCTCACATTTTTCTGCTTCATATTTAATGTAAAGCTGCAAAGATTCAGATTTCAGGCCACTTAGGGGCTTAGGGGGAAGTAAATCTACGAAAAGCTGAGAACTCAGAGAGCTCTGCCAAACAGAGCTGTGTTTTTTAGCAAAGAGTTTGTCTTATTTGTTGAGACTAAGACCAATAATCAACATAAAAACTTTAGAAACAGAATCTGTGTTTGTGTTTCCACTTGATGAATCCACTTTTTCAGCTCTGCTTTGGTCTCCACCAACTCCTGAGAAACAATATCTGCCTCTTTAACTACTAAATGTTCCACTTTTTTAGTTTTTCTGCCATTTAGTAACAAAACAATCAGCTAAAAGAGGCTAAAATCCCCTTTAAAGCTGCAGAATTAGTGATAATTCTCTCTATTCTCTGTTACAAGTCAAATGATCGTTTGATTAATTATTCAAAACATTTTTACTCTAATATGAAGAATCAGAATGTCAATATTTGCTCCTTTTCTCTCTATCTTATATCCGAGTGTTTTAAGTTTCTGACTGTTGGTCAAACATCTGATGAAGCATTTTTACCAAATATAGATGAACACATTAATTAATAACGACAAGAATCCTTAGTTAGTACCCCAGTAAAATATTGATTCTTACTAGAATTATAAATGAGAAAAAGGGAATCCTAGGACAGCAATCCTATCGACGTTTCGGGTGAGACATCCTTCTTCAGCGAGTATAAAATAATAATATAAAAAGTCAGATATGAGAGCCGTCTCTACTCTGTCAGGATCAGGAGTTCAGCATGTCCTCTCTCGTTTTTTTGAAATTATAAATAGAAATCTGCCGAATATTTTAGATTAAAACCGTTTCTATTTAAAAAATAAAAAGACTCCCAGAACAAAACCCAATTATCTGAGCACGACAGCAGCCCTGCCAATAATTATATAACAGCTCAGTGATGTAATGACGGCCTGATTTTAACTTCTGACATATCGGCGTCAGCAGGAACACGTCAGAGAGAAACATTAAAGAAGTCGGAGCCGGGTCGCTGATACGAGCTCAGACAAATCCTCCCGTCTCAGGCGGGATAGTGGAGGAGGTGTGTGTGTGTGTGTGTGTGTGTGTGGGGGTGAATGGACTCCACAGACGAGGCCGTGTTGTGGGTGTAAACAACAAAGTGAATTCCTTCTGTCGATCAGTGCAAGTTCAAAGCCTCCTCACAAAGCCGGAGCTGTGTGGATCAGCCACCCTCGAATTTCATTACACAGCTCCGTGTGTGTGTGTGTGTGTGTGTACAGTAGACTTCCAGGAGCAGCCTCACACTGTAAACCTCCCACAGGAGCAGCAGAGTCGCCCTAAAGCCACCAGGGGAACAAATGAAGCCGGACAAAAGCTGTTTTTGGAGGCAGTTTGGACCCACAAAGGCCTCATTCAGCCTCCTGCTCCACCACACACAGGAGGGTTTTTTTGGGGTGTTTTTTTGGTCGGAGCTCATCCGAGAACATCCCTTTGTGATCCCAAGTGTGCGATGCATACAAGGTGAAATGAAAGAGCGTTTTCTTCGATCGTGTCTCCTGTGATGTTGCTAATTCTTCCGACAGAGGAGCGGCTGCTGGTTGGATCAGAGCCCAGTCTGAGTTACTGTCATCCACAGGAAGATAAGTGCTAACGACACACGGGAGCCTCGGACCGCCATGTTTATTTCCCCGAAGAGAGACGCTGTCAGTCAGCCATCTTTAAATACTGCAACACAGCAGAACTACGGATATCACAGGGTAAAAGTACCCAAATCAGAGTTTTATTTCATGTTTCCTGAGGCAAATATCAGCAATCATGTGGATTTAGGTGCCCCAAGAGCACAGAAAGGGACAAAAACAATGATGAAGAACACGACGAAAAGGAAACTGAAGGTAAGAAAAGGAGAAACAAGGGAAAGGAAAGGAAAGGAAAGGAGAGGAGAGGAGAGGAGGAAATTTTGAGGAAAAGAGAGAAGAAAGGAAAGGAAAAAGGAGGTAAAGGAGCAAATGATGGAGAAAATTGAAAAGTAAAAAGAACAGTTGAAAGAGAAAAGAAAGGATAAAAAGAATCCAAAAACTAAGGAAAAGAATAAATGATTGTTTTTATAAGAAAGGACAAAAAAGAGAAAGACAGAAACGAAGAAGAAAAGAAACAAAGAAACAAAGAAATTAAGAAAGAAAAGAAAAAAGCAAGAAACGAAGAAAGAAAGAAACGAAGAAAGAAAGAAACGAAGAAACAAACAAATGAAGAAAGTAGGAAAGAAGAAGATTCAGGAGAAGAACAAGAATGGCCGAATCATAAAAAACAACGATAAAAACAAAGTGAAAAGGAAAGAAAAGTTTGTAAAGAAAGAGTAAAATCCTATATTTGAGTGCCAGCAGCACAGACGGAGGCTGAAGGCTTCAGTGACTTTGACTCCTGATAATATATTTATCCGCCTCCTTTAACTTTGAGTGAACTCCAGTTATCTGGCGTCCTCTTGCTGCAGGCCGTCTGTGACTCCTGTCCTTAGAGCTGCTCTCAGTCCATCTGGACTTCTGGAAACAGAGCGAATATATGTTTTCCCATGCGGTGACTTTCCCTGTCAGCTCCTCCTGCTGCTGACACTCTGCTGATGTACGGCACTAATGCAGCTCCATTGTTTCGGCTTGGTGAAGGTCAGCGTGGAGTTATTCAGCAGCTCTGACAGGTTTAGCAGCGAGTCCTTGTCAGACAGCGATCAGAGAAGCTCCACAGGGTTGTACTCTACTCTGTCTGTTTCCACCACAAGGACTCTGAAGACTGTAAACACAAACAACCTGTTCACGGTGCTGCTGAGGCTTTATGTTCACCCTCTATATACCACAGTATGAATACACCACAGTTACTACAGCAGCCTGCAAAGAATTCACTCTTCCTATTCACAACACTGAAGCTTTTTCTTTGCCTTCTTTCTTTCTCGTTACCTCCATCAAGGCTGTGCAGATCGACTGTCTGCTTGCTTATTTCTGGCATGATTTCCATGCAACTTGGTGGAATGAATGATGAAGCAAATCTGGTAAAAATCTGTAGCAGATATGCACATTTATTTCCACTTTTATTCCCATTAAGAGATAGGGCTTTGAGCTGTATTTATGTGGTGTTGGTATGATCTATAAAAATGACTTTCCCGATCATATTTCACAGTTTAAGTGATCTGTTTCCTCGCATTTCGTTGGTATGTTAGTGAAGTCCTGGTCTGATCTCAAAGACATTTTCTAACTGACTGTATCAGCAGATTAGTCGCCAATAGTGGCGTGCACAGACTTTTTGAAGGGCAGGGGCGAAAAGAAAAAAAGGGGCACATACAGCACGTTCTCGCCACTGAAGAGGGCAGTTTAAAGCGTGTTTTACCTCCCAAGAGGAAACTTTGGAGCACGTTTTTCAACAATATGGCCCCTTGTGCTCACCACTGGTCGGTTGTGATCTGCAATATCTTTATCAGCAATAAATGTAGATATCATATGTATCTGGAAATATGTTTACAGCTGCATATGGTCGCCGTCGAGCGGCCGGGATGGGGGATGATCAGACCAACAAACCCAGGATTATGAAGCAGGAGTTCAGTGTTTTAACGTGACTTTGTGTCCTGTTTTCTGACATTAATCAAAGTGTTTCCAGTGTTTAAACAGCACGTTTTTACAGTATAACTAGGAGGTAGAGTCGGACCCTTCTTGCTCATGCTTTTAAGCTGAAAAGTGCTGATTGAACACTTATTTTGTAGTCGATTGCACAGAAGCAACAAACACTGGAGGAAACTTTTAAGAGGAGAAGGGAAATCCTTGGGACAGCGACAAAGATTATAAAGAGAGGTTCATATCTTATACGTTGTTGTTGTTGTTGCAGCATTAACATTGGACTTAATCAGTATTAATTGAATGCACTTGAAGTGTGCACTGTGCAGCTGTATTATAAGACAATGCAAGCATGAGATTGGGACTCAGATGCTCAGATGGGGACCTCCCTCATCAACAGGACGTCTGAACTCGTCCCTGTTTTCTTCACCCGTTAAACTTCTTTGTTGCACAGCCGGTTGGAGGAAGAAACGCAGGAGTTAACTTGTATCTTCCAGCACTATCACAACACAAACTACACCACAAATCTCCGTCTTTGTGTCCTGTTATTTTTTTTACTTCGACAAGAAGAAGAGCGTCATTACAAAAAGCAATCTCAGGTAACGGATGGAGGGGAAGGCTGCTCTGATAAGGACTAAACGGATGTGTGGGGTCTCTGGTTTGGCAGCGTCACAGACACACTCCTCCTCCT
>CAFUXE010000057.1:164413-186458 GCA_903364295.1 Serranus cabrilla | reverse complement strand
AGTCGGCTGCACAGGTCCAGATGTTGCTCGGCAGCAGCAGCAGCAGCAGCGACGCCTGACTTTATATCGCTGCTAATTGCAGCACTGAGGGTTAAAGTGGCTGTTTGCAGAGTCACATGTGAGCGTCCGGTGCCGTCAGCGCCCCGAGGATTGTGTTATTACAAGGATTTTATATTCTATAACTCCACACCTGCTTTAAGCATTTCCACAGAGGAGCATGTTACATCATGAACTCATCTGGAGTGAACTTTACCACGACACCCACTGAGAGATGGAGCGTGCATCTGCAGAATGAGAATCAGCCGCTTTCTCCATTATTCCACGTTTTTATCCACAGTGATGAACGCTGATAACATTCAACAACTTTGCGGTTTACATAAAATCAGGTTTAAACTAATCTGTTCTTTAATCCTTGTGTGATATCGTTATCTCAACATTACATTTTATTGGTTTATGAAGTAAAATTTTATTTCAGAATTGTTTTTAAAGCCCCAAAGAGTCCCGGTTCAATTTAACCTAGAGAGGCTACAAGAGGCTCTAAAAATCTAGTAGTATTTAGTATTTTTCAGTTAAAATGAATCAAATTTAATTTAATGTGCAATATTCTCCGTGCAATGGTGCAACTTTAACTGCTGACTCTGTCTACATGTTAATTTCCTTTTGTTTAAACTTTTTATATTTTTAACTTGTTTAACTGCTAACACCTTTTTTATATTTATTTATTTGTATTGAAACTCCTCTCCGTCTAACTATCCACCTTGCTGCTGTAATACTGGAAATTTCGCCGTATCTTATCTTATATTACGTTTCTTAACTTATTTTGGTTTATGTCACCTACGTAACTTCCATTTTTTTAAAGGTAACTTCCGTGTCTTCACTTCCGGCATTTACGCACATTTATTTCCTGTTTAAAATGTCTTTTATAACGTCTAACCAGGAAGTGTTTTACCTTAAACTTAGCTCAGAGGTTTAGTAGCATAAATTAACAGAAACTGCAGCATTTTTACATCTGTGAATGTACGTGTGTGTAAAATGAGGCTTAGCTGTAATTTTGTTTTGATCAGGTTGGTTGAACTTGACCCAGTCCATCCCTGCTGCTCCTGTTCGCTCATGTGGGTCAAACAGCGGCTTCAGTGTTGAATCCAGACTGTTTCATAACCAGTTAAAAACTAAATATACTTATAGTTTACTCCCCAACTTGTGTCTGTCCCCCTGGGATCGTCCAGCAGAGAAGGACGGGCGGAGGAGAGCAGAAACAGCAGAAGACGAGGAGGAGGACGAGGAGAAGGAGGGGAGCTGCAGCTCCAGGAGCTGCTCGTCGATACTGTGGCACTGTTTATACTCTAGATTAATGATTGCTGGGCCTCTGAGCCTGGGAGGGAAGGCAGCGAGGAGGCAGCGAGGAGGCGATGGGGAGCCGTGAGACTTTTGTTTACCGTTCTACAAGCGTCACCGGCGGAGGCTCCAGGGTCTGCAGAGGCCCGAGCTCGGCGCCGTTTCCCCTGGACAGGATAAAGGAAGCCGAGCTGCTCCTCGGACTGGGACGTGGGAGGCGCAGGGTGCCGGGCTGCAGTAATTGCCTGCTATTATTGTCCCTGCAGGCTCATTGGTGGCATTTTAACCCTGCAGAGACGAGAATAGAGCCTCCCGCCTATTTTTTACCTCGCCTTAAGCGGCAAACTTTCAAGTTGGCCGCAGCTTCTCCGTGCATGATGCAGCGTGTAATGTGCAGCATGCAGAGCTGACAGAGAGGAGAATCAATGACGGGAAGTTAGACGCTTTCTTTGCTGTTTGATGTCACGGAGGGAGAGGCAGTCAAATCTACAGCATCGACACACTGTAGTACGACTTTTTATCAAGTTTTGGAAATCTCATAAAATGGTGTTTTGCTGTGATTTTTGGACAAATTACTCTAATATATGAATCAACAGAGTATAATTTGTCTATTTTAAGCATTTTTAGGCATTTAAAAAATTCACCACTTTTGACAAGAAGCGACAGACTATAGTTTGACTTTTTTTCAGTTCTTGGACATCCCATGATTTGGTGTTTTCTGTCGTTTTTGGAAATATAAAGCTTAACCATAGGTATAAACAGACTATATTTGGGCCATTTTTAGTAATTTTTGACAAAAACTACATACTATAGTATGACTTTTTTTCAGTTTTTGGACCTCTCAAAACATGCCTCTCGAGGAAGGAAACATTTGAAAGATTTAAGTTGATGACCTGACTACAAGTGCAGCTATTATTATTGTTTTAGATGTCGTAGCTGCATCCAGACATGAGTTTCTGCACGACTCCTCCGTGTTTCGTGCCTCCTGTGATGTTCCCAGGATAACTTCAGCCCTCTGTATTCCCTCCAGAAGAATAAAAAAGCATGCAACCACTAAGTTGTTTTGCCTGTTTGCGCTCCATCGCATTAATTTCTGCATGAAGCAGCAACAAAGTGGTTCCCAAACTGAGCGCCGCAGACCCTCAGGGAGTCCTCCAGGCTCTTAAAAAGTCTCCAGAAAAGTTTTGCCATCATTTAATCCTCGGAATTTAATCTTTTGTTTAAAAAGAACAAAACTCATGATATTATCGATTCATTGCAGATGAAAGTTACACCAAAAACAAATCAATAATTCAACATTGCAGCACGATCACAATTTAAGCTCAGAAAGTGCAGTTTAGGAAAAAAACATCATGACGACCTGCCAAACTCACAGGTAAAGGTCATGTTGAACATAGCAGAAAAAGTCGTTTTCAGCCTCTCAAATATGGAGAATTCCTGCTTTTGTATGAAACTGAATATTATGAGGGTTTAGCCTGACAAATTAAGACATTTAAAGACATAAAGATGGACGTTTTTCACTATTTTCTGACATGTTATGGGCCAAACAATCAGTTAATTGTGAAAATAATCATTAGTTTCAAATGACGTTAAAGAGAGAGGTGCACCTGAAGAGGAAGCTGAACAAAAGACACTAAAAGACTGTAAAAAGTCCCCAAAACTTTGTAAAAAAGTCCAGTGCAGCAGGAATGAAGCCTCTTGCATCCATTCATGCACAGTGAAATCCAAACACGACTATTTTCAGGAAGGAATTTCTTGTATCATGCCTTTATTTTCAGTCAGTCTGCTCTCCTTAATAAGTAAAGTTCATGATTAATGTTGTTTTAGGATGAACTATTCCTTTAATGTAAGAACTGGTCTATTTGATTAAGAGAGAAATGACATTTTATCCTTTTATTCATTTTTAACTCTGTTTATTGTGTTTTATTCAAACTCTCTCTGTATTTTGATTTGAAATTGTGTATGAAAAGTTCTATACATATAAAGTTGCCTTGCTTCGCCTAATGTTGCAAATCCTCGACTTTTCTGATCTCTCCTTAAAAGGAAAAAACCCTAAAAATCGTCTCCAGCGGGCCTCCTCTCTGTGGCATGACAAATATGTCTGAATCTTCCTGCTGGGTCATGAAATTAAAGCGCGGCTGCAGCAGGTCACTAAACTCTCCCCTCCTCAGGACTGTGACTCCCCACCGAGCTGCAGCCGAGAATAAAACCCCCGACCGCCCGGCAGAGTCGGAGCTGTCAGACGCCCAGAGGGTGTCACGGAGACACCCGGGACAGCTGACTCAGCAGATGTGTCACCGAGGCTACAAAGCAGGAAAAATGGGACATGGAAATGCAATTTTCCCCTATTACATAAACGCTTTGCGATAAGAGCGCCGCGGCTTCACACCACGGTTTAATTGCAATGAAATTATTTGATGTTCTGTCTGCGTATCAGAGCAAACAAATCACAAACGCCCCGCCTCCCTCTGCACAGCGGCTCATCAAACATTCATCCCACATCGTGGCTCCAGACAAACACTTTCTCTGCTTTAGAGCTCAGGTTTGAGCACACACACCTGTGAGACACTGTCCAACAAACGGCACCCAAGTGAAAGGGATGATCTGGGTGTTTACACGTGAAGTTACACATCCAAACAGACGACTTCCTCTTCGGAGGAATTTAAAAAATGCTCTTTTGTTTTGGTCACGCGAGTCTCTTTGCAGGCCCAAATAATGACCAAGACAAAAGCAGCCAGGTCGTCCAGGACAAAGGGACGACTGTTAAAGTAAACGTTTAACGTCCTCATTCAGTCACACAGCGACGGGACAATAAAATCAAGTGGCTCGAGGTCAAACTCAGTGTCAGCTTTTGTTCTCACAGACAATCAGCTCAGGATTATTGATCAGATTCTAACGAAGTGTTTGCTGGAAGTCACAGGCAGCTCATAACCACTGATGTGGGAGAATAAAGCTGTCACTGGACTTTAAATTCATCCTCAGCCCTCTGAACCCCAACAAGCTGTTTCCAGCCTCTCCTGTCCTCTCCTCTCAGCTCTGTGTAAACAGATTTTCAGTGAATATTTGTCACTTGTGGAACAAAGAGATTCTGACACTTACATCAACATTTTAAGCTTAATTTTGGTTACTTTTTCTAACAGAAAAGTTCTTAACCGATGATCCGTTCAAGGACCGTCGGAAAGTTCAAACTCTAATGATAATGCCTGTTTTCCCAGCTTCTTTCTACGATAAACTGTGTATTTTTGGCTTTTTTTTTTTTAAGAAAACATACTTTTCAAACCAAACTGAGGGTTAAAGGTGCTTAAATGTTAATAAAAACCCAGCTCAACTTATTTTAAGCTTTATTTTGGTTACTTTTTTCTAATGGAAACTTTTCAAACTGATGATAAGTTCAAAGACTGTTCAAACTCTAGTGCTTTTTGAGCCCTCAGGGCTACGAGGCTATCAGGACACTTTAAGAAAGGCTCAAGGCTTCTTATTATGTTAAATTCTGTCAACGAAGTTCTTTCACAGGCTAAAACAAAAGGGAGAGAAGCTGTTAGTCTTCACCTCAGACTGGCCTGTAATAAAACGAGTCGGGACATGTTCGCTCTGTAACTAGAGGGCAAAGATCATTCAAACACACCACAGAGGGTCTGAGTGGGTCTCAGCTGGACCGGCTTCATGCGTCTCTAAAGAAAAGGTCAAAGGATTAGAAGCTGTTAACGGACGAAGGTGGATATTAAAGTGTTTCCTCCTGTCATTTTTAAAAATCTAGCAGTGGAGAAGAAAGGTCGAGCTGTTAAAAAGGTTTCCAACATGTTCGGGAGTTCAATACATTTTGGGCGTAATTTCTGCAAGAACTGAGGATGTTAGTCTTCAGCTCCCAGACTGGTTTAACTTGGTGGTTTGCATGTTAAAATATTTTAGTTGTCCAAGTTAAAAATGGTTTAAAATGAGCTAAAAATCCTTTAAGGGTGCAACCAAACTTCCAGAGTTTTCTCCCTGAGTTACAAATCTCATACAATTTTCTCAATATTTTCTTCTTTTTTTAGTTATAATTCCTTTTTAAATAAGTGGACATAATACTACTACTACTAATAATAATAATATCCCTTGAGTTTTTTAAAAAGTTTTTTTTATTTTGCATATTTGTTTTCTCTTTATCTTTTTCTTCTTCCATCTCATATAAAACAGTTTAACTAAAGATTCCTAAACCTGTGATTTATTATCTCCATTTTACAGAACATTTCTCTCGATTTCTCATAACTTTTTCCACCATTTTTGTCCTTATCTGTTTCGACCCGGACAACAAATCTCATAAGGAGCAGGAAAGAAAACACACAAGTACTTTTAATGTACTTGTCCTGGATTATTTTCACCGTGTGTCCTTTGTTTGTTATGAAAGGGAATGAGTCGTTTCCGACAGCTCGAGTCTCTGCAGATAGAAACAAGTCTCCATGCCAAGTCCTGAATAAACAAAGCTTTTTGTTTAGGAATCCTTGAGTGCTCAAGAAAAGGCGGGAGTGGTGGGAAATGCAAATATCCCGCCACTGTGACCTGCTAAACTCAATACTCTCAATCCACGAGAGAAATAAACAGACGGCGACTAAATCTACGTCTTCAAACGAGAGCCGGGGAGTGAAAAGAGATCTTTAGATTCTCTTATCAGAGTGAGGTGATCAGCATCCTGTGGGGTCGAACCCAGCGGCTCCGTTTTCAGGTAAAAGGAGGGAGATGAAGTCATCGACAGGCCGGGTCGGACACGTCCCCCCCGAGGCGAACATGCGTCTGTCATCAGCGTACAGGCGGCGTCTCACCGGGCTCAGGAAAAGGTTAACAGAGCGAGGTAATGAGCACTGACTCAAACACAATCATACAGCGCTCATAAAACTCTCCGTCTGGCACACAATTATCACCGCTTAGCTCTAAACCTCCAGGAATTTCACAATAAAAGCGTTTCCTGTCGGGGATTTGGAGACTCACGCCAATCAGAAAGTTTGTTCATGTCAGGAACCGGATGTTATTTTCATTAAAGAAGAAGCATCTATTCTACAGTAAAACCAATAAAAACCATCTGGATGGGGGCTGAAAGTTTGGAGGTTTAGGTTGGATAACTATAACATTTGTCCCTAATTTTTTTTATAGAAAATCGATGTTCTTTGCTTTGTTTTCCCGCTCTGTTGTCTCTATTTCTCCGCCGCCTTGTGTGTTTTCTCTCGGTTTTGAAACGAAAGATTAAGGAAGATAAAATTATGCAACAGAATCACTTGGTTAATGTTAGAAAAAGGACATTTCCTCCACTCGCCTGCATGCTTTGTACACTTATTTGTAAATCTGTTTTGAAGGGAACATAAATTCACGTGGATTGTTTTTATTTTGTCATCTGCGAAACGTTCACTGTCAGCATTTTGTCAGTTTTCCGACAGCTAAAGAATTTTTTAGGTCAGGGAAAGATCACGGTCTCTGTTAAGTATTAAAACTTCTCACAGAGACTTGAAGTGTGAGACAGAACAAGTTTAATCTTTCCCTAACCCTAACCAGAGTGACCTTGTTGCCTAAACGTAAACCCAAACTCTTTATTTTTGATGTTTTCGTAGCAGACAGCCTCCTGCAGACCTGAGAATAAGGAAATACTGACAATTTATAAATAATTGAAGTCAGTTTGTGCAGCGAATATCTTCTTCTGATAAAAACGAGCAGCATGAAGAAGTCCAGAGAGCTGTGATTTTTACACTTGACATTTCTGACATGCTGAAGACGATTAATCAATACAGAGAGAACATGAGCTGACAGATATGAAGACGATCAATAGCTGCAGGCCTGAACCTGAATTAAAACTCCCGTTTGAAGCGTTTGTGTCACGCCGTCTTCACCCCGAGCCTCTTTAAGCGCTTTCTGCCTGCTGTCTGTTTGGTTTCGCCTCACCTGCTTCATCAATAATACAGACGGACACAAAGGAAAGTGTGGTTGACCAGAGATTGACTTCCTAGTTGGGAAGAAACAACCTCAGACGGGAGGAAGAGGAGGAAAAGGAGGACTGAGCATGACTCATGGCGACTGACGGCAGAGGGCTTGAACGTGGCGAGGACACGTGCATCCTGCCAGCGCTGTTAGCGATCTGGACGTCTGATTGGACCGTGGGCGGCGTGCAAGGCGCCGTGGGGAACCTCACATTAAATCAGAGCGCTTTCAACCTGCGGCTCAGGCCTCCCAGAGGGCCACATGGAGGTGATTCTGGGGTCAAGAATGGGATCGGAGGCTGATTATGGAATTTGGAAAAGAGGCTGCTGACATATGAATGATTTCTGTGACCTTTCATAATCAGGAGAAAGTCTGCAGGATATTCTACCTCTCTCAGAGCTGCAGGGCTGCTGATTTACGGCCGTGTTTAATGGCATTTTAGCAAAAGGTGAAGAAGCAAAGATCACAGTTAATCTCCACCACCTGCATTTTACAAATGCATATAAAGGGACGAAACATACAAACTAAATGAGCCATTTATATATTTTTTTTAGCTTAAAAGGCTCAAAATGTTTGTCCCTCTTGTGTATTTTTGGCTAAATTTGCAGAATTAAGCTTAAATTCACAAAAAAAGTGAAAATGAGAACTTCAAAATTTACATTTCTAAGCATAAACAGCTTCATCTCTGCAGAAATATGTTTTAAAAGCCAGATTGCGAAGCCAGATAACACAGTAAAAAGACTAAGTTCACTGCAGTCCTGCAGGTATTATTAACACACAGTGATATTAACGTAGTAAAAGGTGTCAGAGAGGAAAAAACTGAAGTTCACTTCCACCTCCTGCATTTGACAAATGTTTTTAACGAAACAAATGTCTAAAATGAAATGTCTCATTTACATTTTGAATCTGAAAAAGCTACAAATCTTGGTCTTTCTTGTGTATATGGCAGATTTTTTCTTGCAATTAAACTTTTCTGTCAAAAATTTCAAAAGAAAAGTCAAAATAATTCACATTTCTAAGCATGAATGACTTCATTTCTGCAGAAAAAATGCTTAAAAAGCCAGAATGTGAAGCCAGATAACGCGGTACAAAGACTGTAAGTGCACTGTGAGAACTTCAAAGTGCTTCTGGTATGAATGTTGAATGTTTCTGCAGCTTTCATGCACACGTGCATGAAGCTTAATTCTCATGTTGGAGTGATGTTAACGCAGCTTTTAGTTGCTTTTTTTCCTCCTTTCTTTTGTTTTGCAGAAGCTGATTAGAATAACAAAGAAAACTTCAATCATGGAATGAAAAAAGATTGAAATTTTGAATTAATACAACTTTTAATTCTCACAGTGTGTCTGAACCGGCAGGAGGGAGACAGTAATGTTGTGGCCTGACAGAATTAAATTATTCTGTAACGAGAGAATCAGTGCAAATCTCCAAAATATGAAAAGCTCCCTCGTGTCCTCTCATTCTTCACAGCTATTTGAATTCCTTCATCCCTTTTCTTGCAGACAAAAGAATTAATTTTTGAAGCGTGCGTCCCTGAAGATGTTCTCCTGTATTCAGGACAGAAGACAGGAGGGAAACCCGAGCGCGCCCTGTGGAGGGGAGGTTTGTGATCTGCAGCGTGTGTGAACACGGCCGTCTGAGCCGAAGGGGACAAAGACTTGGCTTCTCTGTCTAAACACTTGTAGCTCCAAGAGCCTGCAGGCACAGACAGAAGGGAAGCAGAGCGAGGAAGGCGAGCGGGGCTCGGGGCGCGCTGGTATTTACAGATAACAGGCAAACCGGCCTGAATGACAAGACCGGGAATCAAACACTCTGAATGAAGTGAGAGACAAAAGGACGACGACCTCCCGGACCTCCAGTGATGAAACTGTCAAAGCCAGCAGCGGATGGCCCGCGGGGTCGGGGGGGTCACACGAGGGAGGGGGTGTTGATGAGCGCGGGGAGCAGCCAGCTTGTTTGTTTGCCCATTAGCCCGGCAGCTGGGCGTTTGCCAAAGGTTGCTCCACTTCACTCCGTCCTCCACAGCTCTGCATGTCTGCAGAGAGCTGGTGGCAGGGAAAAAAAGGGGCTTAGTTCCAGTCGAGGGAGCATGGCGAGCTCTCATTTAGAGCGGAGGCATGGGACGGTGTCTCAACCCGAGGAGCAGGGAACAAGTTATGTAAAATAAGCTTTTGATCAAATGGGCCATGTGTTTATCAAATGTTATCATCCCATAAGTCTGGGCAAGGAGAGGCCTGCTCTGCCCTGTTGTTTCATTACATTTTACTCAAAGTTTTGTTTGATTAAGGCTCTGAAAAGGACGCCGCTTTGTTCAGTTTAGGCCACAAAACTACTTCTAATATGAGGGCTGGTTAGCTGTTAAAAAAAGACATATTAAGAGAAAAATAAATGCATGAAAATGCCTAAAGCTAGGTAGATACAAGTACGACAGTAATAGTTAAAGTGACATACTTCGATGATAATGTAAAGCAATTTAGTGAGGTTAAGTTACTTCAAAAAAGATGCTTTGTACTAAATTTTCTTGCTTCCTTCTGACTTTCACGCTCCATAACGTCACTTCGTCCTTGGAAATCTGTTCATAGTTACTACAGCTGGTAGAGGGTGCCACTAAACAACAAACACTAACATACCAGCCTCTTCAATGGGCTGTTAACAACCTGCTGGCCTACCAGCAGGTGGAGCAGGTCGCTACTCACCCAACCCCCACAAACACTGATAAAAGCCCATTCAACTGTCAGATTGGGTGTCGTTACACTTCCTCTTCAGCTCTGAGTAACATCTTCACTGAATATTTTGTTTGTACACCCCCGGCGTTTTGGAGAAACACTGCAACAAACAGCACGTTATGCATACATGCTTTTTTCGCTCCATTCTGCAGAGGCAACACAGTTTTTTGCACGAGGCTTTGGGCATTGGGAAGACCAACATTAGCACTGGCCTAGTAAAACAGTTGGCACAGCAGGGGTCCTGACACAGACAGGGAGCTCTGGCAGAATAAAAAGCAGCGTCGCCCAGAAAACAAATGTACAAGTGCACACATTTCTTTAGCTCTGCAGCTTGGACTGAACCACAGCGACTTCACTGTTTACACTCTGCAGGCTGCTAAATGAGCGGTACAACCCTGCCTTATAGAATTATTCATATCTTATAAACTAATAAGCCTTAAAAGTCATGTTTTAGTACTCAAACTGGACTTGCAACACGTCTGCACCAACAAAACCACATGCATGTCTTTAAACTCACTGCTGTTTAACGTCTTTCTGCAGCCGTACACAACTTTCCTCTCTCATTTCCCTCTTCGTTCAGTTTGGTGCAGCTCTGCACCCTCCTGCAGGTAGCAGCTTCTCACGGGCTCATTACTCTTCATCTTCATCTGTAACAGCTACTTTCACATCATTAAACCGTCACCATTGTGGAGTAATAGAAGCAGATCTCTGGGCTTTCATCGACACTAAAAAAGGGAAAATTACAACATGCGAAATAAAAGGTTTTATGGTTCAAATGACAAATTAACATGAAAAATTAAACTTGAAAATGGACCAGAAAGAGAGAGCGCTGAAGGAAAAAGATCAGATCAGTGCTGTGAGGACAGACTTCTTAGTTTTGCATAAATGTGTCTAAAAATGTATATGTAAAGATGTATACGTGACTATGTATCTTTATTTTTATGATTTTTCATTTGATTTATATTAGATTTTATGATTTTTTTTATTTAATTTATATGTATTTTATTTTTCTATTATATTTTTATGATTTTTAATTTCATTTATATTTCATTTTATTTAATTTTTCGTTTATTTATTTATTGATTTAATTTAATTTATATTTTCTTATCTTGTTTTCTTATGATTTTTAATTTTATTTATATTACATTTTTCGTTTATTTATTCATTTATTATTTAACCAGGAAAAACCAATTGAGATTTTAAAAAAATGTAATAACAAAATATACCTTCTTCAACAGTTAAATGTTGAGTAAAGACCAACAATTAGATGCAGAATAAAAACTCTCATCCATGCATCAACAGACAGCAGTCAGGGAAAGACAAAGTTGTTGCATTATAGCAGGAACAGCCTGTAATAAAAGCGTCTGACAGCTTTTTGTGATTGAGTATTCTTATTTCCATCTAATAGTTTTATTGGAAACTCGTCTGTTAATCTTTGTGCATGCAGCTTTGGGTTATTGGTGGAATACTTCATGTGAGGAAGGAGAAAACATCTGTAACTGTTTGTCCATTTGTCCAAATAAAACCACAAAAGAAGACAAATGCATCCAAACTTTTAGGATTTTGAGGCAGTGAATGTTAAAAACAAGAGGAAATGTGCATTAAAAGAGCCATTTCCAAGTGCTGACTCGTAACTTTTCATTGGATTTTAATATTTTAGGGACTGTAACCTGTAGGGCTTTACTGGAAAACTCTCAAGGTGTGTTGAAACTTTAATGCTTCTGTGCAATCTAAACCAGCCCCAGTGATGGACATGAAAATAAAACAACGCTCGTCTTACGCGGCACTTTTATACCGTTTCTCCCTCGAGCAAAACAAATGGGAAACTGCTGCTCCGGCCCAAAAAGTACAGAGGGACTTAAGATGCAAGCGGCGGTTTGGCTTTAAAAGCATCTTGAGAAATAGCAGCTAGTGTCGGCGCTTCACAGCCTCGGGCCGCTTAATAATTCAGATGTGGTAGAGCCACGAATGGCAAGTCCTCAAATGATCTATTTCTGTGTGTCCTGGGCCACAGCGCTGTTCTCCTGACGTCAGCGCAGCCGTCGCTCGCTTCATTATATCGGGAACTTCACACATCACAGCAGCAGGGAAGCCTCGACAGAGACGAGCAGCGAGGAACACGGGGGGCTGGGATCTAATGAATAAAACCTCTCAGCAAGCCTTTGTCCTTGACCCGACTTTGAACAGCGGCAGCAGTTGGAGATGCGACACTTTGTCGTGTGTTTGAAGTTGTTTTTTGATCTCAACGTTGATTCTGAGCCAAAAAACAAACAAAAGTTTATCTTCAGTGGGTTTCAATGCCTAATGCATGTCAGTTTGTACTCGATGACACTCAGTCAGACGGCTGTTTTGTCTTTTTGAACCTTGCTAACCGAGCTAGTAAGTCACTTGTGCAAACAACATGGCAAAGGACCAGAAACCAAGATGGTGGAGACTAAAATGCCAAGACTTCAGCACTGTTTGGAGTGTTATCAGACGATCCGATGGTTGTTATCAGCAGTTATCAGCCCATAAGAATGGGCGAGGAGGTGCCTGCTCCACCTGCTGGCAGGCTGAGCAGGTCGTTATCAGCCGCTCGCTGAAAACACATCTGGTGCATTTAGGTAAAAGGCTGAAGTTTCCTCATGATTACACTCCAAAACTCTCTTTCTCTGAGGTTAGAGCATTTTAAAAGAGTTTAAAAAGTTAAATAAATGACGTTAGGTATTATGAGACCTCTCCCACCATGCACTGCTCTACTGTTTCTCTTGCACTCTCCTGACTATCTATGAAGAAATCAACAGATAATAACTGATATTCTTTGCAGTTTTTATCCAGGTTTGAATCCAAAGTGCGGCACTCTTCCTGCAGTTCATTTTGCAGGCTGCATCCCTCCTCAGGTGACCCCACCTGTCCAGGATTTCTCATCAGGCTGAGAGCGCAGAGTGCTGACACACACTTTCTGTCTCCCAGGACTAAAGTTCCTGCTGTCAGACATCCTCCCTCCTGCTCTCTCTTGGTCTCCGACTGTCATCCCGTCTGTTCGGCCTCTTTTCCTCCTGCAGTACTTTGTTCCTGCTTCAGTGTTTTGCTCCCTCCTGCAGCCTTGAAGAGTTCCTGCGGCGCTCATGCGTCTCATCCCTCAGAGGGATCACGTGGGGCGTTTAAGGCCCGGCGGGGGGACACGGCAGCGTGAGCACCAGTCAGCGATGACCCGGCCGTCACACAGGAATTATCACTACAGCCTGAGCAGAAAAAGGCAGTTTCTGCTAATATACATATTCTGTCCAACAGCAGTCAGATCCTATTAGTGCTTTTAATGTCATACTTGAGCGCGAACCCCCAGCGGGCACAATGTGGATGATATGAACGCTCATATTACCCCTCGGCACAGGAAGCACAGATTTTAAAATAGCTCACTGTATGTGCCTTCACTGTACTCTCTTTTTAATTTTTTTCTTTTCGCAGTCACACTCGTGAAGCGTGTCGGGCAGCGGCAGCAATCAGACGAGCTGCTGAGATTGTTTTTCTCACTGCACAACTATTTTCCTGAGAGATCACCTGAGTGCACTGAGGCCGAGCTGCAGGGTGCACACGGAGGTTAGCCTGGGAGAACAAGGGCTGCTAAAATCAGTGAGAATATTAATGTCAGATATGATTTCAAAAGGCTAGTTACTTAGGAGTCATCAGCTGCTACTTGGAAGTTTCTTTACAACTTTAATTTCACTTTATTATGAGGTGGAAGTACATATTTAAGCACAAATTTGAGGTAATTGTACTTGATTTTTTCCATTTCCTGCAGCTTTATTCTTCTAAACTTTTAACTGCACGACATTTGTCTGGTTCAAATGAACTTAGTCAAACACAGAATTTTTGATTGTTTATCATCAACTAAAAGTTGTTAATTTGAGGAGATTCTCCTGTTTCCTAGCTGGATAAAGTCCTTAAAATCCTCCTTGAGGATTATTGTCTAACAAGTGAATCATCACAATGATTTCACTGTAATTAATAAGAACATTAATCAACATTTCATATAGTTTTTACTGCTCACATCTTTGAGATGAAAAGCGTCACTCGTGTCACTCTCCACCCGGGAATTAAGATTAGAGCAATAATAATAACTGCTTTGAATCAAAGAAAACTTCTTCCCTGGAAATCTTGGGGCCCCGGGCAGTTGCCTAATGGTAAGTACGCCTCTGTTTCACAGTGCACTGAAACATTTAATCCCTGTATCATGACACGTATCCTCAGGCCACATTCCTGCCAGTGCACTGACGAAACGTTCAGGTTCCTGCTCAGCTGAATCTCTCTCTCTCTCTCTGTAAAAACTCTGGGGTTGGTGGCCGGACCTGCGTTCTCATGCTGCTATTCTCGAGGTGCCCTACATTTTGATTCCTACAGAAACGGCGACTTGCAATGCCAGGAATTCGAGCCTTGAGGGGGCAGGTGATATATTTGGACATGGTGCTGCATGTTGCCGAGCCCTGCTGTCCTTCACCGACTGCACTGCCGGCGATGAGCTGTATATCAGCAGCACGTCAGGCCTGGTGGCGTCCTGCAGGAACTAATTTTAATCCACCAGGACGCAGCGGCTCCTGATTACAGGAGGACACAGCCACGTTTACTGAAGCACTGAATGGATTCAAATTCACCAAAAAACATCAACTATCATAGTCTTTCCACACAAAAAAAGCACGTTTAGTTGAATAAAATTGTATTTTGGACCTTTTCTAGAGAGTTTTACAAACCGAGACATCCATCAACTACACTGTAAAAAAAATTATTATTATCATTTTTTAATGGTAAAAAGTCGGTCAGCAAAAGTCACCAAACACTTACCGTCAAATTACATTATATAATAAGTTATTTTACATTTCACTTGGATAAAATTACGGATAATATCCAGTAAATATTAGCATTTTAATATACAATATACATGTCTGTAAAATAATTTAATGTTTTTTTCTTTAATATGTTGGTATTTGGCAACCTTTGCTGACAGACTTTCAAAAGAATTCTGGTAAAATTACTTATTTTGTATTTTTTTTTACAGTGTATCACTGGACCGTCTGTAGCTGTCAGCTGCATGTACTGTCTGTGCTTTTTCTTGCTTTTTGGGACAGTAAATTACTTCCCAAGGACACGGAGACTCAGTTTGAAAAGGTAGAGCTGCAATTTGAATCTTTCTACAAGTTAAATAAACTAAACATCTCTGGCTGAACACATCCTGTTCTCTAGAATATCTGCTCTCTAAGTAAAGAACCTGAGAGCTTCAGCTCGTTCAGTCCATGATGTAAGCGTCCGACAGGACGGGATGTTTGGGATGACCTGAGGGTGACGTCACTGCGTGTTTACACGCCGGCGTTACAGGCTCCTCTGAGCCTCTGAACCTGCTGCGGGTCGGATCTGATCCTCGGGTTACAGAGACAGAGAGAGCTCACTGATGAATGATTTAGTGCAGACGAGGAATCTCAGCCCAACACGGCTCCCCCGGCCTCCTGCTGCACGCCAGAGGAAAGTCAAGGTCCGATCAATGCAGCCGTGGGAATGAATTCTTCCTCTGTGGGAACGTGTGAGGACTCACTCTTCACCAAAACGTCATCATCATCGCTTTGATCCAGCTGTTTTACTTCATAACAAGCAGCAGCATGGAAGGGCTGGACAATTATCGGAAACTTTACAGAAACTTTCCATGGGAAGTTAAACTGAGGGATTTTGGAAATCCTAATTGGAAACTTTCCATATGAATAATGGAAATCTATGGGAATTAATGGGAGGTGGGGGTATTTTAAATTAACTGTTTCATGTCCAAACATAAATATTATTAAAAAAACATTTCAACTGATTTATATGCAAGCAAAACTTTATCAAGTTTTCATTATCTTACTGAACAATAAAAACACAAATATTGAGTTAAATTAATTATTAATTATTCCCCCCCAACCCAACCAATTCAAAAATTAAGTAAATTAGTTTGTGCTATTGAGGAATAGCATCAATATTTACTTGCATGAAATCTGGTTGTTTTTTGTCAAGATTACGCTAAAATATATTTTCCCTATTACTATATTTATGTTCCCTGTTCAGTTTTATGAACAAATCAGTAACAAATTCCAGTGAGAAAAATATCAAATTTTCATGCAATTGGAAAACATAAGTTCCTTTTTAAAGAATTAGAAGTTCAGGATTAAGATAAGATTTTTTCTGTTTGGTTGTTGCAACACCTGATAAACTGCCTGAACATTTTAAGACAATCAGAAACTCTGATTAGCTGCTTTGAGTTTCCTTGGGTCTGTTTCCCGTACGGCTGCTGTCAAAACTTGTATTCTTAAAGTTGCTCTCATTAGTATTTTTCATGCCATTTCCATTGTTATCAGCCGAAGCTGCCACAGGAGCCACAGGAGCCTCACGATGCCCGAGCAGGTGGGCACAGGCTCTCTGTTTTTATAAAAAACAAGCACAATCTGTTTAAAGATGATTAAAATCTAAATACCTCTCTGCAGCAGAGGGGATGCAGGGCAGCAGAGCAACCTGGTGGGTGTTTTTAGATTTCACATTCAAACAAATCAACGTGTATCCTCGATCCTGTAGGTATAATTATTTAATTTCAACCTACGCAAAGCCTGCACAACCAACCGCACCATCACCTGGAAAAACAACAAGCACAGAGCCCCGTTTATTTCAGCTGCAAACTAAACCTAAATCTGCAAGTTTTCTTTTCTCGTCAACTGTACTTAAACTCACTCAGTTCATGCACATAATCGTGTTTACATGCAATGTTCTGACCTGGTTACTGTAAAGCTGCAGAAACATGCAGCAGGTCAGTAATCAGCTTTCTCCACAAACTTACTTTAAGCATAGCTCACAGATTTAAACCGTGTTAGTGTCGTTCCTCTCATACTTTGTCCAGTGAGATAACAGTAAACCTTACGTATGAGCAAATAATCAGCTTTCTCCAGGAGAAATCGCAGGTTTCTCCAACTCTGTGCCGTGTGAAACCAGGTTTTCTCTCTGCAGCTGGTACAAACTGCAGCAGTAAGGCTGTTAAACCAGATCCAGTCATTGTGTACACATTACCTCAGTCTTTGCCTCCTTTCACGGGCTTCCGGTGATATTTAGAAGTGATTTTAAAGCCCTAACAATGACCCTGCATGTATATGAGAGTTGTCTTAATCACCAATCATCAGATAAAGAACTGCATGAATTGTGTGTTTTTAGGTGTAGAGAAAGCCGACTTTTTCACGGTTCCAGTGCATTAAAAAAAACAGCAAAATGACAAAAAACGGACGCAGGTTTCTGGTGTGTC
Source organism: Serranus cabrilla (assembly GCA_903364295.1). Classification (NCBI taxonomy): domain Eukaryota; kingdom Metazoa; phylum Chordata; class Actinopteri; order Perciformes; family Serranidae; genus Serranus; species Serranus cabrilla. Next base: position 169,172 of record CAFUXE010000057.1, on the reverse strand, counting down.
AGTCAGTCAAACTGCACAGTGTTGATGATAAAAGTTGCCCATGTTGGCGCTGCAGGGCCGGTGATTAAAACATCCAATGTGAGTTAAAGCTTCATCCAAAGCTGCTAAAACTGCTCTGTGTTTGCCCGGCTGTAGCCTACATGAGGTGAATTTATTACTTTAATCCTAAAAAAGCCGGCGTTCCTCCACAGCGCAGAGAGGCGTGGGGATGCATGGAGAATAATTTGGTTATTTTTAGGGTCTAGAAACATTAAAAATGCTGCAGAAACTGTAGAAGTGTGCATAAAACACCTCCTCTAATGTGTGCTTTTTAATGCCTGTCATCTCACATATATAATTGCACCTCTGTGTCTTTTTTTGTTTTTAATTTAGCCGTGAAGAATGATCACATTGACCTTTGTTTGAGTTATTATTGAGCGTAAATCAAGCTGAACACCAAAGCTAATCACATAAAAGTCTGGAAACAGAAGAAAGAGGACACTGATGATGTTGTGAGTCGGCTGTTTTGGCTCTTATGATTATTTTTACACCACACAGAAAGGCCTGCGGGCTGCAGCACTTTAATCTGCCTGATTTTCCATTTGTTCCCATCTGCCCAGCGCTCCAGGTGTTTGGGGGGAAGTTCTTCACTTTGAACTCCAGAGGGGCCTTTTCCCGGCCGTGTCCCAACATGCTGGGACGTCCCACCTGTCTCCCTGCCCTCTCCTTCGTTTCCCACAAACCCCCTCCTCCTCCTTTCCCTTCTCCTCCATTCCTCCCCTCCTAAACACCAGCTGAGCCCTTTCTGTCTTTCCATCCCGCTCTAACAATCACCCTCCTTCAAAGCCGGGGATCACTAGCACGCAGCGGCAGGATGTGTTCCCGTGCGTTTACAGGATTGCAGGCCGTTGTAGGTATGTTGCTGCTCACCGTTTGCAGCTTTACTGTAATTATGCTGATAACACAGCAGGAGTTCATCATTATTCAGCATGGGAACCAAAGCGCCTACCGCTGAGAACCGTGTTTAAGGCTTTTTAACAGAGATTACCAGTTGTTGCAACACGCAAGTGATGTTTTGCTTAAAGTGCACAGCAGCAACTTTCATTCCTCTTTTACTTTGGTTTCCACCAATAACAGGAGACAGAAACATCATACGGCTGATTCACCTCAAAGTGCAACCTGTGCCGACGCCGAGCTGCTGAGTTTATTGTCTTTCAGGATGAAAAATCTTCTGAAACATCATTACTGGATAAAAAAAAGGTGCTCCTCTTAAACCTGGCAAACAGATTTCTTTTAGGATTAGAAGCTCTTTGAGTCAATCTAACTAACCTGAACACGAGCTAAATAAAACCTGAGGCAGATTTCTTTCTTTATAGCTTGTAAGTATGTAAATGCATGACCTTGAGAAGTCGATATCACTGACAATCCTAAATTATAGAGACTTTGTAACCAGGATCTGGAAGGATAATGTCCATTTTAATGTTCGGTTCAACTGATTGGGACATTTGTGTTGTCACACACAGCTCCTCCTGGTTCTGTCCTGATACATTCAGGGTTGCTGTGAATGTTCGAAAGGTCTAGAGAGTTTTAGTCTCATCTGTGACTAAATATGGAGTTTAATCCCAGATCAAATATACATGAAAGGGTCTTAAATATGTTGTATTCAGTGATTGTTGTGGTACGTCACATTTTTGTCTTGGTTGATGTTGCAAATGGACATTTCAGATTAGATCTAACAATCATCAAAGTGAACAGCAGCTGATGTCAAATAATGTCACGATATTGGCAAACTGTAGATCATTCAAGGTTTCTAAAAACAGAGATAAATGTTCATTTTTTTGACTGTTCTGCATAATTTAAGAATAGAAGTATACTGGCATAGATTGAGTAGCAACTCTGTCTCAAATTCCACTTTTTACAACTTTTATTTAAAGTGCAAAAGCTTAAAAGTGCGGCGGAGGACGAGCCTCGGCAGCCCGCGCAGAGGACCGAGGCGCCTTCTCGTCTGCCGACGCCTCGAGCCAAACAAGACAAACTTTAAACATTAAAATAAGTCGCAGGCCAAGATACGAGGCTCCTGCAGCAGGGCTGAAAGAACATGAAACAAAAGCACGAGTCAAAAGAGCAAAACCCTGAATGTTGGCCGATCCCCAGCAGAATAAAGCTCATCACAAAACTTCTCTCCAACTTTGAAAAGAGCCTAACCTTCAAACGACAGAGCAGCGGGAGTCGCCCGGCTCTTCTTTGAGCAGCCGGGGCCCCGCCGCCGAGCTGCATCATGCTCTCTCTCATCGCCATTATCATCCACAAAGTCAGGATGAGGCATGCATTATAGATGAGACACATCTTCTCAGATACATCTCCGACAACAGAGGATACGCAGCAATCCCCGCCGATAACACACCACCTATCTCTGCACATGCACACAGCTCCAGCCGTCAGTCATGCTAACCTGGTGGCGTCCCCTGTGAATAATGCATGAGTGAATACCCATTAGGCTGCACAGACGGACCAGGAGATCCTAATTCTATGAGCGGACGGGGAGGAAATCTTAACCAGTGATGCTAGAGAGGTAAAATAGGACAAGACAGGGCGGGTGCACCTACCGCATACAGCGATCCCTCGTAGATACACGCTCCTAGGATGACAGACAGAGAGAGGGAAACTGCATTAGAGTCCAGTCATGTTCACACCTTCCAATGTGTCAAGAAACTGCTTTTTCACCGGGATTATGTAGATGTGTTCCCGTAAGCCTTTGGTGTCATGTGTGTCCCTGCATATTGTCAAACTCTGAAAGTGTTCCATACAGAGAGAAACGGTGAATAAACAGATTCTGAATCCGGAGCTGGGGAATAAATATTCACAATCTACTTGACTGGAGGTGAAGCCGTGAAATCGCTGCACTTTTAAAGGTCACATGTTGCAGGAATTCTGATTATCCTGAGACAAATATAGTCACAAATGTTCAGGGAGGTTAAAGTTTAGTGTGAGTAGTTGAAATGTATTTCTTGCTATTGACGGACAACAGGAAACAGATTTCTCTGCTCGATCCATAATAATTGATCCAATAAGCTTCGTTTTCAGCATCAGAACAGAAAGGACTCAGCGAGTCGATCCACCTTATCGTCCTCTAAACGTACGCTTCATTTCAAAAATGTGTTCTGAAACTGGATGAAATATAACACATGCACATTTTAAGGTGGTTTTCTTGGTAAATCTAGCAAAAAGTTCTGCAGGAAAACCTCTATTAACTCTAGTTTTTGCTCCTTAAATCAACCTCAATTACAATATTTGATAAAATAGCATCACTTGTAGTCTAAAAAACAACTTTATTGTGATGCTGTCAACAGGTTTTAGCAAAGAAGAAGCTAAAACATGTCTGATATTACAATTAAATTGCTTATCTTTACGACAGAACTGATGAAATACAATGTCGGGGTCCTTGGTGTGTCATTGGAGGTCCAAAGATTCTAAAGTATTTGACTTGGAAACATATTTTCCTTATAGAAATATAGCAGCGATCTATAACAAGTTGTGAAAGCAACACTTTGGGTCAATCTTTAGAAAGTTGAAACACATTTGGTCAAAAAATAAAGTTTTATCTGCAGAGTATTTCCATTAATCTTGATTGATTGAAATAAAGCGTCAGACAAGAATGAGTCCTACTGGCACGCTTGCATAAACAAAATCAGAATATAATCCATCTTTTTGATTTAATCTGCAGACTAAATCACATTGACTGACTCACTGTTTGATAAAATGACATTTAATGTGTTGACTGATGCCTCAGAGTCAAACACAGTTAAGAATAATTGTTTAGAATCTGAACTAATTGGTTTTTGGAAACAGTTTCCCTTCTGTATCTCTGCCCTCAGCTGATTAAACAGGCACATTATATTTTTCAGTGATAAAGAGACGGGAGCATAAACAAACTGGCTCTCTGGTGTGAGATTACAGCTGGAACTACCCTCTTGTTTTCTGGACCTGGAGCATTATAGCGAATGTTTACCTCTGGCTGTGTTTTCCCCCGAGGCGGTTCACATTTCTCCAGTCTGGTTCAGTGAGACCTTTAGACCGTCCATCCATCCGTCTGTCTGTCTGTCTGTGTTTTCTTAACATTTAGCCTTCAAATTGAGCGGGCATAATCATCAGCGCTCTGCCATTTCAGTCTAAAGGTCGCATATTTTCTGCTTTTTAAATTTCTCCAAGCTCTAATGATGACTGTTTATGATGCACTGAATTATAAATGAGGGTAAATGTGCAGTTTATGGAGCTGAAAGGCAAAACAGAAGACATAAAATACTGGAATCTCAATAGGAAGTTTTTTAAAGTTAGTGTTAGCTAGTATTAGCATTAGCAGGTAGAGTTGAGTGTATTACTTAGCAAGCCTAGCTTGTTAGCCTCGTTAGCCTACACTAGCTAACGTTTTTGAACGTAACTTACATTTCTTGTGTAACCTCCGGTCGTCGCGTCTCCTCGTAACCACTTCTCTTCCGGTGTTGAAGTACATTTATTTACCGTTTAAACTCTTTTATAACGCCTGACCAGGAAGTTATTTTGCCGTAAACCTAGCTCAGTGGTTTTGTAGCATACATTCACAGAAACTGCAGCGTTTTTTTACAACCGCGAACCGTAAGTGTACGTAAAATGACGTTTGTGCTATTTTTAGAACGCGCCGCTGTATCGCGAGCTGCGACCCGCGAAACGCCGCCCGCGAGCCGCTGAAAGGCTGCTCACGAGCCGCTGAAAGGCTGCACGCGAGCCGCGATACGTACATACG
>CAFUXE010000057.1:139485-151648 GCA_903364295.1 Serranus cabrilla | reverse complement strand
CTGATCGGTCCCACCATAGTCTAACTTGTCCCACCATAGTCTAATCTATCCCACCATAGTCTGGTGTCTTGGAAGAGAGCAAATATTACAGCTTGACTTCCACTCACATAAACTAAAACAGGACTGTCTCAAAAAGTGGTGAAAATATTCTAAAATGAGTGAATACTTACATTAATATTTGTCTTTTTTAGGTGGCTAAAAATACATTTCGCTGCTGCCCCACAGTATTGTAGGTAATATACTGACTTCGGTAAATCTGAAGTATACCTTCAAGTACAAAGCCAACAGTAATGAAAACCATGATTTATGACTTTACAGCGGTCAGTTGGAGGTAAAGCAACACTTATTGCTTTCACACAAAGTCTAGTCTAAATCCTGGAGCTATTAATCTAAACATTTGGTGAAATAAAAGTGTTTTCAGGCTTTGGCTGACGTCCAAACTGCTGCACTTGAGTCAACGTGAACGAGGCGGTTTCATACAAACTGCGGCACGTTTCATGTGCGGCCATAACCCAACCTGTAACAGGAAGGAGGCTCAGTCCGTCACTCAGCAGCCTGAATACGGCCCTCAGGAGAGAGATCCCAGATAAATGGGAAAGTAAAGAGTTCTTGATATGAGAAGTCTGGGGTCACAGAGGGCCACCGGTTCTAAAGCGTTTCTAACAGCTCTGCACTTTACTGGCACCGTTAATGACATTTTATTTAGCAAGCTCAGAATCAATTATATCGCAGATCATTTAAGCCCTGTGCCTCTAATGAGCGTCCATTAGCTGATGATTACACTCGGCATCTTATTATCCAACGGAAAGCAAATGTACAGAGGATCACAAATGAATGAACTCCAACACAGTGAAGATACGAGCAGCATCAGGGAGAACTGGGTCGCTTTCAGTCAGTGTTTAAAGGACCATACCAACGTTTTTTTAATTATTATTTCACATTTCATTTGCTACAAATCATCTTCAAATGCATGCAGCTTCAGATCCTTTGATGCATCTGTCTGTCTACTGCAGGCAGCCGTTAGTTTCCATGATTTCCTGCACATTATGATATAAAACTAACTGTGTGAACATAAAGTTTTCATCATTTATCTCAGTGTCGTTGTGGTCTTGCAGCCTAAAGCAGATTAATTTGAAACCTAATAACAAATAAAATGATTATTTATGGATTTTATCATCAATTTAATTATCGTGATGCTCAGAAATAAGTGAAACCAGAGCAGTGGAAGCTTAGAAGAGAGCACAAGAAAGAGATTAATGAGTAAAAAGGATAAAAAAAATATGTGAATTAAATGCATCCATGCACAAGTTTCCAACCACTTTTACTGATGTTTAAAACGAAATATTATATATGTAAAAATATTAGAAAACAGTCAAAATTAAGCACAATTTAATATATAAAGGTTAAATAAAAAATATTGCGCATTTGAAATAATTTATCATATTTTTCTAATTAAATTTTAAGTGCTGCTGGAATATTATGAACATTACTGTGTTAAATCTGAGCGAAACCTTATTCAGAATGAGAATATTATATTTGACTGCATTAGCATCAAACGAGAGCTTTTTAATCTTTAAGAGGGAAAAAGGTTGAAGATCAGCGTCTTTCCTCTGGCTCCCAGTATGTTTTAGAAAAGGTTTTAGGATGTAACTGGTTACTTTTAAGGCTCTCTCTCTCCTTTATCTGTGGCCTCTTCAGCGCATACTTTGAGATCTCCTGTTGAGGTTTTCTGTCTGTTACAGAGTCCCGGCTGATAAAACTAAAGTGGGACAAAACGTTTGCAATCCCCTTTAAAAACACACTTTTATTGGAGAGCTTTTCCTGGTTTTACGTGAGTTTTACCTCCTTTTGTTCCGTCTTTTATGTCCTTTGCATCGTGTTTCTTTCTCTGTTTCTTTGCACCAAATTGTTTTTATCCGTTTTCTCTTTAAAACCATAACATTTTATGACTTTTCTGCTTTATTTGCTGCTTGTAAAGCTCTCTAGTACTTGGATTTTATTCTGATTATGTCACACCAAGGATACTAACTTCATTGCACAGGTCAGCCACCTCCTATTTCTTCTTTGCAGCAAAATATGCATGAAAAAATGAATTGCTTTTCAATAAAACAGTTAAATTCTCCACCTCTGGATCCACATAAAGCACGATTAGGTGACCGGGTTAGTAAATGCAACAGAAAGGATGGAAATTGGTGCCGTCATCTGAACCAGAGAGGGAAATTAAAACCAGCCAGCAGGTAAAAACTGGCACATTTTAAAAGCTTTTTTCTCTCCAACAACCCACTCTGGAGAATAAAAATCAATCAGCAATGTGTCATTTTATCCTGCAGAGCCGTTTAAACAGATAGAGAGTTCTGCTGACAGAAGAAAAGCAGCTCTGAAGTCATTTCAGTCAGCGGTTGAACTTGTGTGCTGTGATGTATCGGATGTTTTTCGGTGAACGTACCGAGATCAGCTGGTCGACGGGAGCAAACATCCATCAGGACGGTTTTCAGGTTGGAAAAGATTTGTTCTTTGGGCATGTCGAGCTGAGCAGAGGAGGGAAAGTAACGTCACTACAACATGGATTTAACACAAACAATACCTGGTTTTTCTTCGTCGTCCTTTAGCTGAAACGTTTACTTGTCTCACCTCAACATTTTCTACTTCTGTCACCTGGTGTTCATCCAAGGTTTTAATACTTAAAGAATATAACTAGAGTCATAATATGCAGCCTTCAGATGTTGGATTTTTTATGTTTCAGTATATTTCCTACATTTAAATGTCATATAGATTTAACAAAACATATTAAAACTAGAATTATAAACAGAGTGAACCCTTCACCAGCTGAAACTCCCTTGCTGATTTCTGCATTTCAAAATTATTTTATAATCTTTAAATTGTATTTCACGCCTAAAAACACTTGATCAGTTCCCACATTCTTCCTCAGGTTGCACACATTTCATGTTTCCAGTTTCCTGCTTGAAACAAACGTATTAAATCAGGATTTCTTTCTTTCTTTCTTTGACCACTTTAAGGTGCAGGATTGAACACATAAACCTGCGTCTCCCCTGGACACTGGAGCCTCGGCTGTGATAATCCCTCCGTGCAGCACTTAGCTGGGACGTACCGTAGCGATCTGTGTCCTGACGTAGCAGTCGCTCTCCACCATGTACTGATGCCCCGTTTTAAACAGCTGCAGCATCTTGGCGATGTGGATGCCGACTGCACCTGAGTGTCAACACACAGAATAACTGATCAGTCCTCTGCAGCCGTGAACGTACATCTACTTCTCTTTGTTATAATAAAAGCAGGTTGAACATCCTAATAAGAGATAAACTGTCCTGTAGGTTGAGCTTCAAAGTGCCCCTGGGTCACTAAAGGTGTCATGATAACTGATATTTGGTGCCAAGTCGATGCATCAATTCTGAAAGTACTCGATTTCTAAGTTTCCCTTGAATCCCAACAAAACAACACTTTTTAATTTCATCCTGCATGCATGTTTTTTCAGCTTAACATTGTGGAATCAGCAGCAATTTTCTATGGATTTTATCATCATGATGTTCAGAAATAAGTGAAACCAGAGCAGTGGAAGCTTAGAAAAGTCTGTCCAGAATAGATTTTTAGTAAAAAAGGATAAAAACATGTTTATTAAATGCATCCATGCACAATATGACACTACAGAGATTACTTTTACTGATGTTTAAGACGAGTCTAAAAGTCAGAAAAAACTCAGAAAACTGTCAAAATTGAGCACAATTTCATATATAAGGTTAAATAAAAACATTAAAATAATTTATCACATTTTTCAAATGATATTTTAAGTGCTGCTGAAATGTTTGGCAAAGCAAAAAGAGCAGCAAATATCTGTCGGTGCACGTTTCTCTCTGCTCAGCTAAAGGAAACAGGAATAAATGTTTGTTGCCGTCCACTAGTGTGAGTGGAAATCAGGAGCTGGGTGTCCGAGATAACAGAAGAAGAAGACAGAAGATGAATTCTCCACAACAGGACACAGTGTTTGTGATGCTCATACAAACAGGTGGATGGATTCACCCACTGACAGAAAACCAGTTATTTCCTGCCGTCTCTGACCGTCAGAAGGAAAACAATGAGTGATAAGGTTTCGTTTTTTCCCGTGGTTTTCAGATATTTGGTTTCCACTGCTACATTTCTGGTCATGTTACATCTCTAAAGGGAACTCTTACCTCTCTTGGTCTTTGGAAACTTCTTCCTCAGTTTGTTTTTCAGCGGCAAAAGCTTCTGCAGGATCTCAGGCACGGCGACGTAGAAATCTGCAGAAACCTCGTCATCTAAGATCTGGAAATGAAGAGAAGTGATTCGATAGAAACACACAGTGAGCGGAGAACAGAGTACAGACCTTCATCAAACTGCTGACTCGTGCAGCTGCTTTTTAAAATGTGATTTAAAGTAGATTTAGCATTAAATGCAGGTTTACTTTCAGCTTACTCACTCTATTAGTCAAAGACATTAAAGGGAGTTTTATTGGATAAAAACAAAAAGCCTTGCAGCCTTGAAACAAACAGGAAATTAAAATGTGTTTAGATCTGATCGTCTAAACTAAACTAGATATTATCTGCTGATACTACAGAGTGTTTGTATATAACAGAGTCCTAACATTTTACATTCTTTATCTTTTAAAAAATGCTTTTAATATTGTTTTGAAGTTGTTTTAACTTGTGTTTCTATGTATTTATTTCCCTTTTGAGGAAAAACATGGATTGAGCGAGGAGACTTTAAAAGGAAACCTCGTCCTCTGCCTCACACACCTTCTCCACACTGACTACAGAGTCACAATCTGTCATTTCCACCTTAACTGTCCTGTGACTGTGTTTTATTTAACTGTGTGAGTTGGAAAAGGAGCATTAACTCCCTGCAGATCTGCAGATTTTCCAACATTTATATACTTTATTTGCAAACACACAGATAAAAATAATCAAACTAAAGTTCAATGCAATAAACCGTGCTCTGCTGTCATACATTTCACTAAAAAAAAGTCTTAAAATATCTAAAAGAAAGATTTTAATGCCTTATTTTTGCAACAAGCTCGTGTTACAATACAATTCTAGAGATAGGTGACCCTCTGAAAGCTGTTTCAGGATGTTTTTGCTCTTCCTACATTTTATTCACTGTGTCCTTGTGTTTCACTGCAACATATAAAATATCTGTTAATTAAATAAGTCCTGCAGCTCTGTGGCATCAGCACAATCAGGAACAACTCAAACACAGTTAGAATGACAGAAATCGTAAAAAAGAGAAAAAATTTCAGTGTTTTTAACAAGATCTGTTTATTCCAAATGTTTTATTTTTAGAGACGTTTTAAATGAGATGTAGAATAAAGTGATTCTGACTGAAATGTCACAATTTTAAGCTTCACTTTGGTTATTTTCATCTAACATAAACTTAGTAACCTATAATCACATTCAAATTTCCACTGGGTGTATTTGTGGCGTGTGTAGCTGTAGACTCGCCTGCTGTATGAGCTCCGTTCCTCCAGCATACGCCGCTCCGTTCTCCAGGGCCACTTTCACCTGATCAGCATCCTGCAGAGAAACACGGGGGCAGCGTTACCTGTTTACATCTGATCCGGGGTCTGTCAGGACCCGCCAGTGTCATTCATTACCGGCGTTAACACGCAACGTCTGAGTTACAGCCGGCGACCTGTGAAGCTCCACAGGAATATTAATCACACCTGAGATCAGAACACCTGAGCCCATTCATTACAGACAAACACGTCTGAATCAGGCTCAGACGATATTAAAGCAATTCATCACCAGCAGACAATCAACTGGCTATGAAATGAAGATGCAGTGAGGCTGAAGGGGTGAAAAACAAAGGATTCTACCTCAGTAAAAACTAGAACGGTGTTCATCTTCGTCTTGAAGGGGTGAGGCAAATGCACCGTGCTGACGAACGGGTCGACCTTTTTCTGCAAGGAGAGAAAAATGACAGTTTTAAAGGATGAAAAAGAGGGACGCCAATCATAAAACAAGCTCAGATAATCAGGCATTAAATGTATTCCACCACCCCTTCAGTGTTTCATTCCTCCCGAGTGTTCTTGATTCATTATGCAAAGGAACACGAGTTCTGCAGGTTCTGCAGGGACGCGGCAGGACAACACAGCCGCTCTGCATCGCTGTGATGTGGAAACGAGCTCCTGAGGTTTTTATTCCTCTGTGTCCTGCTGGTTTTGCTGATTAGCCAAAAACTGCTCATGTTGCAAAGACAGTAAATATCACGCAGCTGTGTGGGAGCCAACAGAGTCGGCCAAGTCTGACGGCTAAAACGAGCCTCTGGAGCCGAGAGTCTGGCAGCTGATCAACCGATACAGGACGTCCTGCTCTGTTCTGGTTCAAGTAAATCTGCTGGTGCTATCTGGGATAAAACAGTGGATTTCTAAACTTCCCCCACAAGATCCATGGATTTAACTCTTTAGCATTTCAACCACCTATGTTGTCAGGAAAGGGATGAATTCATGCTGCAAAGTTAGGCTAAATTTGAGTGAAGAATAAACTAGCATGGCAGTTTTCAGAGCGACCCCCTGACCTCTGACCTCAAGATATCTGAATGAAAATGGGTTTTATTTGTACCCAGATTCTCCCCTTTGAAGACATACAGACTTCATGCTAATCCACCTGCAGTTTGGGGAAAAAACTCTTTTCTCATGCAGTAAAATGTGGTGTGTGTGAGCTGCGTAAATCTGAGCCTCTTTAATGTTGTTTCCTGTGTGATGATGTTGGTCTCAGTGTATATAATGAGCTGCTGTGACCTCCAGGATAATCAGCCTCATGAAACTGTACAAGCACAAACTAGAGACCGAGAGCCTTCAGAGGACGGAGGCTTTAACACTACAGTGACAATAAGAGGGTTTCTCAGCAGCAACACAACACAGGAGCTCACATACAATCGCAGAAAATACAGAACTCTGGATTTTCTTTGGTGTTGCTCAAGGTTTCTGGAGGGATTTCCAACCATTCTCATCAACTCTCATATCTTGAGACATAATTGTGCATGGAAATGATAAATAACAATACAGATTTATGACTAGAAAGTCCTGACAGATTGTTTACCTTTTTCTCCAGTTTCATGTCCAGCCTCAGATCAATGTAAACAGGCTGCTCGTGGGGCGTGAAGTCCAACATCTGAAACTTCTTCAGCATGTCGATGGCGTCCGCGGCGTCATGGACGGCCCGAGGGTAGTAGCTCATAAAGTACACGTCGTCCACGGGCGCCCACGCCGTCTTGCCGAAGGGCTTGTGTCTGTCTTTGTCATCGATGACCCTGATGACTTTCTTCACCTCCTTCTCTGCCTCCTCTTTCTTGTCTTTCCTCTTTGTCCTGACAAACAGGGACGGAGATGTTAACCAGTGAATCTAACAACAAACTGGTCCCAGCAGGCAGAACATCCCATCTGATTGAAGATACTTAAAGCTCTACTAAACGTTGATAAACTCACTTGACGGCTGCAAAAGTCCTGACAGGGAGACTCCTCGGTGCAGCGTGTGAGACGCCCGTGTAGGCGGGAGCGCCGGCTCTCAGCAGCTGCCTCTGACATCCTGCTAGAACTGAAATAAAAACAAACAGACGTGGGGTATATAAATGATAAGCCTCCCTTTAATACATACAGATGCTGTTCTCTGTTTCTGTGGGACACAACATGAAACTGCATATGATGTTATAAAAACACTTTAAGTCTGCAAAAAACAAGTTCACAAGGAAAGAAATATGACTTTAATTACATGAAGGATGTTGTTGAACAAGCTGATGGCGAGCTTTAAAAAGCTTCAGGAAATAAATCAGCTTGATGTAGTGGATATGGGTCAAATAATTTGGAGAAATGTTTGCAAATACATCTAAAATATACAATCTCAACTTCATCAGGATTCATCTCTGCAAAACTGAAGCAAACTGCATCCAATGTTTATGCTATTTGCATTATTTGGAATAATCTGCCTGCACTAATACTAATTTATTAATGTGACTGAGAGCTCAGTAATTTACTAAAAAATTAGCTTTGCAAGTTTGAAACTTGTGTGAACTTGTTGGTATTAGTTAACACGCCACCCGTGCTACTTTTAAGTTTACCATCAAAGGCATTTTCCCTCAATCTCGCCATCTGTTGGAAAATCTAAATCTTCCTGTTAATTAAAAGTAATAAATCTGATGATGCCTGCAGGGATGTGTGCTGAATAATGTTGTCTCATGTTGGTATATATCTGTGTCAGCTTCACAGACTGTGCAGGATGGAAAAGCTAATTAATTAAATCATGTTTTAATTGGTTGAAGTGCTTTGGTTTGTCCTGAGCAGGCAGAAATGAGTCATAATTTATTGCCAAGTAGATTAAAACACACAAGGAATTAGTTTTTGTTAATTGGTGCATAACAATTAACATGACAAGAGACAATAAAAAATAAAGCCAGTACTATAAAAGTGAAAACACATGCTGTGTATTTGTTTTTAATTTACATGTTAAACAATATGGTTCTTCTCGGAAAAAAGAGCAGCTCACAACATGAACCGTTTTTGGTTTATTAAAACATATTTTAACCCGAATCTGCGTTCATAAATCTGACTTTTAAATACCGCTTTTTCTTATAAGCAAAGAAATACATTAAAAACAGCCTTATTTAAAACAACCATGTATGTTAACTATTTAATTCGGCATACATATGAACCACCAAGCATCATCTATTTAAGCCAATATCTACTGTTCTTTTAGTTAGCATCTCTCGTCTCAACCCAAAATAACGTATTTTGGCTCAAGGACGATCTAAAAACAGTACAAATAATTCAATTTAAATCTGTCTCGTAAATTTTATCAATGCCGAATTAAACGTTGCATATCAAAAGTTCAGATATATCCCTAAGTTACGTTTTCCTATGTGTGGAATTCATCAATACCGAAGGTTACAATAAAAAATACACTAATTTGCGATGTGTACTCGTAGCGAGCAGAACAGCACAAGCTAGCAGGCTATAAAATGCCTGTTTTCCAAAATAGAAACCAAAAGATAAACCTTAACAAATCAGCACATACTTCTGTTAATAAGTACATAACCTAATTTTTTACTGTCAGGTGTAAGAAAGTAAATTAAACAAAAACAACTGACCTTTCAACGCAGTCCGCGTGCAGGTTGCCATGTTTGGGAATTCAGTTGGTCCGTGTGGAAACAGAGACGTGCTGAACGGTTCCACTTGAGAAGGTAAACCACACCTCCACTGTAAATACTACCAATTTACAGTTACCTTAACTATTATTTAATACTAATATCCTACATAAAATACTAAATACCTATATCTAATTGATAGGGTCCACTTTTATATTCGGCACATGTTTTATATACCAATCTTAATTTATTTTAGTACGATTTTGAATTATAGGAACATTTGGGCATTTCCAGAATCTAGAGAGAAATTCATAAAACTACAATTTTGAGTAAAAATATGCACACCGAATTTTCCAGTGGTTTCTATATATTATGAAAAATAAACAAAACATGATATTGGCAATCTATACATCACGTAATATAATATTAAATTGATATTTATATGGGATTTGGTAATACTTTGAGCTAATGCAGAAAATACAACGTTCACAATAGGACTCCGTGACAGTGGTAATAATTTCTTGTGTTCTATTTTATTGTTAATGTTGAAAAATATTTTAATTTTTTTTTTAAAAACTAAAATACCATCAGGGGAAATAATCCGGGGTGCATACCGAGTGCGGACGAGTACGAGCGGAAGTCGCGTTTGTTGTTCTTCCTTCTGTTTCCGAGACGTTCAGGGTCTAAACGGCTTCAACAGCCGTGTCTGCATGTCTCAACCAATTCCCTCTATAAATCGTCTTCTACCGCTCCCGAATGAAGGTAAAACCACTTCTATCTTTGTTCTTAAGCTGTGGACATTTTGTCCAGGTTGTCTCGCGGTTGAATTTCCACATTTATATCCGCCTCCGCTCGCACCAACTCCGGCTACCCCCGCAGTCTGCCTCGCTGAGCCCGGGCGGCGTGCGCCCCGCAGCCGCTAGCCAAACAAATCCAGCGCGGTGCTTTGCCCTCACCTGGGGCAGTTAATCTTGTTTGTGCTCTGTCTGGGCGGTATTTAAAAAGTTTTAACATTTTGTAATGTTTAAACAGACGCAACCAGAGGGCGTGTTTACATGGTTGCCAGGTGTGACAGCTGGTGAGCGGTGGGCCGAACTTCTCCTGAACGGGCCCCCAACCATGCAACGTTACGTGCTTGTCACTTTTGACATTACAGCTATGTTTGGATACTCAGCTGTTGGTGCAGTTGCCATCTCCACATATTTTCCATTTACTTAAACTCCTGCCTTGTTGAAATAGTACTCTTAAAAGCAACAGAGTGGAGGTTTAGTAATCGGTTATCTCTCACACCCTCCAGGAATCTAAAATGTTGTTATCAACCGAAGCATGTGATGAAAGTCGCCGTTGCAACTGTCTCCGCATGGCCGTTATATGAACCGCTGCCAGCAGGCCGTATATCTGCCCGCAGGCGCTTACTTGTGACCCAGAAGTGTGTAAACAAGTTATGTAAGTCTTCTCCAAACTTGTTCACCCCCAGCCAACCTCACGGCGGCTGCCTGCACAGGATCATGCCCCCTTCCTGCAGCTCCTTCTGCTCATATTCACGGCGGATAATAAATAACAGGTCGTGCAACATGCAGGCAGCAGACTGACAGCAGGGGAGTTTAAATAACTTGCAAGAAGCTCCTGTGGTTTCTGTGAAGACCTCCTGCAGCTTGCATGGCTCATAGGAGAGCAGATGTCACATTAATGTTTGCACGTTATTAACACGCTCGTAAAGTTGACAGGATATCCAATCAGACAGGCATTTATTTTTTATTTTTAATAGTGAGAACACTGAGTTGAGAACACCTTGTCCCTGACACTATAATGTAACTCTTTTAGGTGTCACATCACGACAGATATCATACAAATATATCTTGTTTTAGTTGCACCTGCTTTGGGAAAACACACATATTGGCTACAAGGTGTGTTATAAACAGCAATGCATGTTATATTATAATGTCACAAACAGGGTCAAATTGATTGTACGGTGCCCATCTAAAGTTTAACAAGTTGTGACATCCAGGTTGAAGGTCTTTGGGTTGTTTTTGTTTCTGGTTGAGCACGTATGGTTTAAATAAACATCACAATTTTAATAATTGTAAAACAAACATTCCTTTAGAAATAATAAGGTTTCTGTCTGTTTATCTGCTTGAAATTATTAGTTTAGACTCTAGAATTATGTAAAAAATAAAATAAAATTTGATCAAATATTACAGATTTTTCCCACCGTTATTATGTGTGGGTGAAATATCATCCATGCATTACTAAATCTACCAATGTTTTAAAGTTTTACATCACCAAGAAAAGTTTGAGAAGTTGCTGAAGGTCCAGATTCAGACAGGAGTCATATTTCATTTGTCAGTAATTATCACAGACAAGTTTAACCACTTTTCTGTCCTATGATAACTGCAAATTTATGCTAATATATATATATATATATTACACAAGCTTTTTGCACACATAAAACAAAACTGTAATACCTAAAATTGTTAGTTTATATTTGTGCATAAACATGCTTTATCACGCTGCAGTGACACGAGACTTCCCCTGTTTTTAAGTTCTATAAAACACAGATTTGAGTCATGTTGCATTATTATTTCACATATTGATCGCTGCACATTTGTGCAAGAGATGCTTGCAGACAGGAATTATTTTAAGATATTTCTGGCAGTTTCTGGGTGAATTCACAAAGAATTCATCCCAAAATGCTGACTGTGACTCTTGTAGATTTGTAATTGTGCGCAAAATTCCTGTTTGCATACTTTTTTAAAATTTTCTGTTACTTGTAGATCAAAACAGGATTATTTTTCCAACTGGATTCAGCTTGAAAAGTCAGAATTCTTTCGTTAAATCCCGCCGTAGCTGTCCTCCAGGTGCTTCCTCTGTGGTTTGGCTCAGGTTTGGTCGAGGCTCGGGGTCGTTGTCGTGCCGCCGTGTGCCGGTAAACGCTGGCCGAGCTCGCCGACTCCTCCAGACGCTTCTTTGGAATATTTAAAATTGCTGGGAAAATATTTTCCATGTGGCTGGAGATGTTTGGTGGTTTGCCATTGACTGAGACTTGTGTGTCTGTTTC
>CAFUXE010000057.1:111103-134125 GCA_903364295.1 Serranus cabrilla | reverse complement strand
ATTGATGACATTTTGCAGTGAGCGACATGCAGGACTGTACAGCTCCATATGTTTGACAGGGACCGTCCATATACAGTGTTACTTCCCCGTTTGTGGTTGATTTCATTCATTTTCACTCACGTTCTGTAAACCTTCCTCTTCCTTTTAATACTTTTATTTTTCTGCCTCAGCACTCTTTGAGTTTCTGAAGTTTCATCAGCGCTCGGTGCTTTTCTGTAACCGAAGAACCCAAAATAAGACCAAGATTAGCTCTGATTTGGGGGTTTTGGTGGGTTTACCAAGCCGTTTTTAACTCTTTTTGACCTGATTTCAGTCCTTCATTGGTTTGTATATTTGTGGCATAATCTGAATTTTCCCTTCTCTGTTTCCAGGCATGAAGCCAACACAGGAGAGGCAACTGATCCTGGTGGCCAACGCCCACATGCACTGGGATCCCGAGTACTCGGACGTCAAGCTGATCCAGACCATGATGTTCCTGTCCGAGCTGAAGAGCATCGCTGAGAGGGCCTCGGGCTCCGTGGCGACCGGTTCGCCGACCTCCAACCCGTCCTCCATCCCCATCGTCCTGTGTGCTGACCTCAACTCGCTGCCTGACTCCGGTAGGACGGGCGCACTTTTCGGGGTCTCGTTTTAGTCTCACACACACACGGTGGATTCGAATTTGAATGGATTGTAGCTGCTGACAGCACCGTGACTTGTGCACTAATGACATTAAAGCGCAAACACACCAATTAAGTTTTGCAGCTGAGTGCAATTTGCTCTTTTTGCGTCCAAATTATCCATGTAGCAAAGTATAAATTATTGCGGCAGGAGCACAGTAGGTTAAACAATAACAGAAAGAAAAGAAGAATTCCCCAATTTATGTTGCTGCTAATACATTTTTGAGGTCGTTATTGTTGTTTTAAGGTTATTTCTTTGGCATTTTTAGCTTTATGAGACAGTGAAAAAGAGAATGGAAGAGATGCAGCATTTTTACCAAATCCCCTAATTTAGTCTTTTCATTATAGTAGGTTTTCCTTTCAGCAGACAGATAAAACATGCTTTTCTAACCGGTGTCTTGATCTGCATGCAGAAAGAAACGCTTCTGTAAAATAATAAGACGTTTGCCTCTCGTTTGGTCCAGGTGTGGTGGAATACCTGAGCAACGGAGGAGTGGCCGAGAACCATAAGGACTTTAAAGAGCTACGCTACAATGAATGTCTGACCAACTTCAGCTGCAACGGCAAGAACGGCAACTCAGACGGGAGCATCACACACAGCTTCCAGCTGAAGAGCGCCTACGACAGCAATCTGATGCCTTACACCAACTACACATATGACTTTAAGGTATAATCCCGCTGCACCTTTTTAACACCCAGCTTACTGAAGTTTAGATGTTTTGGATGTACATTTCCTTACAGGCTCAATTTAACTGAATTACGCAACTCAAGCAAGCTTCAAAAGTCTGCTAACTTTTCAGATAGCAGAAGAATGAGTGGAAATCAATGGCTGCCTGAAACTAATCAAAACATGCATTCAAAGTTGTAAAAAAGCATAGTTGGTGGCGCAAAATGGTCAGCGATTGGTGGTAGCAACTGGGCTCAACAAGTAAAATCCCTGCTGTAGTTCTTCAAGCCTATTTATGACCTTAAAATACAAGGTTGGAGGTACAATGTAATTATAAAAGACCATTATTGTTGTGCATAAGGATTAAAAAGACAGAAATACCTGCTCAGTCAAAAAGAGCCAAAGTGCACTGGACTTAGATATGAATATGTTGCAAGTCCTGTTCTTTGACCATGCAAAAAATGAGCTAAATATTTAATTAAACAAACAAACCAAAAGCTTAAGTAAAAGGAATAAAACTATCTTTGAATCTGCATCACTGAACTTTGCATTTGGCTGGAATACAGTTGCAGACTTTTGTTCTGTTTAGAGCTTCGAGGTAAAGGACGTACAGCTCCAACAGTGAGTGGTTAAAGACCCGAAACTCGCTGATGCGGTGCAGTATTTTCCAAAAGCTAGATTTATACATGTGGAGTGTTTTCTATCATTGAGAGTACGTCTGTTGGGGATCCCAGTGGGAATGGAAAACAGTGCCGAGTCTGAGCTGTCAGTTACGCTTTTATCGACGTGTTGGTGGAAAAGCGTTTATGTCTGTATTTGTATTTTCCTTGTGGCCTCTGCTCTGGTTTCTGATGAGTCACACAGATTGATGTTTTATTTCTGCTCCTGGTTTTTACATCAGCACCAGCGGACTTCCCCTGACACACAAACCGCGACATGCGAAGTTTCTGACGGAACCTAAGAACCAAATTCAGTCAAATGGCTCATTTTGGGACTGACGCAGTGTCTTATTTTAGTGCTATCGTTTCTACAGTCGCATCATCTGTGAGCCTTTGTTTACGTTTTTATAAACAAATTGGAGGACTAATGAACGAGGCAGCATGGCAGCTTTAGTCAGCGATTTTTATCAGTTTAATAAACAAAAATGTCAGATATCTTCAAATCTATTTTAGATCTGAATATGCAGTTTCAGAATGATTCATCTCCATCAATCGAACTAGTCTTTAATCTCTTCTCAGCCAATCTTTCCTCATTGAGGCTCACAAAGAGCAACATTTGATCGAACAATGTTCCTTCTAAACTCTTTACTTGTCAGACAGTGTACCAGCTGTTCTCTTCATTGTTTTGTCCTGAAGTAGATATTCTGATGCAACTCCAGATTTGGCCCAAAAATCTTTTATACAATATGTTTATGTGAGACTAAAATGTGGTTATGAAAACTGGACACTTAAGGGATTTGGCAAGATCTCTTTGAGGTAAAAAAGAAACCCAACTAGATGTATATAATACTAGTGTAGTGCCCCATTTAAATCTGTTGCCAATCCTTTACCTTTATTGGTCCAGGGTTGTTGTCTAAAACTGCTAATGAAAATGCAAATCCGTGTGCCAAAGTAGCAATGGAAAAACCCTATAAAATGGCACTTTTTCACAGTATTTATATAGCACCTAGCTTCCTGCTTTCTATAGAAATCTTAATTACTACAATATGGGACTTTTAAAGTTGGACGTCAAGCCCTGCAGCGATGTCACATGAAGTCTTTGTGTCTGCAGGGCGTTATCGACTACATCTTCTTCTCCAAGACCCACATGAGTGTCCTGGGCCTGCTGGGACCGCTGGACAGCCAGTGGCTCGTGGAAAACAACATCACCGGCTGCCCCCACCCCCACATCCCCTCGGACCACTTCTCCCTGCTGGCCCAGCTGGAGCTGCACCCTCCCTTGTCCCACCCGCTCAACCCTCTCAACGGGCTGCACCTGCCGGTCCACAGGTAGTGCAGCCTGTAGTCCACCCCCTCAAAACACTGTCCTCCCCCTCACCCCTCCAGCTTTATACAGGACCCTGTACAGTTTACCCATCATGTTAAACCTCAGACACCATCCGCCCCCTCCGACCCTGAGACACACCTACTCAAAAGGAGTGAAGTATTCGCCCGTTTGTTGCTCCTTTTTGTGTTTTTGCACACTGTAAATGTTTGTTTTAATACATTTTTTCTCCCCTTAAAAAGGCTTGATACCAAATGTTGGGCTTGGGATGAAGTTGCAATGGTAACCCCCCAATGTCAATTGTTTTCCTTTTTTGCCTTAGATATGATCACCTGTAGATTCTGCTCCTACAACAACAAACCTTAACTAACAATATCATTTTATAAAGTGATCATAAACTACATAATTTGCAGCAGAATAGCTGGATTTCCCTTGGGTTTAGAGTAAAACATCACTCTGCTATCACTCCCAAACTAACTGACATGTATTTTAACGAAAGGAGTAACACTACGAGTTAGGGATGTTTACGAGGATGTGAAGGGGTTGTTTACAGTCCAAATTCTCAAATATAATCGACTGGGAAACACCAAAATACTTAATTCAATTAAATATGGAGAAATTACCTGCAATTTTTAAGATTTAAAAGTACTAATTGGGTGTTTTTAAATTAATGTAATGGCACTAAATTAGCTGTGTTTAATATGGGAACTACAATGTGAAATAATCTCTTGTCAGCTGCTTGTAAATCACAAAACAGCGCTGATAACATTGATGTCGGATTGTTTTAGCAGGCTTTCAGATTGACACTTGCCTTTTGGGAAACAATGGAAAGTAAAGAAGTCAGGTCAAACTTTTTCTCACATTTCCATATCATTTGTGATTCTGCTGCCTGATCAGGAAGTCACCTGACTCAGGTAGCAGCCTGAAAGCCGCCTTACAGCGCTGCGTGAATGTTACTGAGCTGCAGCATTCACTACTATCAATTTTTCATCCATAATCTGTCTTTGATCGTTGCTAAATATTTTACTTGCAGAGGTATCATGTTCATGTCGTCTGATTTATGCTCAGTATAGTTTAAAAAATGCTCAGTACGAGTAGAAAACTAGCACTCAAAGTAACAAAACAATCAGTTCAGGCCTAATGAGAGCTCAAATTCCAACCAAATTAGCCCCCTACTCTTTGACTTGCTTTGAATAAACGACATGTAATATGTTGGTAACACAGTCCTGACACTGGCCAACCGTGTGCTTTATAGCTTTTTACAGTAGTGCTTTCAAACACCTCTGGTCTTAAAAGTGTCGTCCTGTTCCCCCTCACCTGGCCAAAGAATCTCCCCAGAATGAATGCTCTGTCGACAGTAACATATTTATTTATTGGTGCCAGAAAAAAAAACAACTTCCTGAGAAGAATCTGCTGATGATTCGTGACCAGGAGCTGAATGTATTTTTACCAGAGGCTCACTCTGAAATTGGTTGTTTGAGCCTCTTCCTGCTCCTGTGGACTTTGTATATTTGTGTGAGATGATTAGAACTAAAAGCCCTTTATGTAAGTTGTACCTCAGGGCGAAGCTATGCATCCAACAGTACCTCTCAAACTGAAGGCTCTCTGAGTCGTACGAGCAGAACCAAACAGGAAGCTATTGGTTTGAAAAGACTTTATAAAGCACAGGTAATGTATGTACTCACATACATATATGTTGTTGTTGTAGAAGTCCCACCTCTCGGTGCATTTTTTGATAAAACTGCTGCTGCACTTTTTGCTCCATTCCCCAAAAAGAATAAATTTAGTCTCAATTATTAGTTGTGAAAAGGTGCAAAAATAATTCAGATAAATTTGATTTAGACACTTTAAAACCATTATTAGGTTTAGTTGTAAGGCTCTTAAGAGGACAAATTAAAAATACACATTTTCCTCTTACCTGTAGTGCTATTTATCAGTCTAAATTGTTAATGTAGATGATAAAAAGCACTACAGGTAAGAGGATAAACATGCATGTTTGATTTGGGGATGAACAGTCCTTTAACGAGAGGCTCAAGTATTAATGTGGGATTAATAGGATAAATAAATGCAGAGGTAGGACTGGGTATCAAACTCCAGTTTCAGTACCAGTTCTGGAATAATCAGGTTATAATCACACTTATTAGAAACAATCTGATCAGACATTCGATCAGCTTTCGACACCCGATTCTTTACAAAAGTAAATATTGCTGTTGATGCCCAGCCCTACCTGTGCAGAGGGACTCTATATAGTAACTACCTGCATATGCACTCAGTGTTTAACACATTTCACACTGTAGTGTCCTGTAAACTTCTGAGTTTGAATTTAGTTCAATTCGTCAAAGCAGTTGCTGTGTTCAGTATTTGAAAAGAAAAGCCATAATTTTTGGGATAAACGGTGTCGGCACGTCGTGGCGCCCTGAAGCCTCAGCTTTAAACCGCAGTCAGATCAGCTCAGCTTTGCTTCGTTTGCACATGATTTGACGCGAATGGATACACCTCCAGTTTTGATGGAGATGATGAAGTCTATATTTGTGAGCATTTTGAGGCCTATACTTCACTCCTGAACTCACCTCACAGGGTTTTCTGGTTTTGTACAACAGCTGTACATAAGTTAAATAGCCTTTGATGACATCTGTAAGGGGAATGTACCATTCTCCAGTTAAGGGGCGTCTTTTTTCTCACAAATCAAAGATGTACCTGGTGTTGTACTTTATTTTCTTTGCCCGGTGCACTAAGATCTCACATGTGAATACCATCTCCACCTGTCTCTGATACTCTTGTAGAGACAACACTGGTCTCTGTCCAACTTTGTTTTTGAACTATGGGCATTTTCTGTCTCTAACAAACATGCAGTCTTTCAATTGGTACTTTGTACAATTCAGTATTACCAACTTTTTGACAAAAAAAGATAAATGTTCTAGGTTTAAAAGCAAGTCTGTCGTGATGGCTTTTATTTCTCTAGTGCACATGTTAAGTATCGTCTCAGAGCTGTTCACGCTCTGAGACGACACTTACTGAAAGTTAATTAGGTTTCTTCTTCTTTCCCCCCTTTTACATCTCTCTTAACACACATCCAGAAGCCACTTTTACTTTTTTCCACAGTAATATCCAGCTGTCATTACCTCTAAGCATTTGCCCTGTTACTTTTGTCTCTATAGAGCGCACTTCACATACTTTTTCTACAAACAACGTGCCTAGTTTGTACAATTTCTCCAACAGCAGCACTGCCCATGAGACCAAGACGCTCAGAGATTAGCCCATCGCCATCCATTCACTCATCCATCGTCTCATCCCTCCAGTCCTTCCTGAACCAACTCTTTGGGGAGGAGATCATGAGAAAACCGAGGAGTCATTGCTCACCTCAGACTGGTTTCTGTTTTTTTAATCAAACAGCTTTTTTGTATCCATAACATCAAGGACAACTCATTTCTACCAGACACCTGAAATGCACACTCACTTGTTGTTTTTGCAGTTTTACTCTGCAAAGCTGTATCTCTCACAGGATTATCACCACCATCATCGCATGTGATTTCTGAATGTAAAGAATCCTGTTGTTCAATATCTGGCCCTGTTTTCTTTTTGTTTTTCTTCCACTGTTACGTTCATTCAGGCTGATTTCACAAGACTGCAGTCGCTACATGAGGTTTTAAACCAATCAGACGCATGAGGATTATCTGACAAAGCAATTAGCATTTGGACAAAAGGGTTTGTTGTCTTTAATCTGCTTTTACAAGTTTAATTTGACAGCCTCTAACTAGGCTAGGTCGCTGCATCTAAACTGGGGAACATGGACTTCTGCATAAACGTGTTCTGGCCGGTGTTTTAACCTGTACGTAGTGATGTGGAAAAGGAATTCAAAAACACAAGAAATGCCAAACAAGTCTAAGAGACCTGTCAAAACCATGCCCCAACAAAAGTGAAAAATGATTGTGTGGTTTGAATCTGCTTCAAACTGTAATGTGTTCTTCCTTTGGCCAATGCCACACACTTCCACCAAATCTCAAGAAGTTTGGGCTATTATTAAACATACTGAACAGATCAGCAAACTGAAATGAAAACGCCACCTACTTGGTGGAGGTAAAAATAAGATTATGCACAATTTGAGTGGATACAACATTTAAAATGCATGGTATATGGTGAATATTTGCAGTAAATCTTTGAATGTCCACTTTTGTTGACCTCAGGTTAATGCACTGGTTCATTTGCTGTCAGAAGCCGCAAACTACAAACGGGAAAGGCAGCAACTTCAGTGTCAAAATGCTTTCTAAAGTCTTCCCCAGTCAGTTGGTGAGACCGTTTAATAATAACTCTTTCACTGTAATCTTGCAATTGGCATCAGTCAATTCCAAGAGTGACAGGAACAAGAAATGCAAGGCTTTTATTTCTAGAAACAAACTGTTTCCTTGGAGCATTTCTAGAAAAACCTATTTAGAAGTTGCTGCCTTTGAGCAACTTTCAGCAGATTAGTTTCATTCATGTGAAGTGAAACTGGGTGGGGATCCTCAGCCACCAGCAGTCACCAACAACAGGTGCTACATTATTTCTCAAGAAGATTTTAAAGAACTGCGTCTGTAACAACAATGTTAAGTTTCTGTTATCAGATTTCAGACAAGCAGCTCTTCACCACATTGGTTTTCTATCCAACCAGCTCCGACCACAGAGGAAACCGTCAGTGAGCGTTTGCTTGGAAGGAAAACTTTCAGCTTTGTGGCGGAGAGCTGCTAAACTTAGACCAAGCAGGTTTGGTATTGTGGAAGCAAAAGTGGGCATCATGTCGGATGATTAAATGTCACAAAGCTGCAGCGACACGAGTTACTGTTCGCCTGCGAGGACGAGTGAAAGTCTGTCGTACGTAGGTGGCAGCGCAGCGTGGTTTTCCTCTGACAAACAAACACAGATCTATCCTTTGTAGAGGTCCTTTTTTACTTCAGTTCAGCTGCACATTGTAGCTGGAAAATAATATTTTTGTAATTTATAGTCAGTGGAAATTAACTCCCCTGCCCCCATGAACCCCTGAAATTAATAAAGCTATCAATGAAAAGAAGAAACGACACTGTTAAAATACTTCAAATGAGTTCAAGGCGCTAAATTATCTTCGTTTCATTTTAACAGGATGGCAAATATCTCATTTTGGGCATTTTCATGCTTTAATGTAAGTTTTAATTAAAAACACTTTCCTGATTTTACGCATAATGTTGAGTTTACTGGTCAGCCTGTGATTACAATTACTTAACATGTTAAACAGACAACCTGTGATGCAAAACTGGAGGTGTGTCATTTGAAACAAGCAGCAATTTGTGTGAAGTGAAAGATGCTATTTGGTTGCATTATGGGAATTGTAGGACGTATTGGTCCCATACTATGCACCAGATGTCAGGATATGTCTGATTTTGACTGTCCTTTTGTATAATCTGTCTCTTTTGAGTGAGAAAGTGAAAAACTCTTACAGACAAAAGAAAAAGACAAATAATAAAATCAAAGGCAGATGCAATAAATGAGAGACTTGTTTTGTTGTTTCATCCAAAAAGTTAGTAGTTTCTAAGAAGCTACGTATTTTGTGGTAGAGTATTTTTACCATTACTGAATTCTATTTACCTGAATGAATGTATGGAGGACTTCTACAAAGACTGCAGCTGTGTTTAATGTGTGACCTCAGTTGAAACCAAACAGCACTTGTCTCATCTCTCCACACAAAGCCCCGACTCTCTCCACCTCCTGTCGGCAATAAACATGTCTTTTTTAAAGTATTTCTCCGTGTCTTTTATTCTTCATGAAAAGGCAAGTCATTGATTCAACACAAGCATGTCAAAGGGTTACAGCACCATCACAAATATAAACTAATGCATTTGATACACATCATATAGTCAAATTGACAGGAAAGCATTCTCTACTTATTCTCTATATAAACAATCACAATGTATTTCACAGTGCAGATTTGGCATTTTATTTCAGATTATAAGTATCCATACAGCGATAACTATTTGCCCAATAACAAATTATATGTGTAAAACAGCACCAGTAAAGTTTTTTACTATCATATGTCAGTACTTCAGAGCTTATGAAGAAGCACTGACACAGTATCCAAAAGGGTAACACCAGAAAGTCCAATAGTTTAAATCAAACTGAAAGTTTTGAAAAGTATAAAATCTGAATTACAATGTTTAAATGCCCCAAAGCAGCTCAGCATGCTAACAGTTAATTCACAGTTTGGTCAAATTGAAATGAAGCCATTGTGACATTAAAAAATGTTGCCACAAAATGTGATCAGAAGCCAACAGTGGAGTCAGTGGGGGGCACAGCGGTGGAGTAGGAGCTGGTCACAGTGTTACTGCAAATAAAACCAGACAAGGAAAGTAATTAAACAACTGGAGAAAGGAACACTTCAGAGAGCAATGAAACAAACAGAAGCTTGGTGTTGGATGGTGATCAGGGATGGGGCATGATTACAGAGCAGGAAAATATTCAATACCATACAAATACTGGTAAAGATTTTATTACCATTATCACATTAAATGTCGACCAACACAAGACGAACCCCTTCCTCTGATACAGCCCGTCCTTTAGACACAATAAAATACCAGTAAATACACTGTCAGGGCAGAAGGCGGGAAATTATTTGTTTTATCTTTGTATTTCAGAAAGTTTCCATTAAAAAATGAATTATTCACACAATGTTTGCCGACTTCTGTTGATATTCAAAGGTTTAATACAGGTAGAAACAAAAAAAAATAAATACACTAATGACACATCTCCATGACAACCACCATCCATACACTGTAAACCTACTGTTTTGGTTTAGAGCTGCAACTAACTATTATTTCCATTATCTATCCTTTAGTCTAATAGCTGATATTTAGTCTACGATGATCTAAAATCCTCACATTTGAGAAGCTGTTTTGTTAATCGAATAAAGATATTGCTAACTGACAATAAAAGCCAAAACAGGTTCTTACCTTTGCAAGTTGCGGAGCAGTTTGTTGATCCATTGTGCATTCGGGTTTACACAAACTTGGGAACCGTTCCTCCTGGTGACTCTGTGGAAAAAGGAAAATGTTTTTAGGAAAAGTTTCATTTTCTATTATGAACAATAGATACAAGTAACACGATCAGAAGTGGAATATATAGTACTTTTACCTGTAAATGTGTATTTGTGAAATTTTTCCATTTAGTGCAATTATGTACTTCCACTACAGTACTTTCAGTTTTGCTCTGAGTGCAACTCTTAGTTAACAAATATTTGTCTATGTGTTTCACTGCTCTAATGACAAGAGTGAGCAATTAGCTAAGCATAAAGACTGGATGCAGGGGAAAAGCCTGACTCTATCCAGATTTTAAAAAATAAGAAAACATTTAATCAATGAGCTCTCAGAATCTCTTGAACACTCACATGATTTCAGTCCGGCGGCAGTGTCCTGAAATGGGAATCACTTTAATGTCCTTGATGACCCGAACATTTATGGGTTTATCACTGGTCCGAATGCAGAAACATCCATGCCTCGCACGAGCTGTGGACATTTTAAAAGCTTCATTATTAAGTTTAATAATGATGTCAGCCTGTGATGGTTAACAGTCAGTAACAAATTTGATAAGCCCCTGAGAAAAATATGAAAAGAATAAAAATACAGCTAAAAAAAATCATTTTTGGTCAGAAATATGTAATATAACATGGCTAAAAATATTATATGCAGACGACGCCATACTGTTTCATGAACATGAGGTTAGCTTGTATTAGAGCAACGTAAACATAAATTAGAGCAACACAAAGTGTCTAAAAACTGCACGGAACATGATATTTGGATAACATTTATTGTTTATTTAACTTAAGATGCACAAATTAGGAAAATACTAAACTGGATTAGTGAGTTTGATTTTGAGAAAATAACAGAACCATGACTTACCCTGCAGAGAGGCGATGCAGCAGCAGAGAGTCAGAGCAGCCAGGAGGAGCAGTGGTTTAGTCGTCATCACGGCGGTTGTTTTGATCTTTCAGGACCAATGAGGATGTGAGAGTGATGTGAGAGTTTGAGAGTGAATGGAGTAGAGACTGGCTTTATAAAGCGGCAAAAAAGGAAGTGTGGGTAGGAAGCGAGCTGCACTTTTTCCTGTCTTGACACATCAAAATGTAAAAATTGTGGCATCTTGAATTTTTAGGGGGGTTTCTGCAGAATGAGGTTATCTTCTTCTGGTCTATTTTTACTGATTCATCACTTTGAAATAAAATTATTAAAATTATTAAATTGACAGGTGATGGCCTAATTGCCAACCCAATCTGATATGGAATGGGATGTTTAGATATTTTAAAACCAAAAGCGCCAGTATCAAAACGGAATGTACAGTAAAGAAAGTTTATCTAAACTTTTATTTGTTTTCTCTTTTATCAAGTCAAGCAATGGTGCACAAAACTGTACAAACAAATCAACTGTACTGTGATTTAGTGAGTGCACACATAGTAGATGACTACTATACATTTTTTCTCAGGCTTTAAAATTACTGTCATAAATTTAAAGCTGCCATCATCCCATCATTTTTATTTTTCCTGCTGGCCCATCACCTTCCAATCTGCTCGGCATGTCTGCGGCTGAGAACATTGTTTTTCTTGAGTTTTTATTGGCCTTGTGGCCCAATTGTTGAAAAACGCGCCTAACGTGCCCTCTTGGGAGGCAAAACGAACCGAAACTGCCCTGTTTGAAGGCAAAAAATTCACCTAAACTGTCCTCTTGGGAGGCAAAACGTGCAGGGGCGAGAATGCACTGATGTGCCCTTTTTTTTTGGCCCCTGACATTCAAAAAGTCTGTGCACGCCACTGAAGTCAAGTAAGAAGTTGAGTTGTACCCCCCAAAAAACAGGTACAATACTTAATAATATGGATTTTAATGCATGTTCCAGCATGAAAACATCAAGATGACTGCAGAATTTGCACACAAAGGTGCCAAACAGATCAAATACCCTCATTGCTGGCCTTAAATAGAAGACGCAATGGATCCACAAGAGGTGCATCTGAATCTGCCAATCGGTATTTTATTTCAGGTTTCAGGACTGAGCAAGTTATTATGGGTCTGATTTTCTTTAAGAAGATGAATTATAAATGATTATTATGAAGTATTCTACTTTACAAGCTGAATTGAAATAGCTAATGCCTTTAGGTTAAACAACAGTTTGCTGTCAGGTTGCATTAAAAATAAAAACCTGCTATTTTAATCCCGTCTAGACACAACATCAAGACATGATAGGAGAGCTCTAAAAACTCCAACTATTGTCTACTTTGTAAGTCCAGTACTGACTTGTGGACTTTCTGGGACAGACAAAGTGTAATTGCACCAGTTTGGGATTAACCCAAACCCAGAATCAGGAACAGAGAGTACCCACTGGGATAGTGTACAGTACCAGCAGCCAAACTCGAGCAGGGCTGTACTTCTGTTTTTGCCTTAGAGGTCCCTGAATGATTACCACTTCCTTTTCTGGTAAGTAATTAATTGAGGGGACTCTTATCCCTAAACTTAGACTGTATTTCCCGTTTATGAAAATAAGATGTATATTCTGAAGTTAAATTTAGATAAGCTCAGTCATCTACAGTAAGTACTGATCTCTGTGGGGACCAAAGCGTGGACTCCCGAACAGAAGGGGGTTCTTCCAAGTGTAGAGATGACCTAAGGTTAATTTTCACATGCATTTGTTTGTGATATGATGACATATCCAATTAATCAAGTCTTTCAGGCTTTACAGTTGATATTACAACAAGTGTTCTGGATGTCCAAGTTCCAAATTTAAGAATTAATTTTCCTTCCTTTCTCAGACTTTTGAGACACGGACAGTAAACACAACAAAATTAACCATAGGTTCCCATTTTTGCTGATCTGTCTTTCCACTTCCACTTCGAATTTAAAGACGTCTATATTCATAACTGGCACAAACCTGCATTGTTCCTGACAACTTGCTCTAAAAAAAAACTCTAAAAACGTCCTCATTTCTTGCTCTACATTGTTAGAAAACCACAAGTTATGAGCCTTGTGTTTGTTCTTTTATGGATTTTGGCACCACTGGTCAGCAGGTGCCACTGACTGCGACCACAGAAACATGGTTGCAAGTTTACCTGGCTAACTATTACTTATTTTTGTGAATTTGTTTTTGTTTATTCTTGCATTAGAGTAAACTGAGAGCTGCAGACCAGTCTAGATGATCTTTAGAAAGAAAGAAACTGACTTTGCTTCTCATTTTCAAGATAAGACGAAACTCAAAGGATTTCTGAGGAGAGTTTATGTCGCTGCAGAAGGAAAACTACAAGAAAGAAACAAATCACCCTCGACTTCTTCCTCATGACTGACACACAAAAGACTCAGCAAATAAACCAACTCTGCAGTCTATAATTGGCATGCTGACGGAGAAGCCCGTCTGTCTACCAAAACCACTGAATTTTAATTTCCCGACTTTTTCCATTAAAATAGGTCGGCCCCTCCTACAGCGATTCTGCTGAGTGTAGAGGGCACTTTCCACTTGACTGCTTAGCTCAGCAAGATTTCAGGGTTTGGGTGTTGTCTAAGAATCTGCTGTAATTTAATAACTGTTCTGTAATCTGTTCAGGTTTGTTACTTGTATTGTAACGCATAATTCATCAGCAAGCAAACAAAACATCTTTAAGTTGGTTGTTAAACTAGATGGATTGATTGTTAACATACTACTTTATGCTGATGATAAAATTGTATTTGTAAAGCATAAAAGGTACAGAGATGCTCAGTGTTGTGGCTGAATGGTATTGGAAGTGAGATACTGGGATAAAAACACAAATAGTACATTTCAGGGAGCAATTAGCTGCAAATTACTTTTAGTCTTAGGTCCACAGTGCCGGTATACAGTATTGCAACTCAGTACATTACGTAGCTATTCAAAGTCTTGGCGATCAGTGGGCATATCTGATAGGAAGCTTAAAAAATGAAACAAAGACTAGATGACTGGACTTACTTTCAATAAAGTGCAATATTTGTGATGCTCAGCGCAATCTGCTCAAGTGTATGAGGAAATATGCTCTGTTGACATCTGGTACAAGCCTAGATTACAAACATATTGCTGGATATACTAAAATTAAAACCTCACCATTGTATGCATCCACCAACCAGTCACGCTCCAGTTTAAACCCATTTCTCCACAGACTCATATAGAGCAACAACAGCACACAATGCCAGCTCAGCCAGAGAAAGCCTATGAGCCCATTAGTGGCAGAGAGCGGTGGAAGGTACGGGTATTTTTATGCATGGAAATTAAAATATACATATACAAATATAGTATTCATCCATTATCTGAACACGGCTTCACTGGGCACCACAGATTAGTGGCACCGATTCAATAACCAATGCTTCTATTAGCATGAAAACCATATCAAATGTGCATTAACATTAAAGATGGAGCTGAATCACCTTGTGCACATTGCAGATGAGAAAATATTTCTAAACCATCTATGCTCAAGTGATGAGGTCAAGTCTTTTACAGATTTTACAGCACTCGACAAGAAGAGCACATGTGGGCAATCTTTGTTTCATGCATTATTGTTGTTCGGCCCATAAATGCGCCATTCTTTTCATGAAAATTTCACGTCTTCATGTTTAAATGAACAAACGTTTAACAAAGCACATCAAATGTCCATAAAAGAAACACAAACATTAAAGGGCAAAGAAATGTCCAGTTGTGTATTTCATAAATATGCTTGACAGTGGTTTGTCAGTGTGTGGTAATTAGCAAATGTTTTAATGATAATTAAAATGTGAAAGGGTAGCTTTATCATGGTTCATCATTAAACCATTTCATTCCTAGTTATGATGTTGAACAATGGCCAGAAAAGTGTTTTTGCAGATTATGAAATCACAATGAAGCTGACCTTTGACCTTTGGGATTTAAAACGTAAAAGTGTCACTATTAGATATTTATGTGAATTTTTGCCATAATCAGTGTATTGTGTACAACCCGACAGTAAATAAAAGAGTTCGAATAAGAACGACCGTAATCTACACCAGTGAAATGGAACATTGATGTAGCAATAATATAAATCTTCTAATACTACTTTCCACATGGTATTAGTGCTCTTACTGTCGAAATACGATGCTTCCATGGAAATAGTAAAAATGGCATCAGGTTCCTCAGAAATCATTAGAGGAACTCTAATTGCACTGATGTGGAAACTGTTTATCACGCCTCATCCACGTGCACAAACATCCCCGGTTATTCTGTTAGCAGCTTTTTACTTTGTTCTTCTAACTGACTTTGTGTTTCTATCATATATTTTAGACATTTATGCTGACAAAAGGCTTCACCACATGAGAAACTGAAACTCAAATCTTACAGTTATAAGTTTCGACTTAGAAACAAATAACTCTCACCTTGTGTCTGATCTGAGGAAATGTTTTGCCCCAAACATTAGTGCTGGCATATCTTTTTTTACTGTAAATACTGGTCTTAACCAGTAACCAGCCCACTGGTGTTCACACTGTAGGAAGCTTGACGCATGACAAACAGGAAAGCTCCTATCCCTGCATGCCACCCTGACCAAAGCTGTCAAGACTGGCAGTTATTAACTTTGATATCATGGCAGTGCCAACCACAAGTGTGAAGTGTGTCAGCAGATTGCAAACAGTGTGAAACACTTTTTTTCTATTCTCGTTTGGACTGAAACAAAAGCAAAAAGTTTAAGCTCTTTTTTTGCTGACTGCTGTGCCAGTCAGCAACACTGTGCCCAACATGGTGTGAGAAAAGGTGGATTTTGTACAGTGGTGGCAAACGTAAACGTAAAAATACTCTATAAGTTGAAAGTCCTGCATTAAAAAAAACAAGTAACCAAATTCGTCTTCTTCCACCTCAATACTATCACTTTCCTCTCCTACCGCTGAAATACTAATCAATGCATTTATCACATCCAAACCTGACTACTACACTAGCATTCTGTATGGTTCATCTAAAAAGGTCTCCTTTGATACATCCAGAACTCTGCTGCCCGTCTGCTCACTCACACCCGCTCACAAGACCACATCACCCCTGTCCCCCAAAATCTCCACTGGCTTCCAATCAAATAACGCATCCACTTTAAAGTCCTCCTCCATCACCAGGCCCTTTCCTATCTGTCCGACCTGCTCCACTCCCAACACAAACCAAGAACCGGACCTGGGGAGACCTCATTTTCCGTAGCTGCTCCCACCCTCTTGGACTCCCTGCCAACAGACATCCATAACTGTACGACCTGCCCACCTTCAAAAAGCTCACTTATTCAGAAGGCTTTTAGTTATTTTGTGTTTTAACCCTGCGTCCCTTCTGTTGCCCCAACAGCATTTATATGACTGTGCTTTTTAACCATTTTTTAAACTGTGCTGACTAATCTGTGTAATGTTTGTTTTGGGTTTTTTTTACATTTATAACTATGTCTGCTCAAGGACCTCTCAAGTTTGTGGGGATTCATGTTTTTTGAAAACTGTATTTTACTGTTTGCTTATATTGTAACTGACTGTAAGTGATCAATGACTGCTTCAGTTATATAGCAACGGTATTTTAAACAATCCACCATGATAAAAAAACAAGCCTTACCTTGTCTGATGCAGGAAATATTTAGGTCTTTGCTGTTCACATCCATTGTGGAACCTCATGCTGGCAAAAAAAAAATTATATTATAATTTTTCCACTTTCACTTCAGTCCTGATCATAACAACCAAATACTGATTCATTTTCAGATTTCTCAGAAATTTAAATGCCACTTTGCTGACAAAAGTGAAACTGTGGACTAAAATCAGAATTATTTTCTGTGTTCTAAATACAAGGGGGAATTTAAAATGTTAATTTTTCCACAATCTAGGATATTTATATGTTGACAATTAACATCATTATTCATTTTCATGCATTTTTATTATTTGTGCAGTGTGATTTAGTGTCAGCCAAAATGTACGCATGTCCCGAGGGCACAACAGTGGAGTAAATGTAATGTTAAGCTCTAAATATACAATAAATAGAAAATATAACACACAGAACTCACATAACTATAAGAAAATGCACATAATCAGTGACCTCTGCACTACCAACTTGTATATTAACATATATTTTTTATCCTAATTATTATTATTTTCTGTGTATAAAATAGAATATTTATATCTCACTCTGTACATAGATACAACCCTGTTTCTTATAAAGTTATAAAGATTATTATAGCTATCATGTTGGGTAAAACCAATATAGATGGATACAAAATGCTCGTGTATACTCATAAAAACAAAAGTTTATCAGTTTTACCCATGGTTTAAACATAAAACATACTCTATGTTTACCACTTTCAATTTAATATATGTCACAAAGGATTAGCATATTGCAATATTTTGAGGATCGGGGTTGTAGATGAGATTTATTATTGTAGATTATATATACATTTACATTTAAAGACCGTACTTATACAGCCAAATTATTGTAAATTAACATTAGCAGCTGCGATAGCACAGCCCCGGTTAGCTAGCAAGCTACTGCTATAGCTAGCAAGCTATTGTTAGCTGCTAGTTTGACCGATGCTAGCCTTAATTAGCATAAACAACATCGAATTCTATCCAATTATCATCGTTATTAACCAAAAACACTTCTACGTGGATATTATTCACCACATTATTTGATAAAATATCGTAAATACATAAGAAAAACTCACATATTCACTCACTTTTTCACGCCAACTGCCGTTATATAGATATGCTAACGGATGAAAAAGGGGCCAACATGGCGCCTGATGAAGTCCACAGCTTGTGAGGAGAAACAACAGTTGGTCCAATTAGACAAGTTAAGAGGAAACACCTGTTCAGGTGAACCATGATGATTAAATACCAAGTAATTTTACACGTTTAATCATTTTAATAGATGAATTAATGGATGATTGATTTTTATAAAGATGCTTTTTTTTAATTGTATTTAAAAAACAAAATATATTCTAATAGTAGTAGCTATTAGGTAAATAAAAATATATTAAATAAATATTAAATGATAAAACATATGTATGTATATATAATGAATAGGACTACATTTCCTACTTTTCCTTTAGCTGCTCTATTTGCTACCATCCACAGAGTTTTTACAGACAGGTAATAAAGCTGCAGAGCGCCCTCTGCTGCTGAAGGAAGACAATCACACACATCTGGAGTTTGATGGTGATCAGATAGAATTTCTTCATGTCCATCAATATTTGTAATGATCCTCATTGATATTTTACATCCCCTATAGCAGCGATTCTTAAAAGGTCCCTGGAAAGTTTTCAGATGAAACATATTCAATGATAAATTAATGTAAAGTTATTTTTTTTATAGCATGCATTGTTCAGTTTATTTATTTTAACTCCTTAAAATGTACCACCTAATTTTCCAGGGCTCCCATTCATTATGTGACTTTAATCATCAATTATTCAGTCATTAATAAAATTTGATTTGTCTTTCATATTAAAGTCCCTGGCTAAGCCTATTATTGTTCTTTTTGTATTTAATATTTTATATATTATTTAAAAAATTTGTAATTTAAAAAAATATATATTTCTTTTATTATTTTAAATATAATGACTAAATGTTTTATTTAGCCAAGCTATAAACAAATAAAGAAAAAAAACTATAAAATATTCTTATGACATGTGAGTATAAATAGAAAGAAAAAATAGAATAGAATAATAGTATATAATATAATAATAGAAATAATTTGGGTAATCCTAACTGACATAAAATAGGAAAAGTGAGACAGTGAGAAAAAAATAGTTTTGTGTCTTTTTATACAGCGTATATATTTTATATGATCCAGAAATAACACATTAAATTCCCAGCTGCTCCTGTTTACAGAGGAAAAAAACACGACACAGAAACAAGACTCAGATTAGCTTTTTATTATTTAGAAGTCATTTCTGCAGAAATACCAACAAAAGAAGAAAAAAAGGCTTGATTCTCTATAAATTTAGGTTATACTAGCTTTGTTACAATAGAATAATTTGTTAGAATTACTAAATAGAAAATAAAAGCTCAGGGAGGCGAGTTGTGTGCGTAGCTTATAACCAAACCCCCAAACAACAACAACAAAGGAATAAAAGGAACAAAAATATATAAATAAATGCTTTAAAGAATACTAAAGGCTGCGGTGATGTAAACCCAAATTTAGACTATATGATCAGTGGTTCATCCATATGATTAATAAACACAGGAAATACAAACAGGGTAGTGTAAAGACACGTGATTTAACACAAATATATGAGCTGGATTCAACCAGCGTAGTGTAAAGATGTGAAACAAAAGCTGGAATAACGTCCTGCTTCACGGGAAAAATCATCTTAAAAGCTGATTTTTTTTATTGTAAAAAGGGAAAATATTCTGCCAGAATGATTATTCTATTTGTTTCTGAACTAAATTAGGCCTGACATAATAAGTAAATCAGTTGCTTGACAATTAACTTTTTAACTGATTATTTTTTAAAGCAAAAATGTCAATAATTTCGTATTTTATATTAATTTAAATTTAATTTGTTTTGGTTTTTGGCAATTGTTTGACAAATTAAAGCATTTCAAAATCACGTCCTTAATTTTATAAACCAAATGATAATTTAATTAATTAAGGATTTAATTGAAAGAAATTATCATAAGTTGCAAACCAATTTTGTCACTTAACAACAACGTCACAACCTCCATTTAGAAAAAAAGCTGCATTAAGTCTCTGACGGCTTTTTTCCCAAACAAATAATACGATTTTAAGTTTTTTAAATGTGTATAAAATTAAATTATTTTACTGAAAATAAAAACAGATTTTTGCCGTGAAAAAGGAAAGTTTTTGTGCCGAAATTATTTTTTAGATTTGTTTCTGATGCATTTCTGGAATAAACGCTGATCGGCTGCTCATCAATTAACTGACTGATTGAGGAGTTATTTATTTAAAAAGTAAAAGTGTCAATAATTTGCTGGATTTCTTACTTTTCTGTATCTTATCTGATTTCAAATTGAATATGTTTCTGGGACATTTTATAGTCTAAACAATTAGCTTTAATTAAATTAAATTAATGAGATGCAGCTGAACCTCAAAAATAAAATCCTCTCGTTTAACTAAATCAAGAGCTGCATTTTAAAAAGAATATCTCAGACTGGCAGATTTTTTCACCTCTTTTACAAACTAAAAAATAAGACTTTCAGACTCTACAGTCTTGTAGCTGAGTTCAAACTCCAACAGAAATCTTTCCTCTAAAACAAACAGAAAAACCCTCAACCAGCCAGCTGGTCGCCAACATGACTCCTCTACTGTTTCCTCTGGTGTTTGTTCACGTGAAGACAGATGTAAACAAACTCAAAGTAAACATCTCTGTAAACACCAAAGGGGCTGATGCTTGAACATGACAGCAGGCCGTCGCTCCACCAGGGGGCGACACAGACCTCCACATCACCAACACAACCAGGACAGTTTGTACCACAGGACGAGTGTTTCACAGGCGAGCTCACATTAAGTTGGACGCTCTGACGGCTGAGGAGAGAGAGAACTGAAGAAAAGAGCAGAAACGGAACAAAGACAATGATTTCTCTCCTCCCCATCACCAGCACTCTGCTGTCACAGTTTTCGTGGCGCTTTAGGATCATTCAAGAGAAACTTTACAGGCACAGAGTGGTTCTGCTGCTTCGCCCCGATCCACAGGGCGCAGACGAGCTCAAATAACAAGAAAAAACTAAAGAGATGCAGCGTTTCTGCATCTTCACGGCTGCTCAGTGGTTTTTAAACTCTCGATCACATTCAGTGTTTGGATGATCTGCCCGTCACTGGAAGATCACACGCTCATGTGCTGCTGGGACTCTTTTACACGTTTTAAAGGCTGGAGCTAAACTGGACATTACACATAAGATTCCTGCTTTCTGTTACAGACAGTTTGCAGCGACAGATTCAATAATCTGCTGAATCCACATGACGCCAAATTAAAGGGATAGTTTGGATTCTGTGAAGTGGGTTTGTTTGAGTAATTATTTCAGTTTATTCCATCCTAACTCGTCCTGTTCACATGCTCTGGTGACTTTCTCTGTTTTATCTCACTGTAAAATGAATTTCTTTTGGGTTTGGGCTGTTGGTCGCAATTTTAAAGTCTGAACACTTCATGAATTGAGTGATTATTAAATATATTATTGCAAGATTAAATTGCCCGATTGTGGAACATAACATCCATTCAGGAGATTTATAACCTGCATTTGTTATTCTCCAAAGCTGCCAGACTCCATTGACAAAAACAGTCAATTTAACCCCACAGAACACAGGAGCTGCTTGTTTACCTGCCTGGAGATGTTAGCTTGTTTGTGTTATTTTGCGACTTTGGTGAATCAAAACTTTAATTTCTGAAGAACCAAAGTCCCACAGTTACACAGAAAAACTAACAAATCAATGCAGCAGGAGACCAGAAACTCCTGTAAGCTGCAGGGTAAAATTACTGTTTTTGTCAAAGGAGTCTGGTGGCTTTTTTTAGGTGGTTAAAATACGTTCAGCTGCTGCCCCTGTCCAATAGTCCAAACTATCCCTTTAACAAGTAGAATTAAATTGCTATAAAAGTTTGGTCCCTTGAAATATCTTTAAATCTGGATCCACATCTGAAATGTAGCTACACGACGAGGCAGTTTTAGAGAAACGTTTTGTGCATTTCGCTCGGCGGCGTCGCAGTGACATCACGCATTAAAACAGCTGAACGGAGTGCAGACAAGTGACGCCACAAACTTCACATAAAGTGCAAACTGACGAAGGTTTGTTTCCCCTCACGGCGTCAGACCAGCTGAAGCTTTGGGGAAACCAGCCAGAGAGAAGACGAGAGCGTCCGCCGCCGCCGCCGCCGCCGCCGCCGCCGCCGCCTCTCCTGCTGCTGCGTTTAATGGCTCTCGATGACCACGGGCTCGTACCCGCCTGCAGACACTCTGCAAACACACAGACAAGAAGTTAATTAGTGTGTCTGATGTGTTTACACGTCTTTAATGTCACTTTTACTGCTGCGATAATATACATTTATATACACTTTAGTGAGGAGCCTTAAACTGACACATGTTGTAACAATCAACTGAATTTAAAGGATTTTTCTCACTTTTAAAGTCCCTGTAAAAAGCAACATATTCCCATATTTAATGGTTCATTTATGTCTTAATTCAGATGCAAAAAAAGTCTGAGGAGTCATAAACCTTTAACCTGTCATACCATTTGATTTTAATTCTATTGTTCTCAACATTTTTTATCTCCATAACTGTTTCTTACTTGTTTTTAATGTAAAGTGTCTTTGAATGCCTTTTAAAGTGCTATACAAATAAAATGTATTATTATTATTATCATCATGCACTTGGGGACGTTTTAAAATCAATCAATTAGCAAATTAAATTAGACTTTAGGCAACTAATAAGTCACGCTGTTTTGATCCAGTTTGCAGTTTTAAACAGTGGCCACTCTTTGGTCAGTTTATCAAGGATTTTCTCTGTTTTTGGATTCTTATTTCACTGAGGAGACACGCAAGAAAAATTACATTTTCTACAAGATTTCAACTGATATGAAAATCTGCAGCTGAACTTTTCCTTTAAACACATTTTTTTCTATTATAAGTTTGGCTCAGTATTGTGGAAATGGTTTAATAGAAATGACAATTAAGTTTAACTGTGGCTAAAGCAAAGCAGCTGCACCAAGAACTTTCTAGAAAAGTAACTTATTACTGATATCAGAAAGCAGTTTTAGTGCCACAAACAGTGAG
>CAFUXE010000057.1:92626-102638 GCA_903364295.1 Serranus cabrilla | reverse complement strand
AGAGGAGCAGGAAGAGGAGAAGGAAGAGGAGGAGGAAGAGGAGAAGAAGAGGAGGAGAAGAGTTAATTCTATCTGCTCTAATGATTCTCTAGCTGTTATTTCTGTGATCCGTGTTTCGTTCTGCGGTTGAAGCAGCTTTCAGATCTGTAACGTCAGTAAAAGTACAAACACACAAACTGAAACGTCCTTTGTGTCTTCGTGTGTTTCCCTCCCTGCGCTCCGTCTGCCAGGTTACATCCTTCACATTAAAGATCAGTGATTCAGACTCCGTGACCTTTAGTCTGAGCTGATGTTGTTGTAAATCAGCTAAAGGTTCCATTCTTCCCTCTGCGCCAGGTT
This sequence comes from Serranus cabrilla, assembly GCA_903364295.1. Classification (NCBI taxonomy): domain Eukaryota; kingdom Metazoa; phylum Chordata; class Actinopteri; order Perciformes; family Serranidae; genus Serranus; species Serranus cabrilla. Next base: position 102,299 of record CAFUXE010000057.1, on the reverse strand, counting down.
CCCTGTTTTCATAGGTGTGTGTGTGTGTTTTAAAGGAAGCAAACTTCTAAGCAGGGAAGCGGGTTATAATTAGCCCCGAGGAAACCTAAATGGAGAACGAGGCGAAAACAGAGGAAGCGGTTCCTGTCGCGGATCAACAAAAAGTTTATCTCCTCGAGTGGTTTGACCTCCGAGTTTTATTCACCAGACGTGAGTCATCGGTCAGGATCTCTCACGGTTACAGAGGCGTCGGCAGGACGCCGTGCAGATTCCCGGCAAACGGCGGATTAACTGTCACGCGCTGCTTGTGGCGAACGCTAATATTTACACGAGCTGACATCCAGGTTTGCTCGTCTGTAACTGCTCTGTGTGTGTGTGAGGGAGGCTCTTACCTTCGTATACGCTTTTCCTCCTTTGAGTTCCTGCAGGAAAAACAGGAAGACAGTCGGTGATCAGAGCCGATCCAACTTTATATTACAGGGCTGAGATTACAGGCCGAGGCCACAACTCAAGAGGAGGCTCCTGCACGGAAATATCCTCCAGACATTTCTGTGAGAACGTCTCCCAGGAATGCCTCCCAAGGAATATCTGCCTCTACTAAGGCCTGACTGGGTGATTTGCAGGTGGAAACGTCTAAAATATATATATATAAAACTTAAATACTGGCTAAATCTGAAGAGTTCATTAGCAAAAATAAGGTTTTCTGGGATTACGAATCAAACTGCTGTTGGTTTGTTCTGATTAAATGTCTCAAACATTTCAGATTTTGCTAAATTGTGCATTCTGATGTGGGATTCAGGCTTTAAAATGGCTTTTATCTGTTTCTGCAAATTCATTTCTCTTCTTTCTCTTCATCTAAATGTTCTGCAGAAAGTTCATTATGTACCGTAAACTCAAACTGCTAATCGCTTATTTTGACGTGACGTCTCCAACTTTTCCTGATTTAGCTAAATCATGTATTTTTACTGTGCAATCAAGGGGAAATCAATCCCTTTTTTGCAAATAATTTAACCTAGAAATCCTACAGTTTGGTGCTTTTTGGCCAAAACATGTTGGTATACATGTGCTTTTAAATCAAATTTAGACAAAACATCTTAAACATCTTGAAAAAGAAGTCATGTGCAGTATTAAAGGTTAAGATAATAATAAGTTTCAGGTGCAAGGCACTGAAGATGATACGTAACCAGGCAGATATATGAGCCGTCCTCAAAGACAAAAGGGAGACTAAATAAAGCCTCGATAAAAACAATCTTTGGTGTCATAACATCAGGAAATAATGGGACTGGACAGAGCAAATCATTTGTTTTTCAAGTTTTCTAATAGTGCAATAAATAAACTGTCTGTAAGAAATCACCACATGGTAAAAAGGCTTCTTTTGTTAGCAAAACTTTAATTTAAAAATCTAAAAATCCTGATGGTATGACTTTCAAAACCATCAGAAATACAGATGTGATCTTTCTATCTGTGTTTTAAACAAGATGGCGGCTCACAGGACTATTTGTATATTTCCATAATGAATAAAATTCCTCTTTTCTTGAGTATTTCAAGGTTTAGTCCTGATGTTAAAGGTGACACGGAAAAGGCTGTTTTCGGTGGATTTTTGTCATTTTATTTTCACATCATACCTGGTGAATAATGACGTATAAACCAGAGTTCGAACAGTGGAAAGACTAACCAAGAAGTTTGTTTTTATGGGTTTGTAAAGTGATTTAGCTGGTCTTACTTACAGTGTAAAAGCATGCAAATAAAACTTCAACCTTTCAACACAGGAGTTGATCTGTAGGAGTCGTACCTTCCTGACTGACACCCTGCAGACTGAAGGATCCAGGACTCCCGTGTGCGGGTTGGCGCTCATTTTGGACACGAAGGTGAATCTCTTCCTCCAGCGAACACAGTTCTCATGAACCTCCTGCCTGCAGCGACATGAACACACACACACACACACACGTCTCAGAGCATTCAATGGATTTAGAAAAGCTTCTCTGTTCCTGCTGACTTCTTGTGTTTAATGATTCCATAAAGAGTGTATTTAAACATAAAGCAGGACTTCTTTTCCTGACTTTTAACCCAAATGTTCTGCAGACTTGGCAGCGTTTACTTTTGATTGGTTACAGTCTAAAACAACACATTTTTTCCAGTTATGTCATCCCAGTCTCACAGCCTCATGACCAGTGAGTCCACTGAGGATCACATTTATCAGAGCAAACATGTTGTTTTCCAAAGCTTGCCTCCCCACGGCTTCTGACAGCTTTTCATTTCAGCTGATGCTGATTTTGTTTTGAGGACATTTTGTCAACAACCTTTCTGACTCTCGCAGGATTTTCCCTCCTGATTTACTGACAAGAAACCTGTCAAAGGAAACGCAGCACAATGGGGAAAAGACTTCTGTGAAAACAGTCAGAAAGTGTCTGTACATCCTGGTTGACGGGTGGGAACACAGCCGTCGGTGTGCGAGCAGACAGAGCCGCTCACTGATCTGTTTGTTTCTCAAAACTGACGCTCATGTGACTGGAGGAGAAAATGTCCCAGAGACAGAAAGAAGAATGTGGATTTGTGTGGTATGCACTGAGTATTTCTGTTTGTTTGTGTTTTTAGAACAAGAGCTCCATTAAAATCCGATTTTCTGCAGCCCGACACGTCATCTTGTTGTTAACGATTCAATATTTTGTTTGTTTTTCAAGAGAAGAAGCCAAACATTACTTCATTCCTGCTTCCCAGTTGTGGGGATTTCCAGTTTTTTGTGTCTTATGAGATGCATATTTTTGTATTTTTCTCTCTTGGTTCTACTGAGTTAATCCTGTGTACAAAAATACATTTTTCCTGAAGGTAGAAAAACAGAGGAACATTAATATACACAGAGGATCTAATGGCCTGAGGAACAAAGTGTCATCAATCAGCTGATGTCATCAATCAGCTGGTCGAGCTTTTGTTGTTGTCAAGTCGTGCTGCAGAGAGATCGTTTTTTATTCACTTTTACTCTAATTTTAGTGTTTTTATTCATTCTCATCAGCGTACATGAGGCAGTTTGAGTTATAGTGCGAGACAGAAGGTGTTAATGACACATGTATCACACACACACACACACACACACACTATAAACGGGCAGCAGCTGCTCCTCCCCTCCCCCCCTTCGTTTTATTCACCATTATCCTCCATTTCTCCGCAGTGAGCTGTGTGATTTCTGCCACTTATCTTTCCTTCTCTCGTTCTTCCTTTCTTTAAACAAAATTAAGGCAAAGTTGAGCTACAAAATCCTGTATATTTATAATCTTTTACATAAAACATATTTTTTTGAGCAGATATTTTAAATTGCTTCTCACAAAATCTGTTTTTATTAATGCAACCACTCCATTTATTTCCAATATTTCTATTCCATTTTATTTTTAGATTATTACAACTATCTGACTTTTTTATTTCGCATTAATTTTACCTCGTAATGTTTTTCTTTCATTGCTACTATATTAATAATATTTTTTTTAACTTCTTTTAACTTTGTTAATTACTCTTATAGTACTTTGTTTAGTATATTTCTAAATGTATTATTTATTATTATTTTTTTAAATTTAATTTTAGTTATAGCCTTCGCTATCAGGCTGAAATTATTTCCGTAATTTTTTGCTGCTGTAATACCTGAATTTGACCTTTTGGGGATCAATAAAGGCTCATTTTATCTTATTATTAAATTATTATTCATATTAAACATTGTTACAGATGATGACTAAAATATGAATGGGACACAGTTCTGTTTTAATTTCAATATTTTTATTTATTAAATAACTGAAGAAAATTAATTTAACAAATTTGTCTAAGTAGAAACATTTGTTTCTTCCCAAATTATTATTATTTTGCTTGTTTCTATTTAAAAGCATAATAAACAGAATATTAAGGGTTTCATTGGAAAAATGCAAACAGGTTTGAGTTTTAACCTGCTCCTTTAAACCTTCACTTCACCAGGTAAAACAAACACACGCCCTTTATTCAGAGTTTAAACCTCTTGTTGTATAACGGAGCCGTTTCTCTATAACTGAAAGCATCAGCGTCTCGTTCTTCCACTGATGTAAAGAGTCGATAACATGCTGGGACAAGCTGCAACATGCCAGCAAAGGTAAAGAAGAACACTGAGCATGTAAACCGTGTGGATTCATAAAATCTGATATTATTAGGAAGGAAATGCACTCTGCATGGATGTGTTTTTGCACTGAATGTAAGCATAACTTTTGTTTATTTACATGAAAACTCCTCTTAGGGTGCTTAAGCTAAAGTGTCTACTAATAATAATCCGTCTTAACAACATTAATAAAGGTCTGGGCTTAAAAACACACAAAAAAAGAGGCATGGGGATTAAAAACACCAAAACAAAAACCATGTTGTAAATCCTCTTTGAGGCTAAATTCAACTTTTAATCCGATTCAAAGCTTTTGAAGAAGTGAGGAGAGGTCAAAATCAGGATTTTCCCTCATGCATCCATCCCTGGAAACACGTGAGATTGTGAGAGGAGCAGAAACAAAAGCACGCTCTCTCCGAGCTCTCGGCTCTTATCGGGACCCCCACGCTATTGGTCAGCCAGCGAGTAAGAGGCAGCGCTCCCAAACCACATTCCTCAGTCCAGATGGCTTTGTTCAGGCTCCATGGAAACCTCACACTCCTCCAATCCACCGCCGCTCAGAGGAGGAGGCGGCGCTCCCTCTTTCAGCCTCGGACGTTTTTATAAGCACTCTGACGTTTGGTTTTAATCTCACCTGCAACCTTTGTATCTCTCCCGTTCACTCCTTTCATTCCCACGTCTGCAGGAGGAGTTTTTGGGTGTAACATTTAGCAGAAATCCAGGATCGCTTTCAGGCTGAACCTCTCTTCTGCTGACTCACGTCTGAGCTGTTTTGTAAACAGTGTCAACAACAGAAACCTGCAGGGAGTCGAGCTGCTCCAGCTCTGATCCGAACCAGATTCATATCAGATCCTAAATCACATCCAGAGGCAGAAACACTTCACAAGCACTTAAATCAAAATCTGTCCGGTCACACCCAGCGCCGCAGAAAAATCACCACAGTTTTTAGGAAAACAAAATACGGACCTTGGAGAAAAAACAAAGCCATAAATTTAACAAGCGAGAGTTTTGTTTTCTCCTTTGGCATTTGGGGGTTTAGTAACTAATCACAGCAGCACGTTGCAATGCCCGAAAAATACAAATTAAATAGTTTCTTTGATAAGAAAAGGCGGCACAACAAAGTAAGGATGTGCAACTAGGACAGCAGTAAGTAAATAATTATAATAATAATAAAAAATATGAATAACAGCCACGAAGCGCCGGATGATACCATTAATAGGGCTGTAACATCCATCTGTGGTCTTATATACCATCAATAGAAATTTAAAAAAATATAATAAATGCCTTTATTCTTTCATAATGTATTCCCTAAAAAAAATAAAATAAATAAAAAGAATTTATTAATAAAAATAATAGATTAGTTACTTGGAGGAGCTCGGTAATAAAATTGTAAAATTGTTTTTTGTGAGTTTATAGAAATTTGGCTGATTCTGTTAAATATTATATTGTGTCAATCATATTGTTGAATATTTTTTTGTATTTGCAGATATTGTATCATTGTCCAAAGATTTGATATAATATCATATCTCGGACCAACACCAATACCTGGAATTCAGTGCCGGTACAGATTTATTTTATTATTATATTATATAAATTATGCACCAACTGATTTTTACATGAATTGGTAGACGGTAGTACTAATGTATTTTGGTTGGTGACCAGATTTTGGAAGTTGTTCTTCTGATTTCAGTGTGTTAATGAGCTTTAAGGTTTTTATGTCCGCTGAGCATTTAAACATCATGTTGAGTTATTTCCAGTATTTGCATAAGACCAAAGGAAACTGATCATAAAATGTGCACTAAACTTTTTCTCAGACTTTCCCAGTTTTTGCTGATTTGAGTTGGCGTTGACGTGTATTTTTCCCCATTATTCCGACGCCGTATTAATGCTAAAGCCCTGAAGTTTGTTCCAGAGTTTAACGGGTTCTTCCTCTGCCACCCTTACACCACATTTCACTAAAATCAGGTCAGCTGTTCTCCTGTGATCCCTCTGACAAACAGACAAACTCATCAGAGAGCGTGACCTCGTTGGCGGAGCTAATAAAGACTTGAGCGCAGTGACAGAAGACAGACTGGAGCTGCTCCCACTGCAGCTGAACGCAGCTCACACAAACACAGCACTGAGCACCGACAAGATAACGCCTGCTGAGGAGAAACAAACACAAGGGCAGCCATTGTTCGTGTCCTCCTCCATGCATTTGTCCCGAGGGCAAAACTTTGATCATGCTGAACCAAATTAATGTGCTTCTAACAGAAAACTGCCCCGACCAAAGATAATTTCCGACAGCTGAAAATAGAGCAAAACCTCATGTTTCCCACTGACACGTCACCCTGAACCGCCATCTACATCTGAGTCATCGTCACTTCTAAATGTTAAAAAAACAAACACCGTCCTCCACTGATAAGAGACGGCATCCAAAAATGAGCTCAGCGTTAAGAGTCTCAAACTAAACCAAACGGAGATCATAAAACAACAGAGAAGACTTGAAGAACAACGTAATCTCACGTCCAGCAGGATCAGATTCCTACATCATCAACAATTACACGCAAATTAAAGTAAGGAGGCCAAGAGTCAAAGGCAGATTAAGCCAACAAGAGACAGAACAAAATATTCCTGGGACTTTACGATATCCATGGTAGATTAGGGAAGTGGTAGGAAAACAAATAAAGAGCCGGAGAAGCCGAGGAAGAGAGGATTTATGGCTTCAGAAAACCTCAAACACTGGAGCAAGAAGCAGGGGAAGAAATGTGAGGAGAAGATTTAATTGGGAAGGGAAAAAGAAAGAGTATGAAGGAGTTATACAGGAAACATGGGGAGAGAAAGAGAGGTATGACCCGCAACGATGGCACCAAAAACGGAGGTTTTATGTGTTTGATGTCACCACGAGGCCACCCACGATACAAAGACACGAGCCTTCAGTTTACAGGCAAAGACGCTTCGGAAAATAGATTTAAAACTGAAAAAAGTTTGGTTACTTCTGCCAGGGAGGTGATGTTTTCAGCCAATTTTCCTGGAGCTTGATGGAAGCGTGTAGCGTGAGCAGGGAGAGGTTTGACATGAAACAATGGCTCCCAAAACGGAGGTTTTATGGTACGCGACATAACTTTGAGGCCACAAGAACACTTAAAATATGAAGAAATGAGCCTTTATAAGCAAAGACAGATTAGAAAACAGGATTACAGAAAACTACTGATTTAAGACTAGATATTGTCCTGATTTTCATTTGGGATATCGTTATATTTTATGGTTTTAAAGGCTGCATTAAAGTAAAGTGATGTAACTTTCTGGACTCAGCAGTTCTATTCTTACTTGTTACCCACCGATCAGACATTTTTTGTAAAAGCACCAAAAGTCAACAATATAATCACAAAGATATGATGTGATATCTTTCTCCATGTCACCCTGTCCTAGTTCAAACTGTTCCCACTTGTTTAGTTTTTCTTTTATGTCATTTGCTTCATCTTGTTTGTCTGTAACTCTGTATTTTTGCAGCCTATCTTGACCAGAACCCAAATATTATGGAACTCTGTGATGTTTTCCTACTATGTTATACCGTTTATTTATCTAAAAAAAAGAGAGAAACTGAACAGTGACTCTTTTAAAATTGGGAATAATAGGAATTTAGGACTTTTTCCACTTACTAGCAGTGTTTCTATTCCAAAATTTTGAAATGTCGCATTAAAGAAAATGTGAGATAGGGACATTTCCATCATCTGGTTTAGATCAAATAAACAAAGCTGCAGTAACGTCCTTTGGTCAGCAGGTGGCAGTGTGATGCTTTAATGTAGGCTAATCCGTCAGTAAACAGGAGAAGAAGAAGAGATTGAGCAAGAGAGAATAAAAATAATAATAAAGGAGTTTCTAATCAGAAAACTTTGGCCACCCATGAGAGAAAATGTGCCGTAAGGAATTAGATTAAACTGGGCAACTTATAATAGTTCGAACTCCCGTTAAGCTCATTAAGTGTTTTTCAGAAAAGACAAAAAAAACCTCAAGCGAGTGCAAAGACATGTATGTGCATTTTCTAAAGTTTTGTTCTAATTTTGGTGTTTCCATCAGGCTTTTCTAATGCACATCTTGAAAATGCACATTGAAATTCTTTGCTGGGAACACAGAACACATTCTTTCTCTGAAGGAGTTTTGGGGATTGGACTCCTGCTGACATCTACTAATCAGCTGCTGCTTGGAAAACCTTACATAATAATAATAATAATAATAATACAGTAAATTCATCATGCTGAGCTTGAGTTACAGGAACAGGAATCAGATTTGTTTTGACCTTATCACTGCTGCCAAAAACCTGCAGTCTGGCAGGAGGACGGGTTATTAAAACGCTGCTTCGGACTCCGTGATGTTTGGAAGTCTTGGGTGGCTTCTTACGTAAGAAAACTTCCCCCAGTGTGAAGGAGGCAAACTGACGTGATTACACCTTCAAAGTCATGAGAGAGGCTGAAATGTAAACATCCCTGATTGGCGTTGACCCCCGCGGGACCCCGGCTGGTGATGACTCAACATGTCAGCGATGCAGCAGTTTGGGATCCTTATCTCCCATCCTGGCCGCGCGGCTCCTGGGGGCCCCCGGCCGCACGCAGAAACACAAACAGCAGCCGGGCCGGGATGGGACGGGTCGCATCGAGGGCTCAGATAAACAGCGCAGAGACAGCAGAGTGCTGAGGAAGCAGACAGATCCTGCAGAGGGGACGGCGCTGACGTAAGGACGGGGCCCGGAGGGGCCAGGAGGATCACTGCTGACGCTCAGGACCTTTAGACAACCACAACACCCTGATAGATCCACAGTCCGGCCCCGACATGTTTCATTTGGGCCAGAACAGCTGCCACATGTTTCATTAGCCACTAAAACAACAACAACAAACAGCAGCATGTGGGATCCTGATACTCTGATACGTTTGTTTGTTTCTCTGTCAAATAAAAAGTGTCAGAAAAACTCAAACTCAGAGCCTCAAGGTGTGCTGTTTCCTGCAGAAAAGTGCTGTTATCATAATATCTGTGGATCAGAATCAGGTGTATTGCCAAAGTTTTTCACAGACAAGGAATCTGCATCGGCATTTTGGTGCAAAACAATAAACATAGCAAGAGAAAATAACATAAATGCATGTACTGCAACTGGCAAACAGCATAAATAAACTGTGAGGAACTCTGTTTGTTTCTCTGTGTCAGACACCTAAAAATCCCAATAAACATTATTTATATCTCATTATTAACTCCATTACTAGCCATTTCAATCAATATTTTATTCATTTATGCATTTTAAAACTTTTTAATGTACATTGGAAAGACAATAGTTTTACATAAAATTGATTTTTTTATTATTTTTTTCTATGGAATGATGTAGCAGAAGAACTTTCATACCAAAAACATACTTTTAACTATTTTTTTTTTTTACTTGAAAATTAATCAGTTTGACCCACAACATAACAATAAGGTTAAGATAAACCTGTAATCATCCCCATGACATAATAAACAAGTGATTGATTGATTCTTTCAGTAAAAGCAATTCAATTATCACATTTTTCTTCACTTCTTTGTCGCAGAAAGTCTTTAAATTAATTTAACGAAGAAAAAAAAAAA